>CM029018.1:124307824-124725324 GCA_016801055.1 Panax notoginseng
AAGAAAATGACAGAATTATCTTTTTATAAAAATAACGGCGAAAGTGTTACTGTTAAAACTGTTGAACTACTCGGTAGTAAAAGTACAGTAATACGCGTGGTTGTATAGTAGCACACGGTATTGATTATTGATGCTTACGTAAGAAGTCACTCAGTTATACTCAATTATTGCTACAGTAATTGCTGCATCATATCTCTCATATTATTGATTTAATTATTGTCAAAGTAGCATCTGTATAATATGTTATGTTATTAAATTAATAATTGAGACGGCAAAGTTATTCATATTATTATTTACAATATTAACGATGTCTAGAAGTTCTGTCAAGGAGAGGTTTGGTCACCTAATTGCGCGCCAATAGGGAGAAATCCTTATTAGAAAGCGCCCTCTTTCCTGGGAACGACCTGGTCGATTAATTTTGTGAATTATAATAAAAGTGATAAGTTTTATTTTATTATTATTATAAATATAATAAAACAGAAAACTTTTTATATAAAACAAAATACTTTTATAAAGTTATTCGTTTTATTAGATTATAAATAGAATATATTATATTTTATTTAAAAGATTTTGTTTTATTAGAATATTTTATTAATACTGCATAGTAAATCAATATGGACCGTCTGTTTAAAAGTAAATCAATCTGGACCGTTCATGAATTAGTTACTATTCAGTCCATTCTCCTATAAATAGAAGCTTATTCCTTCATTATTTCTTACGAATTCACTAAAACTCTAGAGAGAGAAACTATAGAGAGAAAAAAAAAAGTATTCTGCTACTTCACTACTCTTATATCCAGTTTCTTCTAAGGTAAGAGGTATTATTTCTTTCGTATTCATGAATAGAACTTATGTTATTCCATTCTTTATTATTATGTTGGAATAACCTGTATATGTGGACTACCCTTTACTTGGTGAAATTCTTCTATTATTCCATTACTTATTATTATGTTGGAATAACCTGTATATGCGAAGTACCGTATACATGGTAAAATTCTTCTGTTATTCCATTCTTTATTATTATGTTGGAATAACCTGTATATGCGAAGTACCGCATACATGGTGAAATTCTTCTGTTATTCCATTCTTTATTATTCTGTTGGAATATCCTGTCTGTGCGTTTACGCATTACCTGTAAGACCCCGAATTTTATGAAAGAAAAGTATTCAATTTTTCTTATAATTACTATTCAGTAAATGGTTAAATTGATAAATGTTAAAGTTATGAGTGATATATGAATTTTTTTTCCAAAATACGCAAGTGGTTATAAAATATTCATTGTTGTCGGGGAATATTCGTTTAGTCGTGGAATATTCTTTCTGTCAGGGAATATTCGTACGACGGCGGAGTCATTTGTGGGTCCCATAACAGAATAACTGTCGGATGAAGAAAATGACAAAATTGAGGTTTTATAAATAACGGCGTAATTGTTACTGTTAACACTGTTGGAATACCCGGTGGTTAAAATACAGTAATACGCGTAGTTGCACAGTAGCACACGGTATTGCACAATATTTTTTCAATTATTGATTCTTACGTAAGAAGGCACTACTCAATAATTGTTACAGTAATTACTGTTCAATACTTTATTTTATTGATTCAATAATTGCTACGTTAAAATTTTATATTATTGTTGTTCAATAATTATCACTGCACAATATTTTCCATTATCAGATCAATAATTCATATTATTTGAATAATATTATTAGATAACATTATTGGCAATGTCTAGAAAGTTCTGTTTAAGGAGAGGTTTGGTCACCTAATTGCGCGCCAGTAATGAGAAATTCTTATTGGAAAGCCCCCTCTTTTCTGGGAACGGCCTGGTTGTCATAAATGTGGTTCTGTAATATTATTTGTGAATAATTAATTATTGATTCATATGATAAGGAAATATTTATTTTATGTGGATATAAATGAGGGATATATTTTTGTGGTTAAAAATGAAGCAGTTAATGTTGAGGTTTTTATCAGTATTTTTGTCGGAATGGAGGTATTAAAAATCAGGGTTTTTGAGATATTTTGCGGGGGTTATAATTTTTAAACCGACCGTTGGATCGTGATAATTTTTGGATATGTTATACATATATAAGTTGAGTATATGTCCACAAATTTTGAACCGTTAAAAATGAACGTATGATTTATTATGAATTTTATGAGATGACTGGTTCAGAAATTGTTGAATTTTCGGAGTTAATCATTTTGGTAGAAAATTCTAGAATTGGTGGGCCCCAATCTTGGTTGGTAAAGAAATGTGCTGAGATTTTTATTCAAATGTGGTGGGTGGGAATAGTAGCAGGTAAAGCCATCAGGTTGCAGGTTAAGTCTGCTTCGACGTGCTAACATTTTCCTATAAATAGAGGGCTAAGTTAGAATTAAAAATCACACCAGAAACAAGTTTTCTCTCTTTCTCTCTCTAGATTATTAAGTGTATTTTGTGAGTATTTAGATACTTGGTGAGTTACTATTCATCAGTGCAAGTTTCCTTCAGCGTCATATCCGATATCCAATCAGAAGTGCTGCTCTTCTGAGGTAAGGGATAGTAAGGGATTTTAAGGGTTGTTATGTTTTTCAGTTTCGTAATTTTTCTGACCTTCAAAAATGCTGGAAAAATTTGAAATGATATTTTGATGAGTTTTCTTGATTGTGTCCAAAAATGGTAATTTTTGGATGTATAGATTAAGAGTTATGAATTTTATAAGAAAAAGACTATTTTAAAAGTAACCGCTTATAACTTCTTGTTGTTAACTCCAAAATTGATGAAATTTTTATTGGGAGTACATGTATATGATAGGAGTATACTCTGTGAATTTCAGAATTTTTAGATAAAAGTATAATTTTTGATAAATGTCTAAATATTCGGATGTTTTGGCCATATGAAAAATAGTAAATGACTTTTAAAAATTTTGAGAAAAATATATGTTCAAAATGAAACTATATTATGCTAAATCCCAGAAAAGAAATATTTTTGGAACTGATTTGGTATTTTTCATGAAAATGGTCTAGTTATGAGTAAATGAATTAAATATGTTATGTGAAGTAAGAAAATTGAAAAATAGGATTTTATGGCTTGAGAATCCTATATGAGGTATATACAGATTTTTGATGAGGGTTTTGGTTATTGATGATGAAATCTTAAGAGTTGACATTTTATGATGATTAAATGTATTAATTAGTAAAGTGAAAACAATTTAAATAAATTGTTTATAAGTTTAAGAAATATTATTCCTTCAATATCATTATACCAAAATATTGGTATCTATATTATTGTAGAATTTCTACCTTTTTCATGTCGAGGTTACTATTCAAGAGTTACTATTTATGAGTTACTATTCATGAGTTACTATTCATGAGTTACTATTCATGACAAAATTGGTTTCTTTTTCTAACCAAATTATAGTTGATTTATGAATATTACTCTTGAGATTAAAACTATAAGTTGATCATATTATTTTTATTATCATATATAACATTTTTATAAGCTTAATGATGATATTTCTCTTTGACTTGAGTGTAAAGATGGGTAGATTTCTGGTATGATCATGACTATGGGTTCCCTTTGGCCAGTAGTGCAAAGTTAAATTGTTGACTGGTATGATCATGACCATTGAATTTATAATTGAATATCTTTAGCTTAAGTGCAAAGGTGAAATGATCAACATGGTTATAATTATTGTTTATATAAATTCTGAAATGATTATATATTTCTTTGAGATATTAATATATTTGGCCTGTAGTGCAAATATGAACTGTTGATGAATATATTTGTCCTGTGGTGTAAATATGAACTGTTGATGAATATATTTGGTCTGTAGTGCAAATATGAACTGTTGATGAATATATTTGGTCTGTAGTGCAAATATGAACTGTTGATGAATATATTTGGCCTGTAATGTAAATATAAACTGTTGAGGAATATCTTTAGCCTGTAGTGCAAAGATGAATTGTTGATGAATATCTTTGGGCCGTAGTGCAAAGATGACCCAATGTTGAATATCTTTGGCCAGTAGTGCAAAGATGAACTGTTGATTAATATCGTTGGCCCGTAGTGCAAAGATAAATTTATTAGTATGATTATGAACAGGAACTGTGATTTGGTATAACCATGATCTTTGATGTTTCAGGTAAAGACAGGTGATGAAAATATTCTTCGTCCTGGGTGCGAAGAAAAATTTAGAATCATAATTATGATTATGAGTTATTCATATGATTGTGGAAAGGAACTATTGAGTGATGTTACAGGGATAAAACATTGTTGGTGGATTTTTAACATGGAGAAGATAATAGACTTTATAGTCTATTTGACTCTTCTAATGGATTGCTCGTTCCGCTGCAACTATGGTTGAAAAGTTTTATCATCTACCATATGTTCTAAATCTCTGATTTATTACTGATGAAGACTATTGATAATTTAATTATCTTTAGTCATGATATTCTTTACTGGGCTAGTTATGCTCACCCTTTTGCTTCACAATTCCTTTTCAGGTAATAAGAGTGTAGCTGGGTCGAGCGAGGGTAACGGGAAAATAGAACGGTGGTCTCTAGCTGTGTAGGTTCTCCCTAAGTAGTATAGAAAAGTGTTGTATACATCATTTAGTAGTTATATTTGGTGAATCAAATAGGGTGAGGCGAACCCAACGTTGGAAGGGTGTTTTGCCACTATCATACAAGATGTCTAATGATATACAACCTCGTGTCATCATAAGATAGAGATGTGCTCATCCACTTGCTGAGTATATTTACGAGCACTACCTATATAATCTTGGTGCTTGTTTGAAGTATAGTTCTCAATTAGAGACAGTGGAGATAATGATATGTCAAGAGAAGACTCACCATTGGGAAGAATATGATAGTAATCTTCTCGTTTTTCTTTGGGGTATATTGGGTCAACCAATGATAATTCTGTGGCCATATGATATCTATTACAACCTAGAAGCATGGCCTCCCATGTACGAAGGTTTTCTTGAGCACTTTCCAAAGATTCTAATTTCTAAAATAGTTTTTGACTATACCTTTATGTAAGGTGTCATTGTGAGGTGCTGTCCACGGTTGGTACATGAGTCACATTTGGTATATATTTGTATCCAAAATCACAGCATATGTGTTGTTGTATTTTGCACGACAATTGTTGTAATAAAGTTGTAGTTGTTTTCTGTACCATGTATTTGGCGACTCAGAATAGGTTGGATGGAATAGACCTATTTTGGGGTTGTCACAGTTGGTATCAGAGCTTAGGGATATGATCTCTGGCGGAGATCTGGAAATAGAACTAGGAGGGGAGAGATGAGTAAATCCTTCGCTAGTGTGTCCTACCTAAGCTTATTTGTTGGTCAGTCATAATATCGGGATATTATGTGATATGTTAATTTGTTCAATTGACCCTTATTTTGAAGCTGTATTCTAGAATGATATCTAAAATACAGGAGATGAGCAATGGAGAAATCATGGTAACAGGGAAGATGGAATCTAAAATGAAAGCAAGGTATTCTCAACTCTTTGAATTACCAGGTACGTAAATTTCGAGGACAAAATTTCATAAGGAGGGGAGATTGTAAGACCCCGAATTTTATGAAAGAAAAGTATTTAATTTTTCTTATAATTACTATTCAGTAAATGGTTAAATTGATAAATGTTAAAGTTATGGGTGATATATGAATTTTTTTTCCAAAATACGCAAATGGTTATAAAATATTCATTGTTGTCGGGGAATATTCGTTTAGTCGTGGAATATTCTTTCTGTCGGGGAATATTCGTATGACGGCGGAGTCATTTGTGGGTCCCATAACAGAATAACTGTCGGATGAAGAAAATGACAAAATTGAGTTTTTATAAATAACGACGTAGTTGTTACTGTTAACACTGTTGGAATACCCGATGGTTAAAATACAGTAATACGCGTAGTTGCACAGTAGCACACGGTATTGCACAGTATTTTTTCAATTATTGATTCTTACGTAAGAATGCACTACTCAATAATTGTTACAGTAATTACTGTTCAATACTTTATTTTATTGATTCAATAATTGCTACATTGAAATTTTATATTATTGTTGTTCAATAATTATCACTGCACAGTATTTTCCATTATCAGATCAATAATTCATATTATTTGAAAAATATTATTAGATAACATTATTGGCAATGTCTAGAAAGTTCTGTCTAAGGAGAGGTTTGGTCACCTAATTACGCGCCAATAATGAGAAATTCTTATTGAAAAGCCCCCTCTTTCCTGGGAACGGCCTGGTTGTCATAAATGTGATTCTGTAATATTATTTGTGAATAATTAATTATTGATTCATATGATAAGGAAATATTTATTTTATGTGGATATAAATGAGGGATATATTTTTGTGGTTAAAAATGAAGGAGTTAATGTTGAGGTTTTTATCAGTATTTTTGTCGGAATGGAGGTATTAAAAATCAGGATTTTTGAGATATTTTGCGGGGGTTATAATTTTTAAACCGACCGTTGGATCGTGGTAATTTTTGGATATGTTATACATATATAAGTTGAGTATATGTCCACAAATTTTGAACCGTTAAAAATGAACGTATGATTTATTATGAATTTTACGAGATGACTGGTTCAAAAATTGTTGAATTTTCGGAGTTAATCATTTTGGTGAAAAATTCTAGAATTGGTGGGCCCCAATCTTGGTTGGTAAAGAAATGTGCTGAGATTTTTATTCAAATGTGGTGGGTGAGAATAGTAGCAGGTAAAGCCATCAGGTTGCAGGTTAAGTCTGCTTCGACGTGCTAACATTTTCCTATAAATAGAGGGCTAAGTTAGAATTGAAAATCCCACCAGAAACAAGTTTTCTCTCTTTCTCTCTCTAGATTATTAAGTGTATTTTGTGAGTATTTAGATACTTGGTGAGTTGCTATTCATCAGTGCAAGTTTCCTTCAGCGTCATATCCGATATCCAATCAGAAGTGCTGCTCTTCTGAGGTAAGGGATAGTAAGGGATTTTAAGGGTTGTTATGTTTTTCAGTTTCGTAATTTTTCTAACCTTCAAAAATACTGGAAAAATTTGAAATGATATTTTGATGAGTTTTCTTGATTTTGTCCAAAAATGGTGATTTTTGGATGTATAGATTAAGAGTTATGAATTTTATAAGAAAAGACTATTTTAAAAGTAACCGCTTATAACTTCTTGTGGTTAACTCCAAAATTGATGAAATTTTTATTGGGAGTACATGTATATGATAGGAGTATACTCTGTGAATTTCAGAATTTTTAGATAAAAGTACAATTTTTGATAAATGTCTAAATATTCAGCTGTTTTGGCCATATGAAAAATAGTAAATGACTTTTAAAAATTCTGAGAAAAATATATGTTCAAAATGAAACTATATTCTGCTAAATCTCAGAAAAGAAATATTTTTGGAACTGATTTGGTATTTTTCATGAAAATGGTCTAGTTATGAGTAAATGAATTAAATATGTTATGTGAAGTAAGAAAATTAGAAAATAGGATTTTATGGCTTGAGAATCCTATATGAGGTATATGCAGATTTTTGATGAGGGTTTTGGTTATTGATGATGAAATCTTAAGAGTTGACATTTTATGATGATTAAATACATTAATTAGTAAAGTGTAAACAATTTAAATAAATTGTTTATAAGTTTAAGAAATATTATTACTTCAATATCATTATACCGAAATATTGGTATATATATTATGGTAGAATTTCTACCTTTTTCATGTCGAGGTTACTATTCATGAGTTACTATTCACGAGTTACTATTCACGACAAAATTAGTTTCTTTTTCTAACCAAATTATAGTTGATTTATGAATATTACTCTTGAGATTAAAACTATAAGTTGATCATATTATTTTTATTATCGTATATAACATTTTTATAAGCTTAATGATGATATTTCTCTTTGACTTGAGTGTAAAGATGGGTAGATTTTTGGTATGATCATGACTATGGGTTCCCTTTGGCCAGTAGTGCAAAGTTGAATTGTTGACTGGTATGATCATGACCATTGAATTTATAATTGAATATCTTTAGCTTAAGTGCAAAGGTGAAATGATCAACATGGTTATAATTATTGTTTATATAAATTCTGAAATGATTATATATTTCTTTGAGATATTAATATATTTGGCCTGTAGTGCAAATATGAACTGTTGATGAATATATTTGGCCTGTGGTGCAAATATGAACTGTTGATGAATATATTTTGTCTGTAGTGCAAATATGAACTGTTGATGAATATATTTGGTCTGTAGTGCAAATATGAACTGTTGATGAATATATTTGGCCTGTAATGCAAATATGAACTGTTGAGGAATATCTTTAGCCTGTAGTGCAAAGATGAATTGTTGATGAATATCTTTGGGCCGTAGTGCAATGATGACCCAATGTTGAATATCTTTGGCCAGTAGTGCAAAGATGAACTATTGATTAATATCGTTGGCCCGTAGTGCAAAGATGAATTCATTAGTATGATTATGAACAGGAACTGTGACTTTGTATAACCATGATCTTTGATGTTTCAGGTAAAGACATGTGATGAAAATATTCTTCGTCCTGGGTGCGAAGAAAAATTTAGAATCACAATTATGATTATGAGTTATTCATATGATTGTGGAAAGGAACTGTTGAGTGATATTACAGGGATAAAACATTGTTGGTGGATTTTTAACATGGAGAAGATAATAGACTTTATAGTCTATTTGACTCTTCTAATGGATTGCTCGTTCCGCTGCAACTATGGTTGAAAAGTTTTATAATCTACCATATGTTATAAATCTCTGATTTATTACTGATGAAGACTATTGATAATTTAATTATCTTTAGTCATGATATTCTTTACTGGGCTAGTTATGTTCACCCTTTTGCTTCACAATTCCTTTTCAGGTAATAAGAGTGTAGCTGGGTTGAGCGAGGGTAACGGGAAAATAGAACGGTGATCTCTAGCTGTGGAGGTTCTCCCTAAGCAGTATAGAAAAGTGTTGTATACATCATTTAGTAGTTATATTTGGTGAATCAAATAGGGTGAGGCGAACCCAACGTTAGAAGGGTATTTTGCCACTATCATATAAGATGTCTAATGATATACAACCTCGTGTCATCATAAGACAGGGATGTGCTCATCCACTTGCTGAGTATATTTACGAGCACTACCTATATAATCTTTGTGTTTGTTTGAAGTATAATTCTCAATTAGAGACAGTGGAGATAATGATAAGTCAAGAGAAGACTCACCATTGGGAAGAATATGATAGTAATCTTCTCATTTTTCTTTGGGGTATATTGGGTCAACCAAGGATAATTCCGTGGCCATATGATATCTATTACAACCTAGAAGCATGGCCTCCCATGTACGAAGGTTTTCTTGAGCACTTTCCAAACATTCTAATTTCTAAAATAGTTTTTGACTATACCTTTATGTAAGGTGTCATTGTGAGGTGCTATCCACGGTTGGGACATGAGTCACATTTGGTATATATTTGTATCCAAACTTACAGCATATGTGTTGTTGTATTTTGCACGACAATTGTTGTAATAAAGTTGTAGTTATTTTTTGTACCATGTATTTGGCGACTCAGAATAGGTTGGATGGAATAGACCTATTTTGGGGTTGTCACATTACCTGGTTCCGTTATTTATTATTCTGTTGGAATAACCTGTCTGTGCGGTCTATCGCATGCTTGGTGATTTCTTTTGTTATTCTATTCTTTATT
Source organism: Panax notoginseng (assembly GCA_016801055.1). Taxonomy (NCBI): domain Eukaryota; kingdom Viridiplantae; phylum Streptophyta; class Magnoliopsida; order Apiales; family Araliaceae; genus Panax; species Panax notoginseng. Next base: position 124,317,524 of record CM029018.1, read on the forward strand.
GTACTCAGTTGGTTAAAGTTTTGGCTTTTATACTCCATGAAATTAGTGGAACATCATTGATATTTGCGCTTCATCCAGTATCTTTTCATAGAAATATTCTTCCGAGCATTCTTGAGTTTTACCCCACAAAGCAGTATCATGTTGACAATTTGGACGTTATTGGTTCCTGGATAAATTAATTCTTGAACTTGTTTAATTGAATTTTTATATCATTGTCATCATCCTCATGTTTATATTATGTTGAAAGTCATCTGTGGCCTGTAGTGCATAGATGGACTTGGTATGATTATGACCAGGAATTATTCAGTATAATCATGACCGTAATGTTACAAATGATGTGGTAAAAGTCCTCATTGGCCCGTAGTGCATTGATAGACAGTTGTTGGCATGATCATGACTATTGATGAATACACGAATATCCTTGGCCCGTAGTGCATGGATAATTTGTGGTTGTGATACTAATGAATATCCTTGGCCATAGTGCAGGGATGATGTGGATTATTTATTAAGCTGAGTCCCAGCGATAAAAATGATAAAAAACCTTTTAAATCATAAAAGATAGTAGATTTTATTATCCACTTGACTCTTTTAATGGATTGCTTGTTCCGCTGCAGTTAAACTTGATGTTTGTTATATTGTATCAGTTTAACACTGTTAAAGGCTAACAATAATTTATTTTGCATTATCTTAGTCATAATATTTCTTCCTGGGCTAGTTGAGCTCACCCTTTTACTTTCATTGTTCTCTTCAGGAAATGAGAACGTAGCAGGGACTAGTCGGGGAACGGAGTGAAGGTCCAGATGATAGCATTAGTAGTCCTCACTATTCTATGAAATAGTGTGATAATAAATGTATTGAGGACTTATTTTGAGTTTGAATACTGTCTAGAAGATAATATTTGTATTAAAACTCACAGCTCATGTTGTATATTTAAGATTGTATTTGTATTCTATACCATGTATTTGGCGACTCAGAATAGGTGATGTATACCTATTTTGGGGGCGTCACAAACATGACCTAGTGGCCCTTTGTATTTGTAAATGATGGTATCTGTATAACTGGAGGATAAATAAAAAACACGTTACGTGTTTCATCAGTTAGAAAGCTTACGTGAAAATACAGAGGGAAAGAGAGAGTGAAAGAGAGAATTCTCTGAGATTGTCTAGAGGTAGGAGAAGAATTTCTAAGCCTTGACATCATCTCTTGCTTGCATACAACTAGGGTTTGAAGGTATATTCTACTTCTAATGTTATGTTTTGAGTTTTTATGATCATCTTTTATAGATTATTTATGTTAGACCACGTTGGATTGAAATATATATGTATATATGGTGTTATAATCTGTTAATAATCAGGTGTGAGTACTATTTGATGATCAAATTCGTGAGAATCGGTTTGTAGGAAGAAAAAGTAAATAACAGTGATATGTTTATATGAAATTGGCTTTAGAAAGTACAAAATTTCATGTTTAATATGTGTTATAATCTATACATTGATGTGGGATTTTGTTAGTATGTGAAGAAACGAAAAAAACGTAGTTGGAATGGTATCAATTGGTTAACAAACAAAGATTTGGCAATCGAATTCGCTAAACATGTCAAAACATGAAAATAGAGTATGAACATGTGTTTTGGATCAAATTTTAGGTTGGTTAATGTTTTTATAAATTGTTATAATTTTAGTATGTTGTTTTTCTGTGAATTACGAGTTCATAGAATCGAAAACCAACTAATTTGGACTTAAAACGAGAAAGTTATGGCAAAAATTATAAACTGGGCGAGGCCGAGCATGGGCGCGCCGCCCAGAAGCATGGGCACGCGGCTGGGCGCGCTGGAATGGTGAGAGCAAGGGGCGCGGCCGCACCCAATGTGTGCTAACAATGACTGCTTTGACCTGTTTTGGTAAAACGATCATAATATTTGCATCCAAACTCCGATTGAGACGATTCAAGCTGATTCGGAACGAGAACGAATAGTCCTACAACTTTTGTTCTTTAAGATTTTCAATTTGAGGTCGTTAGGAAGGGTCAAAATAGTTATTTTTGGGACTGTTGTGTTTTCGGAGGCAATCGGAGGGCGTCGGGCATGCACGTATGCAAGTGTAGTGCTTCTGATAATAAAAGATGTTATTCTAAGTTATAAAATATGAATGTTAGTAAATATAATGATACTTAACATTGATAAATGATGTATTAGATAAGTTGTATAAGCATACTAAGCACACACAAGAGAGACAAATCGGGCGTGTGACGAATAAACGTCAAAACGTCGTGACAAGTGTTAATGAACGTAAAAAGTATTTTAATTCAAATGAAATGAATATTATAAGATATGAAATAGGGTTAATATAAAACCGATAATGATTACTAGCAAGACTTAAGCACTTGAATGAACTTCGAGTATGAAATATAGTGAGATATAAGTCAAAAGTTAACACAATCAAATTGAACATTGTATATTGATTAATAAGAAGGGTTATGGGAGGTAGAGTAAAGTTTACATTACAATTATTATGTGTTTCTATGTGACTAATAGTTGATATGTATGATTATATAATTATGTAGGGCACGTGAAGTGTAGATAACTATAAGCTGTTAAACTGTTATTGGTAAACAACGACCAAGGCAAGTCTTTCAGTTCCTATTTGTTATGCAAACTTGATGATTAACTATTTTAAATTTTTATTGCAAAGAGCATGATATGTTATATATATGTTGAAAGTATGAAATGTTAAAGTCAACTTATGACTACGTTGATTGAGTAAAGCATGCTGATTGAGTGAGGAACTCAATCTTTATACGTGTTATATGAACTGTAGCATGTACGTTATGTTAGTCCAATGTTTATGAGATATATATTGAGCATGTTATTATATGTTACGTGATGCATGAAAACTGTTAGATTTTGTTGGGCTGTCGAGCTCAACCTTGCAAATAACCATTTTTACATGTCAAGATTTCAAGGTAAGGATATGTACTAAGTGAATTATAGAGATCCATATTCGCGAAGATTACTTAAATTTTATGAGAAATGTATTTAATATTTTGAATGTAACATGTTGTTGAATTGTAAGTTGAGCTATCCGGTGTATTTGGATATCTATTTATGATGTAAGACTTTGTATAGTCATTTTGTTGTAACGATTCATGATATAAATTTGAATCGAATAGATGTAATGTAAATGTTGCGATTTAGGGCAATACAGACGGAAATGTATAAAAGTTTTAAATATTCTGCATTTTTAGTGATTCTAGTATCGAATAATGATGTAAAGATAGATTAAAGTTGTATTTTTAATGATCGAGAAGGAGAATATTATTGTATGAATTTTGGGGTCATTATATTTGGTATCAAAGCAGTAGGTTATAAACCTTAGGTACCTAAGGCTATAACCTTAGAGAAGGAAGGTGAAGATAATGAAAAAATAAGCTTAAATAAAGTTTGAACAATAAGAAGTAATTTAAGAAAATTATAAAGAAGGGATTAGAACATGCGTGAGAGGATTCAAAGAAGAATCTCGCAGAGTTATAAGGAATATAAATGTGGGGTTACCTAATTCCAATAATAAAAATGTAAGGTGATAATAAATAGACAATGTCTATAAGAAGAGAATGAAGTTCAGAATAGAAAGTTATATTTAAGTATGGTACAATTGTACTATTTAATAGTTGATGTATGGTATCTTGGCTAAACGATTCCTTCACAGAGCGGAGGTATATACGAACTAGCAACTCGAAGCCTAGTTTGTTGGTTGTTTGTGGGAAACCACTCAGCGTACCATATTAAAACTATTAGAGACTCGATGTGTACCAAGTATAAAAAATGGATACGTATGATGAAAATGTAGAACTCGAATGAAATGTTGAGCAATATAAATGAAGTTTGAAATTCTTAAAGGAAAAATTGTTATATAAACAAGAAAATTCAAAGAAGAATCTTGAAGAGATATAAAGATAAGAACTGGGAGTTACCTAACTCCAATAGCCAAGATAACGAATAATATCGTAAATGATGAAAAAGGAACGAAAGGGGATCGTAAAACAAAATGATCACGAGTTAAGAAAAGAATTTTAAGGGAGACGGTTATAAAATAAGATCACGATGTGATCTGTTTAAGTTATAAAAGAAAGATGGACTGCAATGTTTGAATAATTATAGTTTGATGCTATGAAGATGATGTACTATGAAATAGTATAAGATAAACTCATGAGGAGTTATAGATAATGTGATACGAGGAATTCGTATTGAGCAAAGAGCAAGTTATAGGCAAGATAGAGTTAGGTGGGATTTTAATTGAGGACTCATGTGATGGCTGAGTTGTATAAACCTTTGTATGGGCAAGGGTTTTGTGCTTGCGCTCAGTTTATCACATTGATAATCATTGGAATGTTGGTGTCGCGCTATCAATGTATATGTGGCGAAAATATGATTCTTTTCTCATGTGTATATTTGATAGTTAGAAACTATTAAGATTAGTCAGATATTATTAGGGTTAGGTACGAGTTCTTAAAAATAATGCATATGGTAATTTCGTGACTCATAATAATATGGTATGTTTTGAACCCCTCAGCGAATGGATGCCTATGGTCTGACTAGGATAAGTTCTTAAACTCATATTATTGTGGCAAGTTCCTGAACTTCCAATGTGTAGTAAGTTTGATAAACTATATTGGGTAGAAAACGGTTATAGTATAGAGAGCATTGATGAATTTGAAGATTGTTAGGATGGTTAAGTAATGAAGTAATGGAGTAAAGATTAAAGTTGATGGATACCTGGATATTTTAAATCTACTAGCTATGCTAGACTTTCGAGATTTATTGACTTCGTGCCGATGGTTGTACTTTTGATTTTTAAAAAATGTTAGATCACACTAGTGAACCAAAGAATTTTTAAAATATTGCTATTATTCGCATATCTATGCTGTTTGTTTCGGCTAGAAAAAAAATAATTTTTAAAATTTTAAAATATATTTTAACTATATGTATCGGGTGATATGATAAACGATGGAGTCATCAATGCAATGGAACTTGGTATTGGATGTGATCATATGATCGTCAGCCCACTATGGTGAGATGTTGTATGACAACGCATAATCATGACTCCATAAAAGGATTTTTGAGATTTCTTTGAGATATGAGAATATATATATATATATATATATATATATATATATATGTATATGTATATGTATATTTCTATTGATGTCCGAATTGTTGTAAAAGTCTATGCTATTTGATTCAGCTAGACGATTATTGAAAGATGTTCATGAAATTCAAGCGTTTCTTGAGAAGTTATGCCAAACTAAATTGCTTTGGTGCAGATTCAGATGTTGAAAAGATGATATGAACAACCCTTTTATAGGGGAGTACGCGGAAGCGTTTAGATGCTTGTACACAATACATGGTACGAAGGGCTGATCACCCTAAGTACGTGTGTGACACCCCCAAAATAGGTGCAATCCACCCAACCTATTCTGAGTCGCAAAATACATGGTACAGAAAATAATTACAACTTCATTATTACAATTGTCGTGCAAAATAAGACAACACATATACTCTGAGTTTAAATACAAATATTGTCATCTAGACAGTATTCAAACTCAAATAGAGTCCTCATTACAATTATTGATACACTATTTCACAAAATAGTGAAGACTACTAAAACAACTATCCTGAACCATCATTCCATACCCCGGCTAGTTTCCGCTATATTCTCGCTTCTTGAGAAAAAAAATGGAACAAAAAGGAAAAGGGTGAGCTCAACTAGCCCAGTAAAGAATATTTTGACTAAGATAATATAGAACAAATTATCGTTAGTCCTCAACAGGGAAAAATCTGATAGAATACAATAGACAACAAGTTTTAGATCAACAACCACAGCAGAAACAACAATTTATTAGAAGAGTTAAGTAGAGAATACAATCTATTATCATCTATGAATTTAAAAGTCCATCAACAATATTTTATTCCTGTAACATCAATAATCAAATATTCATCTTTGCACTACGGGCCAAAGATATTAATCACCAGTTGGTCATGTTCATCTCAACACCTGTTCATCTTTGCACTACGGGCCAAATATATTCATCATGTAATCGTTCATCTTTGCACTATAGGCCAACGATATTCAGTTATATCACCACTTGGGACTGAGAATGATGAAAATATATTTAAAAAAAAAATGAATCCAGTGAGACAAAAGAATAAATAGTAAAGATACGTACTTCGGTTTATCCATGTTCAAAAATACTCCATAATAAACTATTGTGGAGCAGAATTCAAAAATGAAGATCAAAACATAGATCCAATCAAAGATAGGAACCATAATAGACAATCTTGAACACAGAAAAAAAAATTTAATTTTTCTGTGAATAGTGTCGTATTCGTGAATAGTGCCGTATACGTGAATAGTGCCGTATACGTGAATAGTAACTCTGACACTAAAAGGTAGAAATTTAATAAGAAAAAAACTTATCATGCTTCGTGAATTGTACTCGTGAATAGTAACTCGTGAATAGTAACTCATGAATAGTAACTCATGAAAAGTAACTCGTGAATAGTAACTCGTGAATAGTAATCTCGACATAAAAAGATAAGAATTTCACAAGAAAAATCTTACCAATATTCCGGTATAATGATATTAAAAGAAATAATATCATTTATAAAAAAAATAACATCCCTTACCACAAAAAGACAGTATTTCTGACTGAAATATCAGATATAACGCTGAATGAAACTTGCACCGTATAGAAATACTCAAGATATCTAAATACTCACAAAAATACGCTCGATAATATAGAGAGAGAAAACTTTAGTTTTTGGTGTGATTTTTAATTCTAACCTAAGCACCCTATTTATAGGAAAATACTTAGAACACCAAAGCAAAAAATTTAATAAAATATTAATATATTTTCTTATTAAAGTTTTTTCTTATTAAAATCATTTAAAATTCCAAAAATCAATTATTCCGGAACTTCAATAATTCAAAATAAATAGCCCTTTTCTCAGAAAAATTCGAATCTTATGTCCATTCCATAGGAAATTCAATTCTCTACAACTTTGTAAGTTTAAGTTTTTCTAAATTTTAAGCAAAAATTGATCGAAATCCACATACGAAAGATTTTGCAGGCTATAATCAAATTTCAGTCAAAAATGGGGTCCATCAACACACAAAACATGTGTTAAACATTTTCTGTAACAAAAATACTCTTCCTCCTCATTTATTCATATATCACAGATTCATTATAAAAATATCACCATTATTATATTATTATAATATAATAATATATTAAATAAATTATTTTATCAGAAAAGATAAAATATCAATTTTCAACAGTTGTCACTTTTTTAAAAATTCCTCCATTTATATCCACATGAGTAAATATTTTCCTTATTATATACATTAATAATTAATTATTCATAAATAATATTACAGAATCACAATACTGACAACCAGGTCGTTCCCAAGAAAGAGGGGGCTTTCCAATAAGGATTTCTCCTTACTGGCGCGCAATTAGGTGACCAAACATTTCCTTAGACAGAACTTTCTAGACATTGCCAATAATGCTATCTAATAATATTATTCAAATAATATGAGTTATTGATCTGATAATGAGAAATACTATGTAGTGACAATTATTGAAACAACAATAATATAAAATATCAACGTAGCAATTATTGAATTAATAAAATAAAATATTAAACAGTAATTACTGTAACAATTATTGAGTAGTGCCTTCTTACGTAAGAATCAATAATTGGTGCAATACCGTGTGCTACTGTATTTTAACAACCGGGTATTCCAACAATATTAACGGTAACAACTACGCCGTTATTTATAAACAACTTATACTTGTCATTTTTTTCATCCAATCGCTTTCCGTTATGGGGCCCACACAAGGCTGCGCCGTCGTACGAATATTCCCCGACAGTGAGAATATTCCACGACCAAATGAATATTCCCCGACAATAATGAATATTTTATAACCACTTGCTTATTTAAGATATTTGCGCATTTTTCCCATAGCCAACCATATTAATCAAATCAACCCTTACTATTTCAAAATAATAAATAGAGGAAATTTAATTTTATTTATAATAAGTTGGGGTCTTACAACCTCCCCTCCTTATGAAATTTCGTCCTCGAAATTGACGCACGTACCTGGTGTTTCGAAAAGGTGAGGGTACCTTGCTTTCATTTACGTTTTCAACTCCCAAGTCACTTCCTTAACAGCATGGTTCCTCCACAAAATCTTAACTTGTGGTATAATCTTGGTACGTAAGACAATCTCCTTCCTATCCAAGATCTTGACAGGTACCTCCTCATACGTTAAGTCTTTGGCTATCTCGTCTGGTTCTAACTTAATAATGTGGTTTGGGTCTTTCACATATTTACGAAGCACAGATATGTGAAAAATATTATGAACACGAGACATGCTTGGAGGTAACACAAGTCTATAGGCAACATTTCCTACTCAGTCAAGAATCTGAAATGGACCAATAAATTAAGGGTTGAGATTTCTTCTCTTCATCAACTCTTGCTTCTAGGATAACACATTCTTATACTTTCTTCTTTATACGCATCAGCTCCGAATTTATGGCCTGAGCAGCTTTAACTTTATTGATTAAAGTCAATTCTAATCGTATATTTGACATCATCATGTGGGTCTCTAAAGTCTTTAACTCTATCTCCATCATTTGTAAGTTATACAAAATTGGTCTTTCTATTGACAACCTTGCACTCGTTCCCGCATATGATCTTCTACTCAATGCATCAGCTACCATGTTCATTTTTCTAGGATGGTATTGAATAGTATGGTCATAATCTTTTAACAGCTCGAGCCAACGTCGTTGCAGCATATTGAGTTCTTTTTGGGTGAAGAAATATTTGAGGCTTTTATGATCCGAATATATCTCCGCTTTCTCCCCATATAGATAGTGCCTCCAGATTTTCAATACGAAAACGACTGCTGCCAGCTCTAGATCATGAGTAGGGTAATTTCTCTCATATTCTTTGAGCTGTCGCGAGGCATAGGCTATGACCTTCCCATGTTGCATGAGAACACATCCTAACCCTTTGTCTGAAGCATCCCTGTAGATAAGAAATCCATCCAAACTAGATGGTATTGTCAAAACAGGTGCTGAAATGAGTCTCCTCTTAAGCTCTTGAAAACTCTTCTCGCATTTCTCGCTCCATACGAATTTTGTATCTTTTTGAGTCAGCTGAGTTAACGGAGTAGCGATTTGAGAAAATCCTTCCACAAATCTCCGATAATAACCAGCTAAACCCAGAAAGCTACGTATTTCGATTACTGACTTAGGTTGCTCTCAACTATGACTCATATCCCAACCTTGGATTAGCATGTCACAATGGCACCTATCAGTTTACCACCGCACGAATATAATGTCCCCTACTGAGAGTCTGGCTTCAATGCATTCCACAAAGGAAGTCACCAGTTAGAGACTTGGTTATCAACTTCTATAGTTAGGTTTTTAACTCCTGAAGTTCAATAGGAGCCATTCGATATGAGATTTTAGAAATGGGTTTTGTACCAGGTTCAAAGACGATACAAAATTCAATATCACGCTCTGGGGGTAGGCCAGGAAATTCTTCAGAAAATACGTCAAGAAATTTACTAAAACGAAAATATCATTCAAATCTGACGTATTTTTGTTCAAGTCCATGACATGGGCTAAGAAAACTTGACATCCGTTTTTCAATAAATGAATGACTTTATGGCTTGATATGAAAGCGTTTGACTTCAATGGTTTGGTTGCTTGAATTCAAATAGTAGGCTGCTTAGGAATATGAAAACTAACAACCTTACGAAAGCAATCAATTTTGGCAGGATGAGTAGTTAACCAATCAATCCCTAAAATCACATCAAAAGTAAGTATTTTTAAAGAGATAAGATCAACAGGTAATGTAATGGTGTCAACTTAAATCAAATAAGATTTATAAACAGTGGATGTAATGAAAGTTTCTCATAACGGAGTCTCCACAGATAAGTCAAAGTCTAATGTCTCCGGAGTCAAATTTAAATGTTGAGCACAAGCAGGAGAGATAAAAGAATGGGTAGAACCAATATCTAGTAAGGTATAAACTTCACAAGAGTTTATGATTAGCTTACCCGTGATCACCTCGTTTGGGTTCCTCGCATTTTGACCAGTCACGACAAACGCTCTTCCAAAAACCGTTGACTTTGACTTTTCTGGGACAGCCTTTTGAGTCACCATCCCCGATAGACTTGGTTTCGCTATAGTACAATCTCGAGCGATATATCCTTCCTTTCCACAATTATAACATCCCTTGAACTGTTGTGGATAGTTTGGGCTGATGTGTCCCTCTTTTCCACATTTATAGCATACTACCGGTGGTCGTTCTCCTCCCTTATAACTAGTTACTGCTGGTACTAATGTCTTCACATTATCATTGTTGAACCTCCTCTTTTTAAAATCTCTCCCCGACTCGCTTCTTCTATTTTCATGGCCACGATTACCACCAGAGTGGTTACCGCTTTTGTCCGTATTTTTCTTTCCCCGCTGGTTGTTATTGCTCCGATGACTGCTGTCATCGATATGACCCTGGTTGTGGTCTCTAGGTTGAATGTACTCGTTATCTCGCTCTAATAATTGATCCCTGTTGACAACATCTGAATATAGAGAAAATTTATAAGAAATGAGATATTGACGTATGTCGGGTTTCAAACCTCTCAGAAACAGCCGCGTTATACGTTCCTCATTCTTCACCAAATGAGGTGCAAACCTGGATAACTCCGCGAACTTAGCCTCATACTGGGACACAGTAATGTTATTCTGTTCCAGTCTAATAAACTCCACCTCCTTCATATGATGAATACTTTCAGGAAAGTACTTGTCATTGAATAGTTTCTGAAACGTTTCCCAAGACATGTTGAGTGCGGTTGGCTGGGTATGCTTCACAGATTTCCACCAGCAATCTGCTTCATTACGGAACATAAAGGTGGTGAATGAAACCTTCTATTTCTCCATGCATCCCAAGACATCGAATATCTTAGTAATTTGCTGGACCCACGTTTTCGCCTTAATCGGGTCCGACTTTCTCCAGAATTTTGGTGGTCCCAACTCTTTGAACTGCTTGGTCGTGACAAACCACGCGTTGTTATCATTTCCACTTGTATTTTGTACACGAGTCTCCCTAGTCTAATTTTGCATGAACTATAAAAAGCTTCTAAACATCCCATCGTTCATCGTCGGTGTTGTTTACAGGAGGAACATTGTCGTCCTGTTGCACGTTCTCCTGATTGGTGAATAGAGGTGTCTCCACAGTCTCATTTACTCCACTGTTAACATTCTCAGTTATCATTCTCAAATACTACCATAAAACAAGGGTTAATTAAAGAAATTAACATGCAACATAATAATCCTATACTCTGACCAACTAACAAATAAGCTTAGGTAGGACATATTAGCGAAGGATTTACTCGTCTCTCCCCTCCTAGTTCTATTCCCCGATCTCCGCCAGAAATCATATCTCTAAGCTCTGATACCAACTGTGACGTTCCCAAAATAGGTGCAATCCACCCAACCTATTTTGAGTCGCCAAATACATGGTACAGAAAATAATTACAACTTTATTATTACAATTTTCGTGCAAAATACGACAACACATATACTCTGAGTTTAAATACAAATATTGTCATCTAGACAATATTCAAACTTAAATGGAGTCCTCATTACAATTATTGATACACTATTTTACAAAATAGTGAGGACTACTAAAACAACTATCTTGAGCCATCATTCCATACCCCGACTTGTTCCCGCTATATTCTCGCATCTTGAGAAGAAAAATGGAACAAAAAGGAAAAGGGTGAGCTCAACTAGCCCAGTAAAGAATATTATGACTAAGATAATATAGAACAAATTATCGTTAGTCCTCAATAGGGAAAAATCTGATAGAATACAATAGACAACAAGTTTTAGATCAACAACTGCAGCGGAAACAACAATTCATTAGAAGAGTTAAGTAGAGAATGAAATCTACTATCATCTATGAATTTAAAAGTCCGTCATCAATATTTTATCCCTGTAACATCAATCATCAAATATTCATCTTTGCACTACATGCCAAAGATATTCATTTGTATCACCAGTTGGTCATGTTCATCTCAACACATGTTCATCTTTGCACTACGGGCCAAAGATATTCATCATGTAATCGTTCATCTTTGCACTACAGGCCAAAGATATTCAGTTATATCACCATTTAGGACTGAGAATGATGAAAATATATTTTAAAAAAAATGAATCCAGTGAGACAAAAGAATAAATAGTAAAGATTCGTACTTCGATTTATCCATGTTCAAAAATACTCCATAATAAACTGTTGTGGAGCAGAATTTAAAAATGAAGATCAAAACATAGATCTAATCAAAGATAGGAACCATAATAGACAATCTTGAACACAGAAAAGAAAATTTAATTTTTCTGTGAATAGTGTCGTATTCGTGAATAGTGCCGTATATGTGAATAGTAACTCCGACACTAAAAGAGAAATTCTACAAGAAAAAAAATCATCATGTTTCGTGAATAGTACTTGTGAATAGTAACTCGTGAATAGTAACTCATGAATAGTAACTCATGAATAGTAACTCATAAATAGTAACCCCGACATGAAAAGATAAGAATTTCACAAGAAAAATCTTACCAATATTCCGGTATAATGATATTGAAAGAAATAATATCATTTATAAAAAAAAATAACATCCCTTACCTCAAAAAGACAGTACTTCTGACTGAAATATCAGATATAACGCTGAAGGAAACTTGCACCGTATAGAAACACTCAAGATATCTAAATACTCACAAAAATACGCTCGATAATATAGAGAGAGAAAACTTCAGTTTCTGGTGTGATTTTTAATTCTAACCTAAGCACCCTATTTATAGAAAAATACTTATAACACCAAAGCAGAAAATTTAATAAAATATTAATATATTTTCTTAAATATCCTACACACACATCTTTGGTCCAACATCAGCCACACACCTTACCAAAAGTCACAAAAACGCTTTTCTTATTAAAATCATTTAAAATTCTAAAAATTAATTATTCTAGAACTTCAATAATTCATAATAAATAACCCTTTTTCTCAGAAACATTCGAATCTTATGTCCATTCCATAGAAAATTTAATTCTCTACAACTTCGTAAGTTTAAGTTTTTCCAAATGACAAGCAGAAATTGACCGAAATCCACATACGGACGATTTTACAGGCTATAATCAAATTTCAGTCAAAAATAGGGTCTATCAACACAAAAAACATGTGTAAGACCCCAACTTATTAATGAATAAAATCAAATTTTCTCTAAATATTATTGTGAATAATAAGGGGTTAATTTGATATAATACTTTGGTTATGGGTGAAATGTGCAAATTTTGCAAAATAAGCAAGTGGTTATAAAATATTCATTTTGTCGGGGAATATTCGTTTGGTCGTGGAATATTCTTGCTGTCAGGGAATATTCGTACGACGGCGCTGCCTTGTGTGGGCCCCATAACGGAAAGCGATTGGATGAAGAAAACGACAAGTATAAGTTGTTTATAAATAACGGCGTAGTTGTTACCGTTAATACTGTTGGAATACCCGGTGGTTAAAATATAGTAGCACACGGTATTGCACCAATTATTGATTCTTACGTAAGAAGGCACTACTCAATAATTGTTACAGTAGTTATTGTTCAATATTTTATTTTATTGATTCAATAATTGTTGCGTTGATATTTTATATTATTGTTGTTTCAATAATTGTTGCTGCACAGTATTTTTCTTTATCAGATCAATAATTCATATTATTTGAATAATATTATTAGATAACATTATTGGCAATGTCTAGACAGTTCTGTCTAAGGAGAGGTTTGGTCATCTAATTGCGCACCAGTAAGGAGAAATCCTTATTGGAAAGCCCCCTCTTTCCTGGGAACGGCCTGGTTGTCATAAATGTGATTCTATAATATTATTTGTGAATAATTAATTATTGATTCATATGATAAGAAAATATTTATTTTATGTGGATATAAATGAGGGATATATTTTTGTGGTTAAAAATGAAGGAGTTAATGTTGAGGTTTTTATTCGTATTTTTGTCGGAATGGAGGTATTAAAAATCAGGGTTTTTGAGATATTTTACGGGAGTTATAATTTTTAATCCGACCGTTGGATCGTGGTAATTTTTGGATATGTTATACATATATAAGTTGAGTATATGCCCACAAATTTTGAACCGTTAAAAATGAACGTATGATTTATTATGAATTTTACAAGATGACTGGTTCAGAAATTGTTGAATTTTCGGAGTTTATCATTTTGATGGAAAATTCTAGAATTGGTGGGCCCCACTTGTGGTTGGTGAAGAAATGTGCTGAATTATATTTCAAATGTGGTGGGTGGAAATAGTAGCAGGTAAAGCCATCAGGTTGCAGGTCAAGCCTACTAAAATTTTCCTATAAATAGAGGGCTAAGTTAGAATTGAAAATCACACCAGAAACAAGTTTTCTCTCTTTCTCTCTCTAGATTATTGAGTGTATTTTGTGAGTATTTAGATACTTTGAGAGTTTCTATTCATCAGAGCAAGTTTCTTTCAGCCTTATACCGGTATTCCGACCAGAAGTACTGATATCTTGAGGTAAGGGATATTTTTTTCTTCTTAAATGATATTATTTTCTTCAATATCATTATGCTGAAATATTGATATGAGTTTTTATTAAATTTGGAACTTTTTGTATCGAAGTTACTATTCACGTATACGACACTATTCACGTATACGGTACTATTCACGAATACGACACTATTCACCGAAAAATAAAATTTTCCCTTTTTATCCAAGATGTCTATTATGGTTACTATCTTTGATTGTATCCATGTTTTGATCTTTATTTTTGAATTCTGCTTCACAATTGATTATTATGAAGTATTATTGATCTTGGATAAACTGTTATACGAATCCCTATTATTTGTCCTTCTGTCTCACTGGATTCGTTCTCTTTAAGATATTTTTCATCATCCTCAGTCCTAAATGATGATAATACTGAATATCTTTGGCCTGTAGTGCAAAGATGAACAGGTGTTGAGATGAACATGACTGACAGGTGATACAAATGAATATCTTTGGCCTGTAGTGCAAAGATGAATATTTGGATAAAGATGATTATTAATTGATGTTACAGGGATAAAATATTGATGATGGACTTTTAAATCTTAGAAGATAGTAGAATTCTTTCTCTACTTGACTCTTCTAATGGTTTGCTGTTTTCACTGCAGTTGTTGATCTAAAACTTGTTGTCGATTATATTCTATCAGATTTTTTCTTGTTGAAGACTAACGATAATTTGTTGTATATTATCTTAGTCATAATATTCTTTACTGGGCTAGTTGAGCTCACCCTTTTCCTTTTTGTTCCATTTTTCTTCTCAGGAGGTGAGAACATAGCAGGATCTAGTCGGGGTATGGAGTGATGGTTCTAGAAAGATGTTTTAGCAGTCCTCACTATTTCTGTAAAATAGTGTTTGAATAATTGTAATGAGGATTTATTTGAGTGTGGATATTGTCCAGAAGACAATATTTGTATTTAAACTCACAGTATGTGTTGTCGTATTTTGCATGACAATTGTATTATTGAAGTTGTAGTTTGCTTTCTGTACCATGTATTTGGCGACTCAGAATAGGTTGGATGGAATGGACCTATTTTGGGGGCGTCACAGTTGGTATCAGAGCTTAGGGATATGATCCCTGGCTGAGATGTGAGACAAGAACTAGGAGGGGAGAGACGGGGAATTCCTTCGCTAGTATGACCTGACTAAGTTTATTTGGTCGGTCAGAGTATAGGGATAATATATGACATGACTATTAACCCTTGTTTTATGGCAGTATTTAAGAATGGCAGCTGAGAACGTTAATAATGTAGTAAATCAGACCGTGGAGACACCTTTGATCACCACCCAGGGGAACGTGCAACAGGAAGGCAATATTCCTCCTGTAAACAACGTTACCGAGCAAACGATGAATGATGGAATGTTTAGGAGCTTTTTGCAGTTCATGCAAAATCAGACAAGGGAGACTCGTGTGCAGAATACGGGTGGAAATGATAACAACACGCGGTTTGTCACAGCTAAGCAGTTCAAAGAATTGGGACCACCAGAATTTAAGGAAAAGCCGGATCCGATCATGGCGGAAACGTGGGTCAAGCAAATTACCAAGATATTCGATGTCTTGGGATGCACGGAGGAACAGAAGGTTCCATTCGCCACCTTTATGTTCCGTGGTGAGGCAGACTACTGGTGGGAGTCTGTGAAGCGTACCCAGCCTGACGCACTCAACATGTCCTGGGAAACATTTCAGAAACTGTTCAATGACAAGTACTTTCCTGAAAGTATTCGTCATATGAAGGAGGTGGAGTTTATCAGACTGGAACAAAACAACATGACGGTGTCCCAGTACGAGGCGAAGTTTGCAGAGTTATCCAGGTTTGCACCTCATTTGGTCGAAAATGAGGAACGAATGACAAGGATGTTTCTGAGAGGTCTAAAACCCGAGATTCGACAATATCTTATCTCTCATAAATTTTTTTTATATTCAGATGTTGTAAACATGGCTCAATTATTAGAGCGAGATAATGAGTATGTGCAACCGAGGGACCACAACCAGGATCATACCGGTGGTGGCAATCATCGAAGCAATGAAAACCAGCAGGGAGAAAAACATTCGGACAAAAGCGGTAACCACTTTGGTGGTAATCGTGGTCGTGATAATAAAAGGAGCGAGTCGAGAGGAGATTTTAAGAAGAGAAGGTACAACAATGATAACGTGAAGACGTCAGCACAAACATCAACTGTTTCTAGGGGAGGAGAACGACCACCGGTCGTATGTTACAAATGTGGGAAAGAGGAACATATCAGCCCAAACTGCCCACAACAATCCAGGGTATGTTATAACTGTGGAAAGGAGGGTCATATAGCTCGAGAGTGTTCTGTAGCAAATCCAAGTTCAGCGAGGATGGTGACTCCAAAAGTTATCCCGGATAAGTCAAAGTCAACAGTTCCTGGAAGAGCATTTTTCGTGACTGGTCAGAATGCGAGGAACCCGAACGAAGTTAGCACGGGTTAGTTAATTATAAATTTTTACGAAGTTTATACCTTATTAGATACCGGTTCTACCCATTCATTTATCTCTCCTGCTTACACTCAACGTTTAAACTTGATTCCGGAGAAGTTAAACTTTGACCTATCTGTGGAAACTCCGTTAGGAGAAACTTTCATCGCATCCACTGTTTATAAATCTTGTTTGATCCAAGTTGGCACCATCACATTACCTGTTGACCTTATCTCTTTAAAGATACTTGCTTTTGATGTGATTTTAGAAATCGATTGGTTAACTACTCATCATGCCAAATTGATTGCTTTTGTAAGGTTGTTAGTTTTCATATTCCTAAGCAACCTGTTATTCAAATTCAAGCAACCAAACCATTGAAGTCAAACTCTTTCATATCAAGCCGTAAAGTCATTCGTTTATTGAAAAATGGATGTCAAGCTTTCTTAGCTATGTTATGGACTTGAACAAAAATACGTCAGATTTGAATGATATTTCTATTGTTAGTAAATCCCTGACGTATTTCCTGAAGAATTTCTTGGCCTACGCGTGATATTGAATTTTGTATCATCTTTGAATCTGGTACAAAACTCACTTCTAAAATCTCATATCGAATGGCTCCTATTGAACTTCGAGAGTTAAAAACCTAACTGTAGAAGCTTGTACCCGAGCCTTTATCTGGTGACTTCCTTTGCGGAATGCACCAAAGCCAGACTCTCCGTAGGGGACGCCATATTCGTGCGATAGTAAACTGATAGGTGTCATTGTGACGTGCTATCCAAGGTTGGGATATGAGTCACAGTTGAGAGCAATCTAAGTCGGTAATCGAAATATGTAGCTTTCTAGGCTTAGTTGGTTATTATCGGAGATTTGTTGAAGGATATTCTCGAATCGCTATTCCTTAACGCAGCTGACTCGTAGAGATACAAAATTCGTATGGAGTGAGGAATGCGAGAAGAGTTTTCAAGAACTCAAGAGGAGACTCATTTCGGCACCTGTTCTGACAATACCATCTGGTTCGGATGGATTTGTTATCTACAGCGATGCTTCAGGCAAAGGGTTAGGATGTGTTCTCATGCAACATGGGAAAGTCATAGCCTATGCCTCACGACAACTCAAAGAATATGAGAGGAATTATCCTACTCATGATTTGGAGTTGGCAGCAGTCATTTTTGCGTTGAAGATCTGGAGACACTACCTGTATGGGGAGAAAGTGGAGATCTATACGGATCATAAAAGCCTCAAATATTTCTTCACCCAAAAAGAACTCAACATGCAGCAGCGACGTTGGCTCGAGCTGTTGAAAGATTACGATCATACCATCCAATATCATCCTGGAAAAGCAAACGTAGTAGCTGACGCATTGAGTAGAAGATCATATGCGGGTACGAGTGCAATGTTGTTAATACAAAAGCCCGTTTTGTATGACTTGCAAAGGATGGAGATAGAGATGAAGGCTCCAAGTACCCACATGATGATATCAAATATACGATTAGAACCGACTTTAATCGATAAAGTTAAAGCTGCTCAAGCTACGGACATGGAGCTGATGCGTATGAAGAAGAAAGTGCAAGAAGGTGATATTCCAGAAGCAAGAATCGATGAAGAAGGAATACTTCAAGTCAACTCCAGACTTTGTGTTCCTAACGATTTTGACTTGAAGCATAGAATAATGATGGAGGCACATAACACACCATTTGCAATCTATCCTGGGAGTACCAAAATGTATCACGATCTTCGACACACATTTTGGTGGAGCAATATGAAAAGAGAGATCGCGGAGTTTATCTCGAGATGTTTAAATTGTCAACGTGTAAAAGCGGAGCATCAAGTACCAAATGGTCCATTGCAACCACTTGAGATTCCGAAATGGAAGTGGGAACACATTACTATGGATTTTGTTACGGGTCTTCCCAAGGTTTCTCAAGGCATAGATGCGATTTGGGTTATTGTTAATAGATTAACCAAGTCCGCTCATTTCTTACCGATACGTGAGACTTATTTCCTTGAACATCTTGCTAGTATGTACGTGAACGAGATTATGAGATTGCATGGCATGCCAGTATCCATAGTTTCGGATCGTGACCCAAGATTCACTTCACGATTTTGGGTTAGCTTGCAGAAAGCTATGGGCACGGATTTACGATTCAGTTCGGCATACCATCCTCAAACGGACGGACAAACAGAGAGGACTATTCAAACTCTTAAAGTTCTATTAAGACTTTGTGTCCTAGATCTCAAAGGGAGTTGGGATAAGTACCTACCATTGGTGGAATTCTCCTACAACAACAGTTATCAGGCGAGCATAGGTGTGGCTCCATTCGAGGCGTTGTATGGAAGAAAATGTCATTCTCCAGTATGCTGGGACGAGGTGGGTGAAGCAACATTGTTGGGACCAGTATTGGTACGCATTACTACAGAGAAGATCCAAATGATTCGACAACGTATACAAACGACACATGATCGACAAAAGAGTTATGCGGATCTTCATCGGAAGGACGTGAAATTTAATATTGGGGATCATGTATTGTTACGTGTTGCACCATGGAAGGGAGTTACAAGATTTGGGAAGAGAGGAAAGCTCAATCCAAGATTTGTTGGTCCATTTGAGATTCTTGAGCGAATAGGAAATGTGGCATATAGACTCGCATTACCTCCAAGCATGTCTCGTGTTCATAATGTTTTTCACATATCTACGCTTCGTAAATATGTTAAAGACCCGAACCACATTATTGAGTTAGAACCAGACGAGATAGCTGAAGATTTAACGTACGAGGAGGTACCTGTTAAGATCTTGGATAGGAAAGAGCATGTCCTACGCACGAAGGTTATACCACAAGTTAAGGTTTTGTGGAGAAACCATGCTATTAAAGAAATGACCTGGGAGTTGGAATCAGAAATAAAAGCGAGGTATCCTCACCTTTTTGAAACATCAGGTACGTACGTCAATTTCGAGGACGAAATTTTATAAGGAGGGGAGATTGTAAGACCCCAACTTATTAATGAATAAAATCAAATTTTCTCTAAATATTATTGTGAATAATAAGGGGTTAATTTGATATAATACTTTGGTTATGGGTGAAATGTGCAAATTTTGCAAAATAAGCAAGTGGTTATAAAATATTCATTTTGTCGGGGAATATTCGTTTGGTCGTGAAATATTCTTGCTGTCGGAGAATATTCGTACGACGGCGCTGCCTTGTGTGGGCCCCACAACGGAAAGCGATTGGATGAAGAAAACGACAAGTATAAGTTGTTTATAAATAACGGCATAGTTGTTACCGTTAATACTGTTGGAATACCCGGTGGTTAAAATACAATAGCACACGGTATTGCACCAATTATTGATTCTTACGTAAGAAGGCACTACTCAATAATTGTTACAGTAGTTATTGTTCAATATTTTATTTTATTGATTCAATAATTGTTACGTTGATATTTTATATTATTGTTGTTTCAATAATTATTGCTGCACAGTAATTTTCTTTATCAGATCAATAATTCATATTATTTGAATAATATTATTAGATAACATTATTGGCAATGTCTAGAAAGTTCTGTCTAAGGAGAGGTTTGGTCATCTAATTGCGCGCCAGTAAGGAGAAATCCTTATTGGAAAGCCCCCTCTTTCCTGGGAACGGCCTGGTTGTCATAAATGTGATTCTGTAATATTATTTGTGAATAATTAATTATTGATTCATATGATAAGAAAATATTTATTTTATGTGGATATAAATGAGGGATATATTTTTGTGGTTAAAAATGAAGTGGTTAATGTTGAGGTTTTTATCCGTATTTTTGTCGGAAAGGAGGTATTAAAAATTAGGGTTTTTGAGATATTTTGCGGAGGTTATAATTTTTAATCCGACCGTTGGATCGTGATAATTTTTGGATATGTTATACATATATAAGTTGAGTATATGCCCACAAATTTTGAACCGTTAAAAATGAACGTATGATTTATTATGAATTTTACAAGATGACTGGTTCAGAAATTGTTGAATTTTCAGAGTTTATCATTTTGATGGAAAATTCTAGAATTGGTGGGCCCCACTTGTGGTTGGTAAAGAAATGTGTTGAATTATATTTCAAATGTGGTGGGTAGGAATAGTAGCAGGTAAAGCCATCAGGTTGCAGGTCAAGCCTTCTAAAATTTTCCTATAAATAGAGGGCTAAGTTAGAATTGAAAATCACACCAGAAACAAGTTTTCTCTATTTCTCTTTCTAGATTATTGAGTGTATTTTGTGAGTATTTAGATACTTTGAGAGTTTCTATTCATCAGAGCAAGTTTCTTTCAGCCTTATACCGGTATTCCGACCAGAAGTACTGATATCTTGAGGTAAGGGATATTATTTTCTTCTTAAATGATATTATTTTCTTCAATATCATTATGCTGAAATATTGATATGAGTTTTTATCAAATTTGGAACTTTTTGTGTTGGAGTTATTATTCACGTATACGACACTATTCACGTATACGGTACTATTCACGAATACGGCACTATTCACCGAAAAATAAAATTTTTCCTTTTTGTCCAAGATGTCTATTATGGTTACTATTATGAAGTATTATTGATCTTGGATAAACTGTTATACGAATCCCTACTATTTGTCCTTCTGTCTCACTGGATTCGTTTTCTTTAAGATATTTTTCATCATCCTCAGTCCTAAATGATGATATTACTGAATATCTTTGGCCTATAGTGCAAAGATGTATGATTGCTTGATGAATATCTTTGGCCTGTAGTGCAAAGATGAACAAGTGTTGAGATGAACATGACTGACAGGTGATACAAATGAATATCTTTGGCCTGTAGTCCAAAGATGAATATTTGGATAAAGATGATTATTAATTGATGTTACAGGGATAAAATATTGATGATGGACTTTTAAATCTTAGAAGATAGTAGAATTCTTTCTCTACTTGACTCTTCTAATGGTTTGCTGTTTCCGCTGCAGTTGTTGATCTAAAACTTGTTGTCGATTATATTCTATCAGATTTTTTCCTGTTGAAGACTAACGATAATTTGTTGTATATTATCTTAGTCATAATATTCTTTACTGGGCTAGTTGAGCTCACCCTTTTCCTTTTTGTTCCATTTTTCTTCTCAGGAGGTGAGAACATAGCATGATCTAGTCGGGGTATGGAGTGATGGTTCTAGAAAAATGTTTTAGCAGTCTTCACTATTTCTGTAAAATAGTGTTTGAATAATTGTAATGAGGATTTATTTGAGTGTGGATATTTTCCAGAAGACAATATGTGTATTTAAACTCACAGTATGTGTTGTCGTATTTTGCACGACAATTGTATTATTGAAGTTGTAGTTTGCTTTCTGTACCATGTATTTGGCGACTCAGAATAGGTTGGATGGAATGGACCTATTTTGGGGGCGTCACAACATGTGTTAAATATTTTTTGTAACAAAAATACTTT
The DNA here is from genome assembly GCA_016801055.1 of Panax notoginseng. Taxonomy (NCBI): domain Eukaryota; kingdom Viridiplantae; phylum Streptophyta; class Magnoliopsida; order Apiales; family Araliaceae; genus Panax; species Panax notoginseng. The sequence continues at coordinate 124,340,082 of CM029018.1, forward strand.
TCCTCCTCATTTATTCATATATCACACATTCATTGTAAAAATATCACCATTATTATATTATTATAATATAATAATATATTAAATAAATTATTTTATCAGAAAAGATAAAATATCAATTTTAAACAGTTGTCACTTTTCTAAAAATTCCTCCATTTATATCCACATGAGTAAATAATTACCTTATCATATAAATCAATAATTAATTATTCATAAATAATATTACAGAATCACAATACTGACAACCAGGCCGTTCCCAGGAAAGAGGGGGCTTTCCAATAAGGATTTCTCCTTACTAGCGCGCAATTAGGTGACCAAATCTCTCCTTAGACAGAACTTTCTAGACATTGCCAATAATGCTATCTAATAATATTATTCAAATAATATGAATTATTAATCTGATAATGAGAAATACTATGTAGTGATAATTATTGAAACAACAATAATATAAAATATCAACGTAGCAATTATTGAATCAATAAAATAAAATATTAAACAGTAATTACTGGAACAATTATTGAGTAGTGTCTTCTTACGCAAGAATCAATAATTGGTGCAATACCGTGTGCTACTGTGTTTTAACAACCGGATATTCTAACAATATTAACGGTAACAACTACGATGTTATTTGTAAACAACTTATACTTGTCCTTTTTTTCATCCAACCGCTTTCCGTTATGGGGCCCACATAAGGCTGCGCTGTCGTACGAATATTCCCCGACAGTAAGTATATTCCACGACCAAATGAATATTCCTTGACAATAATGAATATTTTATAACCACTTGCTTATTTAAGATATTTGCGCATTTTACCCATAACTAACCACATTAATCAAATCAACCTTTACTATTTTAAAATAATAAATAGAGAAAATTCAATTTTATTTATAATAAGTTGGGGGGTCTTACAACGGGAGTCCCTACAGTCTAATGATTGTTAAGGTTTAAGTTGAAAAAGTACTGATAATCGTGGACAAAGTGCACAATACATCGTACGAAGGGCTTATCACCCTAAGTACGGGAGTCCCTATTGTCTAATGACTGTTAAGGTTTAAGTTGAAAGAGTACTTATAACCGTGGACGTAGTTCAAGGTCTTATGACACCTCAGTATGATTTGGAATCTTTTGAATTCCTGAGTTATTCATACTGCTTTCCAATTATTGAGCAATTGTGGAAGATTCTTACTATTCTAAAAGGTGAATGTGGTATGGATGATATTCCTTAGAAGGAAGTAAGTCGTAGAATGCGACATTGAATGATGAATATATTGAATAAGTAAGAAAATTTTTTTTGAAATGAGAAGGAGATGAGTTATCAAAGAATAATATAAAACTTTTAATAAAAAAGTTAATAATTGTAGAAAGATCTTTGCGGAAGAAAGTGGTTATAGAACCTGAGGAATGAATAAAATATTAACGTAAAATCTATTTTGATAGATTGAATGAATGAATATTAATAAATAAAATTTCGATGACAAAATTCTTAGAAGAATGAGTGAATGTAATATCTCGAGTGTTTATGAGTTAAGTATATGATAACCATCCTTAGAAAAGGAAATGAATGGGTTAATGAATATATAATACTCAAATATAATTGAGTCTAAGTAAAGGTTACAAAATATAAAACCTATATTAAGGTAATGTGTTGAAGTTATTCAACGATAATTTTTTTAAAGAGATTTGATGAAAACCGAGTAAGGTAGGTTTCGTTGATTCTGAGGACGGAATCCTTATAAGGAAGGAAGGATGTGACAGCCCGAATTTTTATAAGTTATTAAAATAAGAATTTAATAATTAAAATTTTTATTATGAAATGTATATATTTTTTGAATTATGTGTTTTGAGTGTGGGTAAGTATATATATTTACAATTTATCTTGAAATATGTGATTTGGTGTGAAGAGATTAAATGTGAATATAAAAGAGATGTATATGTTTGGAAAATAAGGTTTAATAGTTAATTTAACTATTAAAAAAATTAAATGAGATTGTTATGGGAAGGTAATTAACTAAATAATATTATTTAATTTAATTAAGTTGAAAATTATATTATGAAATAATATAATTCAATTATGATGCTTTATGGCAATGAAATTGGTATGCATTAAAATTTCAGAAATAATGAGAGTAATTCACTTAATTAAAATGGTGAATTAAAATAAATATATTTTATGGTAATTATTATGGGATAATTTATGTAAGTGTGATACTATTGATTAAATTAAATAATTTAAAAATTGGTGCGTATTTTTATGCAAGGATATTGCTAATATTCTAATTTAATTAAATAAATAAATTAGAAGATTAATGATTTATTAAATAAGATTATAATTCTCTAATTAGAGATTATAATTTTGGTTAGTAAGATTTAATTAGATTTATTAATAAAATAAGTTTAATTAAATTTAAGTGTGACATTTAGAGAAAAGAAGATATATCATATAATAAGGAAGTAATAAAAATAAGTTAAAAAGGGATTTTAAAGAACTAGCTAAACATTGTGACGCTCCCAAAATAGGTATACATCGCCCATTCTGAGTCGCAAAATACATGGTACAGAATACAAATACAAACTTAAATATACAACATGAGCTGTGAGTTTTAATACAAATATTGTCTTCTAGACAGTATTCAAACTCAAAATAAGTCATCAATTTATTTATTATCACACTATTTCACAGAATAGTGAGGATTACTAATGCAAACATCTGGATCGTCATTCCGTTCCCCGACTAGTTCTAGCTATATTCTCATTTCCTGAAGAGAACAATGAAAGAAAAGGGTGAACTCAACTAGCCTAGTAAGAAATATTATGACTAGGATAATGCAGAATAATTTATCGTTAGCATTCAATAGTGTTAAACTGATAAAATATAATAAATATCAAGTTTAACTGCAGCGGAATAAGCAATCCATTAGAAGAGTCAAGTAGAGCATGATATCTACTATCTTCTATGATTTAAAAGGTTTATCAACAGTTTTATCGCTGAGACTCAGCTTAATAAATAATCCACATCATCCTTGCACTACGGCCAAGGTTATTCATTAGTATCACTACCACAAATTATCCATGCACTACGGGCCAAGGATATTCGTGTTTTCATCAATGGTCATGATCATACCAACAACTGTCTATCAATGCACTACAGGCTAATGAGGACTTTTACCACATCATTTGTAACATTACGGTCATGATTTTACCGAATAATCCCTGATCATAATTATAGCAAGTTCATCTATACACTACGGGCCAAAGATGACTTTCATGACAATATAAGCATGAGGATGATGACAATGATATAAGAATTCAATTAAAAGAAATCAAAGGATAAATTTTAAAGATTTATAATTTAATTTATCCAGAATTCAATAATGTCCAAATTATCAACATGATACTTTTTTGTGGAGTAAAATTCAAGAATAATATTGTATTAAAAATGAGTTGGACCGAAAAAAAATTAATTTTTGTCATGAATAGTACCCCGAGTGAATAGTAACCGAGTGAATATTGTAAGACCCCGAATTTTATGAAATAAAAGTATTCAATTTTTCTTATAAGTACAATTCAGTAAAAGGTTAAATTGATAAAAAGTTAAAGTTATGGGTGAAATGTGAAATTTTTTCAAAATAAACAAGTGGTTATAAAATAATCATTGTTGTCGGGGAATATTCGTTGGTCGTGGAATATTCTTTCTGTCGGGGAATATTCGTACGACGGCGCAGCTATTTGTGGGCCCCATAACGGAAAACGGTCGGATGAAGATAACGATAAAAAATTGAGTTTTTATAATTAACGGCGTAGTTGTTACCGTTAACACTGTTAGAATATCTGGTGGTTAAAATACAATAATACACGTTATTGCACAGTTGCACACAGTATTGCACAATATTTTTGAAATTTTTAATTCTTACGAAGGAAGGCACTACTCAATAATTGTTACAGTAGTTACTGTTTAATATTTTATTTTATTGATTCAATAATTGTTGCATTGATATTTTATATTATTGTTGTTTTAATAATTGTCACTGCACAGTATTTTCCATTATCAGATCAATAATTCATATTATTTGAATAATATTATTAGATAGCATTATTGGCAATGTCTAGGAAGTTCTGTCTAAGGAGAGGTTTGGTCATCTAATTGCGCGCCAGTAAGGAGAAATTTTTATTGGAAAGCCCCCTCTTTCCTGGGAACGGCCTGGTTGTCATAAATGTGATTCTGTAATATTATTTGTGAATAATTAAGTATTGATTCATATGATAAGGAAATATTTATTTTATGTGGATATAAATGAGGGATATATTTTTGTGGTTAAAAATGAAGGAGTTAATGTTGAGGTTTTTATCAGTATTTTTGTCGGAATGGAGGTATTAAAAATCAGAGTTTTTGAGATATATTACAGGGGTTATAATTTTTAATTCGACCGTTGGATCGTGATAATATTTGGATATGTTATACATATATAAGTTGAGTATATGTTCACAAATTTTGAACCGTTAAAAATGAACGTATAATTTGTTATGAATTTTACGAGATGACTGGTTCAGAAATTGTTAAATTTTCGGAGTTAATCATTTTGGTGGAAAATTCTAGAATTGGTGGGCCCCACTTTTGGTTGGTGAAAAATGTGCTGAAATTTTTATTCAAATGTGGTGGGTGGGAATAGTAGTAGGTAAAGCCATCAGGTTGCAGGTTAAGTCTGCTTCGGCGTGCTAACATTTTCCTATAAATAGAGGGCTAAGTTAGAATTGAAAATCACACCAGAAACAAGTTTTCTCTCTTTCTCTCTCTAGATTATTGAGTGTATTTTGTGAGTATTTAGATACTTGGTGAGTTGCTATTCATCAGTGCGAGTTTTCTTCAGCGTTATATCCGATATTCAGTCTGAAGTGCTGCTCTTTTGAGGTAAGGGATAGTAAGGGGTGTTATATTCTTCTTAAAATGATATTTTCTTTAATATCATTATACCGAAATATTGGTATGAATATTTTATCAAATTTAGAACTTTTTGAGTCGGGGTTACTATTCACGTATACGTCACTATTCACGTATACGGCACTATTCATATATATGACACTATTTACGTATATGACATTATTTACATATACGGTACCATGTACGAATACGAAGTACTATTCATGAGTTACTATTCATGAGTTACTATTCACGTGTTACTATTCACGAGTCACTATTCACGAGTTACTATTCATGACAAAAATTGGTTTCTTTTTTTGACCAAATTATCGTTGATTTATAATTGTTGCTCTTAAAAATAAATGCAGTTGTTGATCATATTGTTTTTATTATCATATATAACATTTTTATAACCCTGATGTTGAATTTCTCTTTCGCTTGAGTGTAAAGATGGGTAAATTATTGGTATGATCATAACTATGGGTTTTCTTTGGCCAGTAGTGCAAAGTTGAATTATTGACTGGTATGATCATGGCCATTGAATTTATAATTGAATATCTTTAACTTAAGTGCAAAGGTGAAATGATCAACATGGTTATAATTATTGTTTATATAAATTCTGAAATGATTATATATTTCTTTGAGATATTAATATATTTGGCCTGTAGTGCAAATATTAACTGTTGATGAATATATTTGGCCTGTAGTGCAAATATGAACTGTTGATGAATATATTTGGTCTGTAGTGCAAATATGAACTGTTGAGTAATATCTTTGGCCCGTAGTGTAAAGATGAGTTGTTGATGAATATCTTTGGCCCGTAGTGCAAAGATGACATGTTGTTGAATATCTTTGGTCTGTAGTGCAAAGATGGTCTGTTGATGAATATCTTTGGCCGTAGTGCAAAGATAAAATTGTTAGTATGATTATAAACAGGAACTGTGATTTGGTATAACCATGATCTTTGATGTTTCAGGTAAAGACATGTGATGAAAATTATCTTCGTCCTGGATGCGAAGAGGAATTTAGAATCACAATTATGATTATGAGTTATTCATATGTTTGTGGACCAGAACTGTTGATTGATGTTACAGGGATAAAATATTGTTGGTGGATTTTTAACATGGAGAAGATAATAGACTTTATGGTCTATTTGACTCTTCTAATGGATTGTTCGTTCCGCTGCAACTATGGTTGAAATTTTTTATCATCTACCATATGTTCTAAATCTCTGATTTATTACTGTTGAAGGCTATTGATAATTTATTTATCTTTAGTCATGATATTCTTTACTGGGCTAGTTGTGATCACCCTTCTGTTTCATAATTCTTTTCAGGTAATAAGAGTGTAGCTGGGTCGAGCGGGGGTAACAAGGGAATAGAACGATGGCCATCACTTAGTAGTTATATTTGGTGAAGAAAATAGAGTGAGGCGAACCCAACGTTGGAAGGGTGTTTTGTCACTATCATACAAGATGTCTAATGACATACAACCTCGTGTCATCATAAGACAGGGTTGTGCTCGTCCACTTACTGAGTATCTTTACGAGCACTACCTATATAATCTTGGTGTTTGTTTGAAGTATAATTTTCAATTAGAGACAGTGGAGATAATGATATGTCAAGAGAAGACTCACCATTGGGAAGAATATGATAGTAAACTTTTCATTTTTCTTTGGGGTCTATTGGGTCAACCAAGGATAATTCTATGGCCATATGATATCTATCATAACCTAGACGCATGGCCTCCCATGTACGAAGGTTTCCTTGAGCACTTCCCAAATATTCTAATTTCTAAAACAGTTTTTGACTATACCTTTATGTAAGGTGTCATTGTGAGGTGTTGTCCACGGTTGGGACATGAGTCACATTTGGTATATATTTGTATCCAAACTCGCAGAATATGTGTTGTTATATTTTGCACGACAATTGTTGTAATAAAGTTGTAGTTATTTTCTGTACCATGTATTTGGCGACTCAGAATAGGTTGGATGAAATTAACCTATTTTGGGGTCGTCACAAATATTACCCCGTGAATAGTAACTTCGGGAAAGGCTATGATGCAGTAGGGGTTATCGTTGACCGACTGACGAAATCCGCACACTTTCTTCGGATCAGAATCAGATTTAACTTAGATCAGTTGGCAAGATTATACGTAAAAGAGATTGTTTCGAGGCACGGGGTGCCGGTGTCAATTGTTTCTGATAGAGATCCATGCTTTACATCAAATTTTTGGAAACGTCTACAAGAATGCACGGGTACACAATTACGGATAAGTACGGCTTATCACCCTCAAACAGATGGACAGAGCGAAAGAACGATTCAGACATTAGAAGATATGCTAAGAGCCTGTGTGATGGACTTTAAAGAAAATTGGGAATCTACCGCTCGTAGAGTTCGGTTACAACAAGAGTTACCATGCTACGAAGCGTTATACTGCAGAAAGTGCAGAACTCCACTTTATTGGGATGAAGTTGGCGAAAGACAATTGCAAGGGCCAGAATTGGTACAGCAGACTGCAGAAATAGTCAAAGTGATCTTAGCACGACTGGTAGTAGCTCAAGATAGACAGAAGAAATACGTTGATCCACACCGTAAGAATGTTGAATTTGAACCTGGTAGTTACGTGTTCTTAAAGGTCTCTCCCTGCAAGGGAAAGATTAGGTTTGGAAAGAAAGAAAAATTGAGCCCAAGATTCATTGGACCCTTTGAAGTTCTGTGAAGGGTCAGAGAAGTTGCTTATGTGGTAGCCTTACCTCCAGCTCTAGAGAATGTCCACAACGTTTTCCATGTCTTAGTCCTACGACCCTACAAACCCGATTACAAGCACGTCATTGAATATGAACCCCTACATTTCGACAAAGACTTATCTTACGAAGAAATTCCTATTCAAATTATCGACCGAAAAGAACAAGTTCTGAGAAATAAAGTAATACCTTCTGTTAAGGTAATTTGGTGGAACCACAACACTGAAGAAGCTACGTGGGAACTTGAACAGAATATGATGAAGAATTATCCCCATTTATTTACTTAGATTAGTATAATCAATTCTAGGGACAAAATCTTTATAAGGGGGGGGGGGAGAATGTAACGGGTCAAATTTATTGAGTCGTGATTCTGAGGACATAATCCTTTTAAGAGGGGAAAGATGTGACAACCGAGATTTTGTAATTAATTTTAATATTTATTGGAGTGAATAAATATTTTTCGATGAATTAATTATTAGATTAAATAATTATTTGATGAAATTATGGTAGATTAATTTAATTACATGTGTTGTATTTATTAAATTGATGTGGAGAATTTTATTATTCGATGCATGTATTTATGTGAGTTTATTGTATTAAAAGAAATATTTAATAAGCTTAATGTTATTTTAATTAATTTAATTATTAATTAGAGATTTAATAATTTGACATTATTATTAAAGGAGAAATTTAATTATGTGACTATGTGAATTAATGAGAAATTATTATATTTTATTTAAAATAAATTAAATAAGATATTGATTTATTTTACAAGGAGTGTGACATTATTTAAACTATATGATAAGGTTTTATTAAATTAAATGGTTTTTGAAACCTGTTATTACCAGCCAAACGAGGCCCTAAGGGGAGTTTTTAGCGGTTAACCATGATGGGGGGTAACTGACCACTTCTACGTCAGTTCTTCTCCTTTATTATTAGACGTCTTCTTTTTATTATTATTCTAAGTCCGGAAGAGCAGAGAGGGAGAGAGTTTGAGAATTTGGCAGAGAAAAATTGTGAGATTTAGAGAAATTGTGAGTGTGTAATCAACAAGTTAGTGTGAAAGAGTCATCTGTAATCATCTCTTCTAAATTATACTCTGGGTAATTTCTCCAAACCCAATTTCTATTTCACGTCATTTAGTTTTTATGAATATGGCTTAAAGTCTTCTGTAAAGTTTCTGTAGTTGAAAAGGGTCACAATTATGTGAATATGTGTAATAATTCGAGAAGCATAGCATGATTTATATATATTATATATAATTCCATATCATAAGTTTCATAATATTATGACTTGTTATTTTAAAAATTTACAGAGTACGTTATATGGCCATATGACCCTTATACGTAACTTTAATATGTCAACCATAAATTTTTCTATAAAATTTTCACTTGTATATGATTATGCATGCTAAAAAAAACGAAACTGGAATGGTTGGATTTGGTCTTATAACGAATCCGTAGTATTAAATTCTATATTTTTGTTCAAAAACCTTCAAGAACATCAAGAACAGTACAATTTGCATAATTTAATTATGTGATTATGTGTTTTAATAGGTTAAAATCACTCTATAAATGTTGGGTATTGATTATATATGAATTCTAACATGTGGGCATGTTTAATTTGGAGAATTAAGGATTTTATAGTGTTTATTTCGCTGAATTCTGTGTTCTTCGCGAACTGGGAATTCAAAGTTTGGAGTGTCGCGTCGCGGCACCAACTCCAGGCCTGAGACTCGCACCACAGCGCCAACGACCAAGCCATAGCGCCATGGTGCCGCAGTGCCAAGACTCAGTACAAAAGTGGCGCCGCAGCGCCATTTAGCAGAATGTCCAGAAAATATTTTTTTTTAATGTTCAAGTATAGAAATGAGTTAGTAACCTAGTCTAATGAATATAAAAACTTGTTAGACATATAATGAGATATTAAAATGAGTTTTACCAAGTCAAGAAGATAATTACATGTTATTTGAATCGTTGATTATGTAATTAACTTGTTGTTAGTGTAGTATTATATTATGTGAAAACAAGTACGATAATTAGACTAAATATAGTCATGAATTCGAGATTAGACAAAGAATAACTTATGATGTTTAGTACGTTATTATTGACTGGTATTGTGAACATAATTGATATGTAGGATTTAATTCAAAGAACGAGTTAATTAAGTGTAATCTACGCACGAGGCAAGTTTCTTAACCCTACTCGTTATCATTATATGAATTATAAGTTGTCTCTTTTCATCGAGCAAGTTCTCGTTATTTTTACTAAGCCCATGTTGTTATATCAATAGTATAATAATCTTTCAAGCATGATGCTGTTATACAATAATTATTCTATTGTATACCTTTTGAGATTATATTCAAGTTAAATATTCATTTATTGTTAAACCTTGTTAGACTAGCGAATCCTTAATAATTCGACTAGTCCATAGTTGATGAGTGTTCTAAATTTCAGAACCCTTGATGAATTATCCAAACCAAACTTCCTTTGGTGCGGACTCGAATGTCAAACTGAGATGAATAACCCTGTATAGGGGATTACTTATGCGTTAGCGTTAAGATATTGTGCACAGTATGGTACTAAAGGCTGATCCCCCTAAGTACGAGAAGAAGAGTCCATAGTCTTATGACTGTTAAAGGTTTCAAGAATAAACACTTGACAACCTAGGACATAGTTCAAGGTCTTATGACCCTCAAAATTTCTTTTGATTCTTGTTATTCATTTCTTGATTCAAAAGTTGAGCTTTTATATTCGAAGTTATTATTTCTCTCGCATGTTATTATTCATTGTTATATTGTTATACTTGTGGGCAATCGTGCTCACTCTTGCGTAATAATAACATTGCAGTTAAGAACGAAAGAGCAGACGAACCTTCCACTAGTAAAGGCAAGGGCAAGATTAGTAAGTAATGAAGATTGTGTTATTTATGTGGCTATGTAATGATAATTAGAATTGATGTTACTTAAGACTTACTTGTTTATATTTCCGCACAGATAATTTAAGGTTAGAGTAACCGGGGATTTATTTATAATGTAGTTGATGCAACCCCATAAGGGGAGATTTATTATTATTTCTATCTATTGCATGATTTGCATTTATTTATGGGTAGATAGATGGATGATGTTTGTACAGTGAACACCAAATCTTGTGGAAATGGAAGTACCAGATTTGGGGGTGTCACAGTATCTTTCCGAGTCAGCTGAGTTAATGGAGTCGCGATTCGAGAAAACCCTTCAATGAATCTCCGATAATAACCAGTTAAGGCGAGAAAGCTACGTATTTCGATCACTAACTTAAGTTGCTCCCAGCTTTGAATTGCTTCAATCTTTGTCGGGTCAACAGATATTCCATGATTTGATATCACGTGCCCAAGAAATGCTACTTCCTCAAGCCAGAACTCACATTTCTTTAACTTGACATAAAGCTTGTTTTCACGATGCTTTTGGAGTATCAGCCACAAGTGTTGCTCATGATCTTCACGACTTTTGGAGTATACGAGGATGTCATCAATAAAGACAACCACAAAATGATCCATATACTCCTTGAATACTCGGTTCATCATATCCATAAAGGCAGCAGGAGCATTAGTCAATCCAAAAGACATGACTAGGAATTCATAATGCCCGTACCGAGTTCTGAAAGCCATCTTTGGAATGTCATCGATTTTAATCTTCAATTGATGATATCCGAAACGAAGATCAATCTTTGAAAAGAATTTGGTGCCTTGTAACTGGTAAAACATGTCATAAATGCGAGACAACGGGTATCTATTTTTGATAGTGATATGGTTCAACTCCCGATAATCAATACAAAGTCGCATACTCCCATCTTCCTTCTTCACGAATAGAACAGGAGCACCCCAAGTGGATGTACTAGGACGAATGAAACCGATGTCTAACAATTCCAGCAGTTAGATTTTTAACTCCTAAAGTTCAATAGGGGCCATTCAATATGGGGCTTTAGAAATGGGTTTTGTACCGGGTTCAAGGTCGATACAAAATTCAATTTCACGCTTTGGGGGTAGGCCAGGAAGTTCTTTAGGGAATACGTCAGGAAATTTATTAACAATTGAAATATCATTCAAAACAGATGTATTTTTGTTTAAATCCATGACATAAGCTAAGAAAGATTGACATCTATTTTTTAATAAACAAAAAACTTTATGGCTTGAGATGACAGTGATTGATTTTAATGTTTTGGTTGCTTGAATTCGCATAATAGGTTGGTTAGGAATATGAAAGCTAACAACCTGACGAAAACAATCAATTTTTGCATGATGAGTAGTTAACCAATCAATCTCTAGAATTACGTCAAATGCAAGTATTTTCAATGAAATAAGATCGACAGGTAATGTGAGGGTACCGATTTGAACCAAACAAGACTTATAAACAGTGGATGTAATGAAGGTTTCTCCCAGCGGAGTTTCAACAGATAAGTCAAAGTCTAATATCTTTAGAGTCAAATTTAAACGTTGAGCGCAAGTAGGAGAAATAAAAGAATGGGTAGAACCGATATCAAATAGGATATAGACTTCGCTAGAGTTTATGATTAGCTTACCCGTGATGACCTCGTTTGGGTTCCTTGCTTTCTTGGAGGTCACAACAAACGCTCTCCCTTGAACTACTGATTTTGACTTGTTTGGGACGACATTTGGTGTCACCGTTCCAACTGGACTTGGCATCCTTGTACGACAAAATCTAGCTAGGTGACTTTCTCTTCCATAATTGTAACACGTTTTGGACTGTTGCGCACAGTTTGGACTGATGTGTCCCTCCCCTCCGCATTTGAAGCATATAATAGGTGACCTCGTTCTCCTTCCTTAACAACGGGTGTTGGTGCTGACGTCTTTCCATCATTGTTGAATCTCCTCTTCTTGAAATGTCAACTTTTATTATCTTGGCCATGATTACCACCGAAGTGGTTACCATTTTTGGCATGTTGATTCCTTCCACGTTTGTTGTCGCCGCTTCGATGACTGCTACCACTGGTATTATCATTTTGTCGGCTGCTTTCTCTTGGTTGGGATGTCTCATTATCGCGCTTCAATAACTGAGCCCTATTTACAACATCTGAATACAAATACAGTTTGTGAGAGATAAGATATTAACGTATCTCGGGTTTCAAACCTCTTAGAAACATCCGTGTCATTCTTTCCTCGTTATCAACTAAGTGGGACGTAAACCGGGATAACTCGACAAACTTGGCTTCGTACTGCAACACGGTCATGTTGTTTTGCTCTAGTTTAATGATCTCTACCTCTTTCATGTGACGAATACTTTCGGGAAAGTACTTGTCGTTGAACAGTTCTTAGAACTTTTCCCAAGTCATCTTTAGAGCGGCAGGTATAGAATACAAATACAAACTTAAATATACAACATGAGCTGTGAGTTTTAATACAAATATTGTCTTTTAGACAGTATTCAAACTCGAAATATGTCCTCAATACATTTATTATCACACTATTTCACATAATAGTGAGGACTACTAATGCAAACATCTGGACCGTCACTCCGTTTCCCGACTAGTCCTAACTATATTCTCATTTTCTGAAGAGAACAATGAAAGAAAAGGGTGAGCTCAATTAGCCCAGTAAGAAATATTATGACTAAGATAATGCAGAATAATTTATCGTTAGCCTTCAACAGTGTTAAACTGATAAAATATAATAAACATCAAGTTTAACTGCAGCGGAACAAACAATCTATTAAAAGAGTCAAGTAGAGCATGATATCTACTATCTTCTATGATTTAAAAGGTTTATCAACAGTTTTATCGCTGAGACTTAGCTTAATAAATAATTCACATCATCCCTGCACTACGACTAATGATATTCATTAGTATCACGACCACAAATTATCCATGCACTACGGGCCAAAGATATTCGTGTTTTCATCAATGGTCATGATCATGCCAACAACTGTCCATCAATGCACTACGGGCCAATGAGGACTTTTACCACATCATTTGTAACATTACGGTCATGATTATACCGAATAATCCCTGGTCATAATCATACCAAGTCCATCTATGCACTACGGGCCAAAGATGACTTTCATAATAATATAAGTATGAGGATGATGACAATGATATAAGAATTTAATTAAAAGAAATCAAAGGATAAATTTTAAAGATTTATAATTTAATTTATCCAGAATTCAATAATGTCCAAATTGTCAACATAATACTGCTTTGTGGAGTAAAATTCAAGAATAATATTGTATCAAAAATAATTTGGATCGAAAAGAAATTATTATTTGTCATGAATAGTACCCCGGGTGAATAGTAATCGAGTGAATAGTACCCTATAAAGAGTAACTTCGTGAATAGTATTCTCGTGAATAGTACTCCGGCATTAAAAAGTTAAAACTTATTAAGAATGCTCAGAATAATATTTTCATGAAAAGATACTAGATGAAGCGCAAATATCAAGGATATTCTACTAATTTTATGGAGTATAGAAGCCAAAACTTTAAGAAAACGAGTATAGAATTCGAAATCTGAAACGAAATAATACTACTTACATACTACAGAGTATAAAAAAAAATATTATTTCAAGTGAATATTGAATAAAAATAACATCCCTTACCTTGAAAAGAAAAGTATTCCGACTGGTAGGGCGGTGATATTCTTGAAGTAAACTTGCACTATTTTCTACGCTCATAGCTTTCTTAAACTCTAAAGAATTACGCTCAAGATTAGAGAATAATTCTCTGATTCTGGCGTAATTTTCAATTCTAACTAAGCATCCTATTTATAGGAGAATGAAAAGGATACTATGCAATAAAATATTCTAATAAAACGAAAACTTTTAAATAAAATATAATATATATTATATATTATATTATATATATAAATTCACGGGATGTCACCCCCGTGAATTCCACTGTCCCCCAGCTTTAATCATCATATATATATATATATATATATATATATATATATATATATATATATATATATATATATATATAAACTCCCTCCTGACACTTTTGTTATCTCTCTCCGTGACCCCTTTCATTTTTCTTCCATGGCCCCCACATGTGGCCCCACCTTTATTAAATAATTTTCTACCGATTATTTTGAAAAATGGGTCCATAAAATACAACAAATACTTCATAAAAATCTTTTCAATATTTTTAACAACAATTATTCATTATTATTATTATTCGCAATATTTAACAACCAGATCGTTCCCAGGAAAGAGAGGGATTTCCAATAAGGATTTCTCCCTATTGGCGCGCAATTAGGTGATCAAACCTCTCCTCGACAGAACTTTCTAGACATCGTCAATATTGTAAATATTAATATGAATAACTGTATCGTCTCAATCATTGATTTAATAATATATAAAATATCGACAATAATTGAATCAAATAACGTGAGATACTATGCAGCAATTACTGTAGCAATAATTGAACAAAACTGAGTAACTTCTCATGTAAGCATCAATAATCAATACCATGTGCTACTATGCAACCACGCTTATTACTGTACTTTTAACATCGTGTATTTCAACAGTTAACGATAAAACTTCCGTCGTTGTTTTCATAAAAAGATATTTTTGTCATTTTCTCATTTCGACAATAATTCTGTTGTGGGGTCCACTAATGATTGTGCCGTCGTACGAATATTCCCCGACCAATCGAATATAATATAACAACTTGCGTACTTTGCAAAATTTATAAATATTACTCACAACTATAACATTATATCAAATTCACTCCTTAATATTCAAAAATGATATTTATAGAAAATTCATCTTTATTCATAAAAGTTGGGATCTTACAAACATGGCCTAGTGGCCCTTTGTATTTATAACTGATGGTATCTGTATAACTGAAGGATAAATAAAAAATACGTTACGTGTTTCATCAGTTAGAAAGCTTACGTGAAAATATAGAGTGAAAGAGAGAGTGAAAGAGAGAATTCTCTAAGATTGTCTAGATATAGGAGAGGAATTTCTAAGCCTTGACATCATCTCTTGCAAGCATACAACTAGGGTTTGAAGGTATATTCTACTTCTAATGTTATGTTTTGAGTTTCTATGATCATCTTTTGTAGATTATTTATGTTAGACCATGTTGGATTGAAATATATATGTATATATGGTGTTATAATCTGTCAATAATCAGGTGTGAGTACTATTTGATGATCAAATTCGTGAGAATCGGTTTGTTGGAAGAAAAAGTAAATAATAGTGATATGTTTATATGAAATTGGCTTTAGAAAGTACAAAATTTCAGGTTTAATATGTGTTATAATTTGTAAATTGATGTGGGATTTTGTTAGTATGTGAAGAAACGAAAAATAACGTAGTTGGAATGGTATCAATTAGTTAAGAAACAAAGATTTGGTAATCGAATTCGCTAAACATGTCAAAACATAAAAATAAAGTATGAACATGTGTTTTGGGTCAAATTTTAGGTTGGTTAATGTTTTTATAAATCATTATAATTTTAGTATGTTGTAGTTCTATGAATTACGAGTCCATAGAATCGAAAACCAACTAATTCGGACTTAAAACGAGAAAGTTATGGCAAAATCTGTAAACTGGGCGAGGCCGAGCGCGGGCGCGCTGCCCAGGAGCACGGGCACGTGTCTAGGTGCACTGGAATTGGCTCGGGCATGCTGGAATGGTGAGATCAAGAGGCGCGGCCGCGCCCAATGTGTGCTAACTGTGACTACTTTGACCTATTTTAGTAAAACAACCATAACTTTTGCATACGAACTCCGATTGAGGCGATTCAAGATGATCCAGAACGAGAACGAATAGACCTACATCTTTTATTCTTAAGGCTTTCAATTTGAGGTCATTAGGAATGGTCAAAATAGTCATTTGTGGGACAATTGTGTTTTCGAAGGCAATCGGAGGGCGTCGGGCGTCGGGCGTCGGGCGTCGGGCATCGGGCATGCAAGTGTAGTGCTTCTGACAATAAAAGATGTTGTTCTAAGTTATAAAATATGAATGTTAGTAAATATAATGATACTTAACATTGATAAATGATGTATTAGATAAGTTGTATAAGCATACTAAGCACACACAAGAGAGACAAATCGGGCGTGTGACGAATAAACGTCGAAACGCCGTGACAAGTGTTAATGAACGTAAAAAGTGTTTTAATTCAAATGAAATGAATATTATAAGATATGAAATTGGGTTAATATAAAATCGATAATGATTCCTAGCAAGACTTAAGCACTTGAATGAACTTCGAGTATAAAATATAGTGAGATATAAGTCGAAAGTTAACACAATCAAATTGAACATTGTGTATTGATTAATAAGAAGGGTTATGGGAGGTAGAGTAAAGTTTACATTACAATTATTATGTGTTGCTATGTGACTAATAGTGGATATGTATGATTATATAATTGTGTAGGGCACGTGAAGTGCAGATAACTGTAAGCTGTTAAACTGTTATTGGTAAACAACGATCAAGGCAAGTCTTTCAGTTCCTATTTGTTATGTGAACTTGAGGATTAACTATTTTAAATCTTTATTGCAAAGAGCATGATGTGTTATATATATGTTGAAAGTATGAAATGTTAAAGTCAACTTATGACTACGTTGATTGAGTAAAGCATGCTGATTGAGTAAAAAACTCAATCTTTATACGTGATATATGAACTGTAGCATGTACGTTATGTTAGTCCAATGTTTATGAGATATATGTTGAGCATGTTATTATATGCTACGTGATGCATGAAAACTATTAGATTTTGCTGGACTGTTGAGCTCAACCTTGCAAATAACTATTTTTGCAGGTCAAGATTTCAAGGTAAGGATATGTGCTAAGTGAATTATAGAGATCCATATTAGCGAAGATTACTTATGTTTTATGAGAAATGAATTTAATATTTTGAATGTAACATGTTGTTGAATTGTAAGTTAAGCTATCCGGTGTATTTAGATATCTATTTATGATGTAATACTTTGTATAGTCATTTTGTTGTAATGATTCATGATATAAATTTGAGTCGAATAGATGTAATGTAAATGTTACGATTTAGGGCAATACAGATGGAAATGTATAAAAGTTTAAAATATTCTGTAGTTTTAGTGATTTTAGTATTGAATAATGATGTAAAGATAGATTAAAGTTGTATTGTTAACGATCGAGAAGGAGAATATTACTGTATGAATTTTGGGGTCGTTACATGCTTGCCAAGAAGATATTAAGGACGGAACACTACTGGATATCCCTCAAAGTTGATTGTGATGATCACGTCAAGCGATGTTATTAATGTCAAATTCATGCCAACATCATTCATGCACCACCGAACCAGCTGTATTGCATGACATCACTATGGCTATTTTCCATGTGGGGAATGGACGTGATCGGACCCATTGAACCCAAAACCAGTAACGGTCACAGATTCATCTTCACCATGATTGACTACTTTACCAAGTGGGAGGAAACAACATCTATCCGCAAGGTTACCAAGGAGTTCAGTATCAGTTTCATCAGAAACAATGTCATCTGTCGATACGGGGAACCAAAGGTTATCATGTCAAACAACGCCAAGAATCTGAAGAACAAGATGATGAGGGAACTGTGCAACAAGTTCAATATCAAACACCTCAACAAAGTTATCTATTCTAACTCTCCCAAAATCTGGGTCCATTGAACCTCGAAGCTAGTGCGTCACGATATATCATCTTCATACATATTCTATAAATTGATGCGAAATATATAAACATAAATTGTTTATACAATAAGCTATTACAACATAACCCAAGGACTAACAACCTTAACTTACATACATACATTTGGAATCTAAAAAGGTTTACATAATTTATTCACATCAAATAACGTAATGGTTGAATGGGCATAACAATCTACTCTTGGAATTTTATCCTTGTCTCTGTCTTCCTTCGAACCTTCGTCTTAATATGAAAATATTTTCATGATATAGCAGGAGTGAGCAACTACTTTGCCCAACAAGTTTAAATATAAGAAGGATATATCATGATTTAAAAGTAATAAACTTTCAAGTTTTCAACAATGTAATATAATTGTGAAAGAACATGAATCAATTTCAATAATTGAATGACTAAATCAATAATGTTGGATGGTCAACAATGACCATGAACAAATTTAACTGAACCTTATGGTAATGAAGGTGATCAACCTTTCATACCTAATGAACATATGCAACATGCACTAAGTGCGAATCAATAATCAAATATGTGGAATAATTGTCAATAATTAATCCACTAGCATACTTGAAACATAATAACTCGAGTTTGAGTTAGGAGACTTGTCTGTACTATCGATTACTGCTACGCAATCTAATTTAATCTCTGTATTGTAAATACCTATCATTGTTAAGATTGATCTTTCAATCAACATATCATAGTATACCTCATAATACAACTACTTTATAAGTAAATTATCTAACATTTAGCCATATAATCAAACATAAGATAATTCCTTAACTTATTAGAAATATTATCGTCCTTTCATAATATTTTAAATCATTTTACTTCATCATCTTAAAACTTCTGTCTAATATTATTAATCACTTAATAATATTTTATTTATTTAATATTAATCACTTCATAATATCTTAATCATATCAAAATAATATTAACCATTTAATAATATTTTATTTATTTATAAATATTATTAATTATTTAATAATATTTTAATCATTTAATAATATTCAACTCACTTCTTAATATTATTAATCATTTAATAATATTCCACTCATTATCTAATATTATTAATCATTTAATAATACTTTAATTTAAAATTAATCTAATATTATTAATCATTTAATAATATTTTAAATTTAACATTAATTTAATATTATTATTTATTTAATAATATTTTAATTTAACTTTAATCTAATATTATTAATCATTTAATAATATTTTAATTTAACAATAATCTAATATTATTAATTATTTAATAATATTTTAATTTAACTTTATTATAATATTATTAATCATTTAAAAATATTTTAATTCTAAATATTATTAATTTCTTAATAATATTATAATATAATATTATTAATTCTTTAATAATATTTTAATCATTTATTAAACTTATAAACAATTGATTTTAATTGTTTACCCTTTACTAATTCATTTATATAATAAACCTAAAATACCATAATTATAACATTTTATCAAAAAATGACTAAACTTCCCTCTAAAAATCTGATTTTCTCATATCAAGGGTCTTTGGTTCAAAAATTTACGTTTTTACCCTTTTTAACATTACATTACTCATTATTCACATTTATCCCTAATTCAACCATTTTCTTGAAAAATACCAAAATAGTTCCAAAACTCTTTCTTTTCTAGGATTTGACATATTATAGCTCCCTTATGAACATATATTTTTTTATGGAAATTTTAAAATTCATTTACTATTTTTAAATAGTCTGAAACAGTCGAATCTTGCAACATTTTTCATAAATTGAAATCTTTTCCAAAAATTCTAAAACTTTCAGGGTATGTTCTTATCATATACATGTACTTCTTGTAAACATTTCACAATTTTTAAAGTTAATCACAAAGAGTTATTCAAGTTTACTTTTAACATAATACTTTTTGTAAAATCCATAACTTTCATTCTACAAATCCAAAAATAGTCATCTTTGGAAAGGACCTTCATAACTCATCATTTTATCATACCAAAGTTTTGCAGAATTTATAAAGCACAGAAAGTGGACGAAACAGCCCCTACAAGAAACTAGCCAGAAAACTTTTCTACTTTCCAGATTTTTGTTTTTGTTTTTGTTTGGACAGTTTTGGGAAAATGCATGCCATGACTTACTCGTTTAATATTTTTGGGTGCTACCACTTGAATTTAACAGATAAAGCCTCAAAATGGGCTGATTTCTATGGTTTTTATGGTCAAAAAGCAGTTTTTGTGCATCTTTGGTTTTCAAGCTTTTCATCACTTAAAATGGCAAGATTTTATCATTAAATACCCTATAACATGTAGATCTAGTATTATATGACTTAAGATCATGAACTCAATATTTATTTCAAAACAACCACAAGATAAACATAGATCTAGTTAGGTTTTAAGGTTAGTAAATTTTTAAACCTTCATGGTTTTTCTTCTTCTTCTTGCTAAGTAGTTGATGGAGCTCTAAGTCATGAACCAAAGTTACTCTCCTTCTCCTATCTAAGCCCCACGGCAGCCCCCTCTTGCTTCTCTCTCTCTTATTTTGCTTTCTCGCTTTTAGGAAATGAGAAGTGTGTAAACTTTTTGTTACAAATGAGATGGGGGTATTTATAGATAGTAGAATGTATACATATAACATTTATATATATATATATATATATATATATATATATATATATATATATACTAACATATCTTCCATATTCTTTCTCCATATATCTTCTTAGATCTTGCAAAATCTTTCCTTTCTCTTTCCACATCTTAGCAAATCTTTAAATATAACATGTGCTCAAATCCTTACAAATCCTAGAAAATCTTCCAATATCTTCCATTTTTGATTTTCTTTAATTACTTTAAGAGCCTATTTTAGTTTCAAAAAAAATTCATTCCAAGTTGGGCTAAAAATTTAGGTCAACCCATATAATCATTTGGGCTTTAATTTAAATTGTTTGGGCCATATAAATTAGAATACACCCAACTCTTAAAATTTCTTACTCTAGTTATTTAATTAGGGTTTCTAATCCACTCATTTTGGATTTTAAATAATTACTTACAAAAATTTAATCATACAACCTAATTATGTTTCTTTTAATTAGGTTAATATAAATAATCAATTGAGATATATAAAAATAAATCCCTTAAGTTAACTTAATAGTATGTAATTTAAATACTAGAAGTCTCCAATAATTATAATCATTAGGTTAATTAATTCTTATACCTAATATATAAAGATTAGGTTGCATTAACTATGATGCCCCAAAATTTAGATCCTTATATCTCAAATTTGGTTAATCACGTGCTAATTCTAATAATAAATCAAAATCTCACACAACGAAAAATAGAATAATTTATATTGTCATAACATAATTATCCTCGTCCTAAGTTCTCGCAACCGTTACTACAACATTACAACTTAATTTAAACATAACTTATTACATCATAGTAAATAAGTCTTCCTACAACACAATACTATTACATTCCTAGTACTAAGAAACAAAGTTCAGGAATAATATCGCAATAAGGGTGAACATTTATAAAGTTCAAATCTCAAGGGTATGATAGTGAATAATAGTTCAGGAATTATCAACAATTCTTAGTAAAGGTAGCTATGGACTGAAAGATATCAACAAGATTCAAAGATACATCATGTCAAGGTTCAAGAATAATGAACAGTGAGCAGTCACTACGGACTAAAAACTTATGCTATAATTAGCAGTATTATACTGAAAATTCAATAAAACGAGTACAATAGATGATTAGCCTAAGTACCCTATGTCATGCATAACATTTAAACATGCTAGTATGTGCGCACGTCGGTTCCCCGACAATTATAAAATTTCCCCTTCAATGAGGGTTGTTCATCTCAGTAGATTTGCAAGACTCCGCACCAAATCAATTAGTTTGGATAGCTTTCTAACATATGATAATAGTCTAGCCGAATTAATGGCTTAGATAACCTTTATAATGCATTTAAGAACAATAAGTTCAATGCTTGCAACAACATTAAGATATAAAATCGATTTCTGAATGGTAATAGATATTTGCTCAATATAGGTATGATTGATATGATAATAATTCAGAATTATGTAACAAATATAGTGAAATGAGTTTAGGAACTTGAATTCAATATGAAAATTAAATGAAGTTAGAGAACTTGCACAAAATCCAAAGTTGTGTAAGTTAGCGAACTTGCCTCAAGCGTAGTTTACCAACTTATAGCTTATCAACACTTTGAAATACTATTGTAACGTAGTTATGTATACAACACATTTTATTAGTTACTCATCTCTATAAGTTAATAACCTCATACATGTTTGATCACATAAGTCAATGCCACACATTCATTATTATCTTAGTAACGTAAATGGAAAATCACATTAACATGCTATCACACCATGTAGCTATATAACCATCATCTATCTAGTTTGTATAAAAGCAATACGAAAGCTAGTATACATCTTTAGACTCTTGGTTTCTCATATCTATTAGGTGCTAGAACTCTTTAAACTTCATGGCAATCATGTATTAAGACCGAAAGCAGTATACAATACATGTGACAAGTTTACAGATTACAAACAAACCATCAGACCAAACTACAGGAGGGCGTAGCTGCGCCCTGGTTAGGCTTAAGGACGGCACAGCTGTGCTGTCCCTTGGCCAGACCAGAGTTAGGCTTTGCTCTTCCTAGATCAGTCTCACTCTAAGCATACATAGATATTAACACATAGCATATATACATGTTAAAGGGTCTTGCATGTTTTTAAGGTTATCCTACGTTCATCTTTAAAATGTACGGTTCTAGTTTGAGATTTCAAATGAGTTAAGGCCAATTACGCTCATGAAATCGTAAGGATTACTATGTTAACCATATATCCATACGAGGTAGTCATGAAATTAGTTAGTATGCATGCTCACCAAGGTTTTCATTATATACGCATGACTAATATCTTTTGTTGCTTTAAAACATCTCTAACTCATGCTTGATTAATTTTTCATTGTGTCTAAACAAAATAGACGTACATACGAGTCATGTGTGATCACATAGGGGCATTAGACATACATGCTTTAAGTTTAGGTAGTACACAACCTCATGTTCATAATATTAGTTTACAACACATCCAAGTTTATTTTTAAAAGTTATTTTAACCCAAGCAAAAGTACATCATAGTACATGCATATCACTTTGAATCTCATCTCATGTGTAGTTAGGTCATATGTGCATGCTCACAGAAATCAGGACTTAAAGTACATAAGTTTCGTCAGGGTCTATTTCTAAAGCTCAAAGTTTTCTTTAGCAAATACATACTAAAGTAAGTTAAGGTAATCATGTTATACAAAGGAACTTAAGGTCATGAGTCAGGTCTATTTTCATGCATGCCTAAGTTATATTAGCATGATAGAACTACCACATACCATCAGAAGTCCAAAACTCATGACGTGTGCCCGGTGCAGCTACGCCGTGTTGAACTGTAGGGAGCGCGTAGCTGCGCCCTACCCTAGTTAGTTCAGATAGATCTCTGCTTTGGTAGAGATCAAATAATTATCAGTTTTTCTTCATTCTAACATGCTTAAACCTATTCTCTGAGGTCCCATACATGCATATAAACTTCATAAACACCTTGGTAACAATTTTCAAATCAAGTTTACAAGAATTGAGTTGATTTTATATGATTAGCCAAGTTTGGAATTAAGAACTTAAAACAAGAATTTACCTTCTAAAAAGCTTAGTTTCTTCCCTCTGTAATTCTAGACTCCCTCTTAAATAACAAGCAACTCACACTCTCAGTCTTGGAATTCAACTGACAATTCACAGTAACAAAAAGAGCGAAGAAAATAGCTGCCTTTTTATAGAAGAATACAAGGCCAGTTAATTGCTTTACACTAAGGTTTGAATCCATGGGTTAGAAGAAGACAATGGTTATAGAAGAGTTTCTCAACCACCTCTTCCTTAGCCATCTGTAGCCATCATCACGTAGCTTGTAGCCACTGTGCTTAACTTTGCAATTTACATAACTGAGATATAAGTTACTGTTTGGGCAACTGAATTCGGAATAAGTCTCTAAATCTCATCATTTGGTTTCCAATGTGGTTAATTTAATTCCCTTTTGATTCTCTCATGTGATTTTAATGTACTAATGCTATTACAGAATGAAAAGTTAGGGATTATATTAATATTTAATGCAGATAAAATGATGCAACTAGGTATTACTAACTGGGTATCATCCGTAAATATTATTATTACATATACTTCAATATTATAACAATATCCAATATTAATGTCTATTTTCTAACATTCAATCTCTTTCCGAATTTCTGAGAGGCACAGTTAATTAACTATTTCTGTATTAAAATGTCACACATGATGCTATTTTGCCACTTAGTACTTCATACCATTATCTTTACTCTTATCATATGATTTTAATAATGTCCCATATAATATCCACAGTAATAACCAACTTCCAACCTCTGGCCACTAGTGTAGCTGTGCCAGTTTGTACTACAAGAAGGGCGCATGTGAGACCCCAAATTTTATGAATAAAGATTTAAATTTTTCAAAATATTTTTTTGAATAATATGGTGTGGATTTGATATAATGTTATAGTTGTGGGTAATAATTATAAATTTTATAAAGTAAGTAAGTTGTTATATAATATTTGATTGGTCGAGGAATATTCGTTTTAACAGGGAATATTCGTACGACGGCACAATCATTGGTGGACCCCACAATGGAAGTATTGTCGTAGTAAGAAAACGACAGAATTATCTTTTTATAAAAATAACGACGAAAGTTTTACCGTTAAACTGTTGAACTACCTAGTAGTAAAAGTACAGTAATACGCGTGGCTGCATAGTAGCACACGGTATTGATTATTGATGCTTACGTGATAAGTCACTCAGTTATATTCAATTATTACTACAGTAATTACTGCATCATATCTCTCGTATTATTGATTCAATTATTGTCACAGTATCATCTGCATAATATGTTATATTATTAAATCAATAATTGAGACGACAAAGTTATTCATATTATTATTTGCAATATTGACAATGTCTAGAAGTTCTGTCAAGGAGAGGTTAGATAATCTAATTGCGCGCCAATATGGAGAAATCCTTATCGGAAAGCCCCCTCTTTCCTGGGAACGACCTGGTTGTTAAATATTGTGAATTATAATATTAATGATGAATAAGTTCGTGTTGATTAAAGATAAAATTGATAGTTCCATTGTGTTGGAATTATTAGTGTCAGTGAAAATCGATATTTATTTCGATAGTTTAATGTATGAAGGTTATATTGATCAATCAAGTAATTAACTGGATAAATGAGCAATTAATTGCTATTAATTCACATGCTTATAACTATGTGTTCACATGTGTGTACTATTGATTCACATGATTTATTATTAGGGGAATTGGTGTAAGATTGATAATACTTGCATGACTAAATTAGAAATGGAGGTATAGTTGAAGGTACTATACTATAATTAATTTTTTTACATGTTTAGAACTATTGAGTCACATAATTTACTATTGATTCACATAATTTACTATTAGGGGAGGTGGTGCAAGTTTGATAATACTTGTAGGACTAAATTAAAAATAAAGAAAAAGAGGAATGTATTATAATGTAATATTTCGAGCCCCAAAATGTGCAATTATTGAATTATATTTTTCTATAAATAGAAGCTCATTTCTTCATTACTTTTTACCAATTCACTAAAGCTATAGAGCATTTATTATAGAGAGAAATTATAGAGAGAAAGAAGAAGAGAAGTCTGCTACCTCTCTATTCCAATATCGAGTTTCTTCTAAGGTAAGGAGTATTATTTCTTTCGTATTCATGAACGGAGATTCTGTTATTCCATTTTTTATTATTATGTTGGAATAATCTGTCTGTACGAAGTACCGCATACATGGTGAAATTCTTTTGTTATTCCATTCTTTATTATTCTGTTGGAATATCCTGTCTGTGCGGATTATGCATGACCATGTTCCATTCTTTATTATTTTGTTGGAATATCCTGTCTCTGCAGATTACGCATGACCTGGTTTCATTCTTTATTATTCTGTTGGAATATCCTGTCTGTGCGGATTACGCATGACCTGGTTCCATTCTTTATTATGCTGTTGGAATAATCTATCTGTGCGTTCTATCGCATGCATGGCGAATTCTTTTGTTATTCCATTCTTTATTATTATGTTGGAATAACCTGTCTATGTGGATTACCACATGCATGGTGAATAATCCTTCATATTCATTCCTTATTAAATTGTGGAAATGATCTGTCTACGTGGATTACCACATGACGGATAAAAATTCATTTGCAGTTTCGTATATTCTATTATACTCGTATGAGATATCATTTTTTTGTACTGGTCATGGAATATCATTTTTTTTGGTATATTTTTTTACGAGTTAATATTCACGGGTTACTAATCACCCAGTTACTATTTACTATAGTATTATTCACTCGGGTATTCAGGGCAATTTTCGTGTCAGAGTACTATTTACGAGTTACTATTTACGGTTACTATTCACCCAAATTACTCACTCGGGCATTTGGGGTACTTTTCATGTCGGGGTACTATTCACGAGGTACTATTCCTGAAGTACTATTCACAGGGTGCTATTCACGGGATACTATTTACCCGAAAAATATATTTCTTTTCTGTCCAAATTATTTTTGGTACATGAATATTATTCTTGAATTTTACTCCATAAAGTAGTATCATGTTGACAGTTTGGACGTTATTGATTTCTGGATAAATTAAATTATAAATCTTTAAAATTTATCTTGAACTTGTTTTATTGAATTATTATGTCATTGTCATCATCCTCATGCTTATATTGTGATGAAAGTCATCTTTGGCTTACGTGTATATATGGCCTTGGTATGATTATGACCAAGGATTATTCGGTATAATCATGACCGTAATGTGACGAATGATGTGGTGAAAGTCCTCATTGGCCTTTAGTTCATTATTGGACAGTTGTTGGTATGATTATGACCAGGGATTATTCAGTATAATCATGACCATTGATGATTACATCAATATCCTTGGTCGTGATGCAGGGATGATTCGATTTTATTTATTAAGCTGAGTCTCAGCGATAAAATTGATGAAAAACTTTCTAAATCATAGAAGATAGTAGATTTTATGCTCTACTTGACTCTTCTAATGGATTACTTATTCCGCTGCAGTTGTTGATCTAAAACTTGTTGTCTATTACATTCTATCAGTTGTTATACTGTTGAAGGCTAAGGATAATTTATTCTACATTATCTTAGTCATAAAATTTCTTACTGGGCTAGTTGAGCTCACCCTTTCTTTCACTGTTCTCTTCAGGAAATGAGAATATAGCTGGGACGAGTCGGGGAACAGATTGACGGTCTAGATGGTTGTTTTAATAGTACTCACTATTCTATAAAATAGTGTGACAATAAATGTAATGAGGACTCCATTGAGTGTGGATATTGTCTAGATGACAATATTCTTATTAAAACTCTTAGATTATGTTTTGTCGTATTTTTCATGATTGTTGTATAATTGAGTTGTATTTGAATTTTATACCATATACTTGGCGACTCAAGGTGGGTGATGTATACCTATTTTGGGGGCGTCACAGTTGGTATCAAAGCTTAGGGATATGATCCCTGGCTGAGATGTGAGACAAGAACTAGGAGGGGAGAGACGGGAAATTCTTTCGCTAGTATGACTTACCTAAGTTTATTTGGTATTTAATTGGTCGGTCAAAGTATAGGGATAATATGTGATATGTTAATTAACCATTGCTTTGTTACAGTGTTTGAAAAGGGCATCTGAAAATGTTGAGATCAGCAATGAAGCACATGAGACCGTTGAGTCACTAACGATCAATACCTAGGATAATGTGCAACAGGAAGACATAAATTCTCAAGTAAATAACAACACGATAATAATCGTACCGGTGGCAACGGCCATCAGAACAATGATAACCATCGTGGGGGAAATCATGCCAAGAATGGTAACCACTTAGGTGGTAATCATTGCAAAGATAATAGAAGTGGAAACTTCAAGAAGAGAAGATTTAACGATGATGGGAAGACGTCGGCAGCAGCACCAACACCAGCAACAAATTTTAGGGGAGGAGAACGACCACCAGCTAGATGCTATAGATGCGAAGAGGAGGGACATATAAGTCCAAACTGTCCACAGCCTTCCAAGGTATATTTTAGTTATGGAAAAGACAGTCACATAGCTCAATTTTGTCGTGTAGGAAAATCAAGTCCAGCTGGGACGGTGGCACCAAAGGCAGATACGAAAAAAACAAAGTCGGTGGTTTCAGGGAGGACATTTTTCGTGACTTCTCAAAAAGCGAGTAACCTGAACGAAGTTAGCATGTGTTAGTTAATTATAAATTCTTGTGAAGTCTGTACCTTATTAGATATCAATTCTACCCATTCTTTTATCTCTCTTGCTTGTGCTCAATGTTTAAATTTGACCCCAAAGAGGTTAGACTTTGACTTATTGGTTGAAACTCCATTAGGAGAAACCTTCGTTACCTCTACTGTTTATAAATCTTATTTGATTCAAATCGACACTTTCACGTTACATGTCGATCTTATCTCTTTGAAAATACTTGCCTTTGATGCGATTTTAGGAATCGATTGGTTAACTACTCATCATGCTTTTCGTAAGGTTGTTAACTTTCATATTCCTAACCAACCTGTTATGCGAATTCAAGCAACCAAACTACTAAAGTCAATCATTGTCATATCAAGCCATAAGTAAAGAGCCCCGGTCCTTTCGTTGTTGACTTCTTTGTGTGGAATGCACCGAAGCCAGACTTTTTATAGGCGACGTCGTGAATGACGATGACAAGTTAATAGGTATCATTGTGACGTACTATCCAAGTCTTGGATGAGAGTCACAGTTTTGAATGATATTTCTATCGTTAATAAATTTCCTGACATATTCTTGAAGACTTCTTAGCCTACCCCTAGAGGGTGAAATCGAATTTTGTATTGACCCCAGTACAAAACACATTTCTAAAAACCCTTAAATATTTCTTCAACTAAAATGAACGTAACATGCGCCAAAGACGTTGGCTCGAGCTGTTGAAGATTACGATCGTACCATACAATACCATCGTGGAAAAGCGAATGTGGTAGCTGACGCGTTGAGTAGAAGATCGTATGTGTTTACGAGTGCAAATATACAAACCTACGTGAAGATAACGAATATACGAGTAGAATCGACTTTAATCGATAAAGTTATAGCCGCTCAAGCTACACACCCGAATATGATGAATGTGAAGAAGAAGGTTCAAGAGAACGTTATTCTAGAAGCAAGAATCGACAAAGAGAAGAAATCTCAACCCTCAATTTAATTGGCCCATTTAAAATTCTCGATCGAGTAGGAACTGTGGCCTATAGACTCGTTTTACCGCTAAGTATGTCACGTGTTCATAACGTTTTTTTTACGTATCGATGTTACGTAAATATGTGGACGACCCGAACCACATTATTGAAGTAGAACTAGACGAGATAGCAGAAGATTTAACTTAAGAGAAGATACGTGTTAAAATCTTGGATAAGAAGGATCGTATTCAACACTCAAAGGTGTTACCTCAAGAGTTAGAATCTGAAATGAAGTCAAGGTATCTTCATCTCTTCGGCATACCAGGTACGTACGTAAATTTCGAGGGCAAAATTTCGTAAGGAGGGGAGATTGTAAGACCTCAAATTTTATTAATAAAGATTTAAATTTCTCGAAATATTTTTTGAATATTATGGTGTGGATTTGATATAATGTTATAGTTATGGGTAATAATTATAAATTTTGTAAAGAAAGCAAGTTGTTATATAATATTCGATTGGTCGGGGAATATTCGTTTTAACAAGGAATATTCGTACGACGGCACAATCATTGGTGGACCCCACAACAAAAGTATTGTTGTAACGATCCCAAAATAGGTCCATTCCATCTAACCTATTTTGAGTCGCCAAATACATGGTACAGAAAATAACTACAATTTTATTACAACAATTGTCGTGCAAAATACAACAACACATATGCTGTGAGTTTGGATACAAATATATACCAAATGTGACTCATGTCCCAACCGTGGACAGCACCTCACAATGACACCTTACATAAAGGTATAGTCAAAAACTATTTTAGAAATTAGAATCTTTGGGAAGTGCTCAAGGAAACCTTCGTACATGGGAGGCCATGCGTCTAGGTTATGATAGATAACATATGGCCACAGAATTATCCTTGGTTGACCCAATAGACCCCAAAGAAAAACGAGAAGATTACTATCATATTCTTCCCAATGGTGAGTCTTTTCTTGACTTATCATTATCTCCACTGTCTCTAATTGAGAATTATACTTCAAACAAACACCAAGATTATATAGGTAGTGCTCGTTAATATACTCAGCAAGTGGATGAGCACAATCCTGTCTTATGATGACACGAGGTTGTATGTCATTAGACATCTTGTATGATAGTGGCAAAACACCCTTCCAACGTTGGGTTCGCTTTACCCTAGATGATTCACCAAATATAACTCCTAAATGATGACCACCGTTCTATTCCCCTGTTACCCCCGCTCGACCCAGCTACACTCTTATTACCTGAAAGGAATTGTGAACAGAAGGGTGAGCACAACTAGCCCAGTAAAGAATATCATGACTAAAGATAAATAAATTATCAATAGTCTTCATCAGTAATAAATCAGAGATTTAGAACATATGGTAGATGATAAAAATTTTCAACCATAGTTGCAGCGGAATGAGCAATCCATTTGAAGAGTCAAATAGACCATAAAATCTATTATCTTCTCCATGTTAAAATTCCATCAACAATATTTTATCCCTATAACATCAATCAACAGTTCTGGTTCACAATCATATAAATAACTCATAATCATAATTATGATTCTAAATTCCTCTTCGCATCCAGGACGAAGATAATTTTCATCACATGTCTTTATCTGAAACATCAAAGATCATGGTTATACCAAATCATAGTTCATGTTCATAATCATACTAATAAATTTATCTTTGCACTACGGGCCAACGATATTCGTCAACAGTTCATCTTTGCACTACTGGCCAAAGATATTCAACAATAGGTCATCTTTGAACTACGGGCCAAAGATATTCATCAACAATTCATCTTTGCACTACAGGCCAAAGATATTCTTCAACAGTTCATATTTGCACTACAGGCCAATATTCATATCTCAAAGAAATATATAATCATTTCAGAATTTATATAAACAATAATTATAACCATGTTAATCAATTCATCTTTACACTTAAACTAAAGATATTCAATTATAAATTCAATGGTCATGATCATACCAGTTAACAATTCATCTTTGCACTACAGGCCAAAGATATTCCTCAGTCACGATCATACCAATAATTTACCCATCTTTACACTCAAGTGAAAGAGAAATTCAACATCAGAGTTATAAAAATGTTATATATGATAATAAAAATAATATGATCAACAACTGCATTTATTTTCAAGAGCAACATTCATAAATCAACGATAATTTGGTTAGAAAAAGAAACTAATTTTTGTCGTGAATAGTACCCGTGAATAGTAACTCATGAATAGTAACTCGTGAATAGTACTCTGTATTCGTACATGGTACCGTATACGTAAATAATGTCATATACGTAAATAGTGTCATATACATGAATAGTGTCGTATACATGAATAGTGTCGTATACGTGAATAGTAATCCCGACTTAAAAAGGTAAAAAATTCTACAATAAAATCCATACCAATATTTTAGTATAATGATATTGAAAGAATAACATCATTATGAAGAATATAGCATCCCTTAATATCCCTTACTATCCCTTACCTCAAAAGAGTAGCACTTCTGACTGGAATGCAAAGCCGAAGAAAACTTGCATTGAATAGCAACTTTCAAAGTATCTAAATACTCACAAAATATGCTTCATAATATAGAGAGAGAAATAGAGAAATCTTATGTTTCTGGTGTGATTTTCAATTCTAACTTAGCCCTCTATTTATAGGAAAATGTTAGCACGCCGAAGAAGACTTAACCTGCAACCTGATGGCTTTACCTGCTACTATTCCCACCCACCACATTTGAATAAAAATCTCAGCACATTTCTTCACCAACCAAGAGTGGGGCCCACCAATTCTAGAATTTTTCACCAAAATGATAAATTCCGAAACTTCAACAATTTCTGAACTAGTCATCTCGTAAAATTCATAATAAATCATACGTTCATTTTTAACGGTTCAAAATTTGTGGACATATACTCAACTTATATATGTATAACATATCCAAAAATTACCACGATCCAACGGTCGGATTAAAAATTATAACCCCCGCAAAATATCTCAAAAACTCTAATTTTTAATACCTCTATTCCGACAAAAATACTGATAAAAACCTCAACATTAACTCCTTCATTTTTAACCACAAAAATATATCCCTCATTTATGTCCACATAAAATAAATATTTCCTTATCATATGAATCAATAATTAATTATTCAGAAATAATATTACAGAGTCATAATTATGACAATCAGGCCGTTCCTAGGAAAGATGGGGCTTTTCAATAAGAATTTCTCCTTACTAGCGCGCAATTAGATGACCAAACCTCTCCTTAGACAGAACTTTCTAGACATTGCCAATAATGCTATCTAATAATATTATTTAAATAATATGAATTATTGATCTGATAATGGAAAATACTGTGCATCAATAATTATTGAAACAACAATAATATAAAATATCAACGCATCAATTATTGAATCAATAAAATAAAATATTAAACAGTAATTACTGTGACAATTATTCAGTAGTGCCTTCTTACGTAAGAATCAATAATTAAAAAAAATACTGTGCAATACCGTGTGCTACTGTGCAACTACGCGTATTACTGTATTTTAAGCAATGGGTATTCCAACAGTGTTAACGGAAACAACTACGCCGTTATTTATAAAAACACAATTTTATCGTTTTCTTCATCCAATCGCTTTCCGTTACAAGGCCCACAAATAGATGCGCCGTCATACGAATATTCCCCGAGAAAAAGAATATTCCACGACCAAACGAATATTTCCCGATAAAATAATTTTTTTTTAACCACTTGCTTATTTTGAAAATTATTCATATCTCACCCATAACTTTAGCTTTTTATCAATTTAACCATTTACTGAATTGTAATTATAAGAAAAATTGAATACTTTTATTTCATAAAATTCGGGGTCTTACAATTGTCGTAGTAAGAAAACGACAGAATTATCTTTTTATAAAAATAACGGCAAAAGTTTTACCATTAAACTGTTGAACTACCTGGTAGTAAAAGTACAGTAATACGCGTGGTTATATAGTAGCACACGGTATTGATTATTGATGCTTACGTGATAAGTCACTCAATTATACTCAATTATTACTACAGTAATTGCTGCATCATATCTCTCCTATTATTGATTCAATTATTATCACAGTATCATTTGCATAATATGTTATATTATTAAATCAATAATTGAGACGACAAAGTTATTCATATTATTTTTCACAATATTGACAATGTCTAGAAGTTCTGTCAAGGAGAGGTTAGATAATCTAATTGCGCACCAATAAGGAGAAATCCTTATCGGAAAGCCCCCTCTTTCCTGAGAACGACCTGGTTGTTAAATATTATGAATTATAATATTAATTATGAATAAGTTCGTGTTGATTAAAGATAAAGTTGATAGTTCCATTGTGTTGGAATTATTAGTGTTAGTGAAAATTGACATTTATTTCGATAGTAATTGAAGTATAGAGGTTATACTGATCAATCGGGTAATTAACCGGATAAACGAGCAATTAATTGCTATTAATTCACATGCTTATAACTATGTGTTCATATGTGAGTACTATTGATTCACATGATTTACTATTAGGGGAATTGGTGCAAGATTGATAATACTTGCATGACTAAATTAGAAATGGAGGTATAGTTGAAGGTACTATACTATAATTAATTTTTTTTCACATGTTTAGAACTATTGAGTCACATGATTTACTATTAATTCACATGTTTTACTATTAGGGGAGGTGGTGCACGTTTGATAATACTTGCAGGACTAAATTAAAAATAAAAAAAAAGAGGAAGGTATTATACTGTAATATTTCGAGCCCTAAAACGTGCAATTATTAAAACAATATTTTTCTATAAATAGAAGCTCATTCCTTCATTATTTTTTACCAATTCACTAAAGCTATAGATCATTTATTATAGAGAGAAATTATAAAGAGAAAGAAGAAGAGAAGTCTGCTACCTCTCTATTCCAGTATCGAGTTTCTTCTAAGGTAAGGGGTATTATTTCTTTCGTATTCATGAAGAGAGCTTCTGTTATTCCATTCTTTATTATTATGTTGGAATAACCTGTCTATGCGAAGTACCGCATACATGGTAAAATTCTTCTGTTATTCTATTCTTTATTATTCTGTTAGAATATCCTGTCTGTGCGAATTACGCATGACCTGGTTCCATTCTTTATTATTCTATTGGAATAACCTGTCTGTACGGATTACGCATGACCTAGTTCCATTCTTTATTATTCTATTAGAATATCCTGTCTGTGCGGATTACGCATGACCTGGTTCCATTCTTTATTATTCTGTTAGAATAATCTGTCTGTGCAGTCTATCGCATGCCTGGTGAATTCTTCTGTTATTCCATTCTTTATTATTTTGTTGGAATAACCTGTCTATATGGATTACCACATGCATGGTGAATGATCCTTTGTATTCATTCCTTATTAAATTATGGAAATAATCTATCTACGTGGATTACCGTATGGCGGATAAAAATCCATTTACAGTTTCGTATATTCTAATATACTCGTATGAGATATTATTTCTTTTGTACTCGTTATGGAATATCATTTTCTTTGATATATTTTTTTACGAGTTACTATTCACGGGTTACTATTCACCCAGTTATTATTCACTCTAGTATTATTCACTCGGGTATTCGGAGCACTTTTCGTGTCAGAGTACTATTCACAAGTTACTATTCATAGGTTACTATTCCCCTAAATTACTATTCACCCGAATATTATTCACTTGGGTATTTGGGGTACTTTTTATGTCGGGGTAATATTCACGGGGTACTATTTCCGAAGTACTATTCACGGGATACTATTTACCCGAAAAATATATTTCTTTTCTGTCTAAATTATTTTTGGTACATGAATATTTTCTTGAATTTTACTCCACAAAGCAGTATCATATTGACAATTTGGACGTTATTGATTTCTGGATAAATTAAATTATAAATCTTTAAAATTTGTCTTGAACTTGTTTTATTGAATTATTATGTCATTGTCATCATCATCATGCTTATATTGTGATGAAAGTCATCTTTGGCTTACGTGCATAGATGGACTTGATATGATTATGACCAGGGATTATTCGGTATAAACACGACCGTAATGTGACGAATGATGTGGTGAAAGTCCTCATTGACCTGTAGTTCATTGATGAACAGTTGTTGGTATGATTATGACCAGGGATTATTAGGTATAATCATGACCATTGATGATTACATAAATATCCTTGGCCGTGATGCAAGGATGATTTGATTTTATTTATTAAGTTGAGTCTCAACAATAAAATTGATGAAAAACTTTTTAAATCATAGAAGATAGTAGATTTTATGCTCTACTTGACTCTTCTAATGGATTGCTTATTCCACTGCAGTTATTGATATTAAACTTGTTGTCTATTATATTCTATCAGTTGTTATACTGTTGAAGGCTAAGAATAATTTATTCTGTATTATCTTAGTCATAATATTTCTTACTGGGCTAGTTGAGCTCAGCCTTTTTTTCACTGTTCTCTTCAGGAAATGAGAATATTGCTGGGACGAGTCGATGAACAGATTGACGGTCCAGATGGTTGTTTTAGTAGTCCTCACTATTCTATAAAATAGTGTGATAATAAATGTAATGAGAACTCTATTGAGTGTGGATATTGTCTATATGACAATATTCTTATTAAAACTCTTATATTATGTTTTGTCGTATTTTACACGACTGTTGTATAATTAAATTGTATTTGAATTTTGTACCACGTATTTGGCGACTCAAGGTGGGTGATGTATACCTATTTTGGGGGCGTCACAGTTGGTATTAAAGCTTAGGGATATGATCCTTGGCTGAGATGTGAGACAAGAACTAGGAGGGGAGAGACGTGGAATTCTTTCGCTAGTTTGACTTACCTAAGTTTATTTGGTATTTAATTGGTCGGTCAGAGTATAGGGATAATATGTGATATGTTAATTAACCATTGTTTTGTGATAGTGTTTGAAAAGGGCATCTAAAAATGTTGAGATCAACAATGAAGCACGTGAGACCGTTGAGTCACCAACGATCAATACCTAGGATAATGTGTAATAGGAAGACAATAATCCTCAGGTAAATAACAACACAATAATAATCGTACCGGTGGCAACGGCCATCGGAACAATGATAACCATCGTGGGGGAAATTATCATGTTAAGAATGGTAACCACTTCAGTGGTAATAATGGCCAAGATAATAGAAGTGGAAAATTTAAGAAGGGAAGATTTAACGACGATGGGAAGACATCGCCAGTAGCACCAACACCAGCAACAAATTCTAGGGGAGGAGAACAACCGCCAGTTATTTGCTACAGATGCGGAGAGGAGGGACACATAAGTCCAAACTGTTCACAGCCTTCCAAGGTATATTTTAGTTGTAGAAAAGACGGTCACATAGCTCGATTTTGTCGTGTAGCGAAATCAAGTCCAGCTGGGACGGTGGCACCAAAGGCAGATACAGACAAAATAAAGTCGGTGGTTTCAAGGAGAGCGTTTTTCGTGACTCCTCAAAAAGCGACTAACCCGAACGAAGTTAGAACGGGTTAGTTAATTATAAATTCTTACGAAGTCTGTACCTTATTAGATATCAATTCTACCCATTCTTTTATCTCTCTTGCTTGCGCTCAACGTTTAAATTTGACCCCAGAGAGGTTAGACTTTGACTTATTGGTTGAAACTCCGTTAGGAGAAACCTTCATTACCTCTACTATTTATAAATTTTATTTGATTCAAATCGACACTTTCACATTACCTGTCGATCTTATCTCTTTGAAAATACTTGCCTTTGATGCAATTTTAGGAATTGATTGGTTAACTACTCATCATGCTTTTCGTAAGGTTGTTAGCTTTCATATTCCTAACCAACCTGTTATGATAATTCAAGCAACCAAACCACTAAAGTCAATCATTGTCATATCAAGCCATAATTAAAGAGCACCGGTCCTTTCGTTGTTGACTTCCTTGTGTGGAATGCACCGAAGCCAGACTTTCTGTAGGCGACGTCGTGAATGACGATGACAAGTTGATAGGTATCAATGCGATGTACTATCCAAGTCTTGGATGAGAGTCACAGTTTTGAATGATATTTCTATCGTTAATAAATTTCCTGACATATTCTTGAAGACTTCTTTGCCTACCCCTAGAGGGTGAAATCGAATTTTGTATTGACCCCAATACAAAACACATTTCTAAATACCCTTAAATATTTCTTCAACTAAAATGAACGTAACATCCGCCAAAGACATTGGCTCGAGCTGTTGAAGATTACGATCGTACCATACAATACCATCGTGGAAAAGCGAATGTGGTAGCTGACGCGTTGAGTAGAAGATCATATGCGTTTACGAGTGCGAATATACAAACCTACGTGAAGATAACAAATATACGAGTAGAATCGACTTTAATCGACAAAGTTATAGCCGCTCAAGCTACACACCCGAATATGATGAATGTGAAGAAGAAGGTTCAAGAGGACGTTATTCTAGAAGCAAGAATCGACAAAGAGAAGAAATCTCAACCCTCAATTTAATTGGCCCATTTGAAATCCTCGATCGAGTAGGAACTGTGGCGTATAGACTCGTTTTACCGCTAAGTATGTCACGTGTTCATAACGTTTTTTTTACGTATCGATGTTACGTAAATATGTGGACGACCCGAACCACATTATTGAAGTAGAACTAGACGAGATAGCAGAAGATTTAACTTATGAGGAGATACGTGTTAAAATCTTGGATAAGAAGGATCGTATTCAACACTCAAAGGTGTTACCTCAAGAGTTAGAATCTGAAATGAAGTCAAGGTATCCTCATCTCTTTGGCATACCAGGTACGTACGTAAATTTCGAGGGAGAAATTTCATAAGGAGGGGGGATTGTGAGACCCCAAATTTTATGAATAAAGATTTAAATTTCTCAAAATCTTTTTTTGAATATTATGGTGTGGATTTGATATAATGTTTTAGTTGTGGGTAATAATTATAAATTTTGTAAAGAAAGTAAGTTGTTATATAATATTCGATTGGTTGGAGAATATTCGTACGACAGCATAATCATTGGTGGACCCCACAACGGAAGTATTATCGTAGTAAGAAAACGACAGAATTATCTTTTTATAAAAATAACGACGAAAATTTTACCGTTAAACTGTTGAACTACCCGGTAGTAAAAGTACAGTAATACGGGTGGTTGCATAGTAGCACACGGTATTGATTATTGATGCTTACGTGATAAGTCACTCAGTTATACTCAATTATTGCTACAGTAATTGCTGCATCATATCTCTCCTATTATTGATTCAATTATTATCACAGTATCATTTGCATAATATGTTATATTATTAAATCAATAATTGAGACGACAAAGTTATTCATATTATTATTTGCAATATTGACAATGTCTAGAAGTTCTGTCAAAGAGAGGTTAGATAATCTAATTACGCGCTAATAGGGAGAAGTCCTTATCTGAAAGCCCCCTCTTTCTTGGGAACGACCTGGTTGTTAAATATTGTGAATTATAATATTAATGATGAATAAGTTCGTGTTGATTAAAGATAAAATTGATAGCTTCATTGTGTTGAAATTATTAGTGTTAGTGAAAATTAACATTTATTTCGATAGTAATTGATGTATGGATGTTATATTGATTAATCGGGTAATTAACCGGATAAATGATCAATTAATTGCTATTAATTCACATGCTTATAAATATGCGTTCACATGTGTGCACTATTGATTCACATGATTTACTATTAGGAGAATTGGTGCAAGATTGATAATACTTGCATGACTAAATTAGAAATGGAGGTATAGTTGAAGGTACTATACTATAATTAATTTTTTCACATGTTTAGAACTATTGAGTCACATGATTTACTTTTGATTCAAATGATTTACTATTAGGGGAGGTGGTGCAAGTTTGATAATACTTGCAGGACTAAATTAAAAATGAAGAAAAAGAGGAAGGTATTATACTATAATATTCCGAGTCCCAAAATGTGTAATTATTGAAACTATATTTTCTTATAAATAGAAGCTCATTCCTTCATTATTTTTCACCAATTCACTAAAGCTATAAAGCATTTATTATAGAGAAAAATTATAGAGAGAAAGAAGTAGAGAAGTCTGCTACTTTTCTATTCTAGTATCGAGTTTCTTCTAAGGTAAGGGGTATTATTTCTTCCGTATTCATGAATAGAGCTTCTGTTATTCCATTCTTTATTATTATGTTGGAATAACCTGCCTATGTGAAGTACCGCATACATGATGAAATTCTTCTATTATTCCATTATTTATTATGTTGCTGGAATATCCTATCTATGCGGATTACGTATGACTTGGTTCCATTCTTTATTATTCTGTTGGAATATCCTGTCTGTGAGGATTACGCATGACCTGGTTCCATTCTTTATTATTCTGTTGGAATAATCTGTCTACGTGGATTACCGCATGACGGATAAAAATCCATTTGTAGTTTCGTACATTCTATTATACTCGTATGAGATATCATTTCTTTTGTACTCGTCATGGAATATCATTTTTTTGTATATTTTTTTACGAGTTACTATTCACGGGTTATATTCACCCGATTACTATTCACTCTAGTATTATTCACTCGGGTATTCGGGACACTTTTCGTGTCGGAGTATTATTCACGAGTTACTATTCACGGGTTACTATTCATCCAAATTACTATTCACCTGAATATTATTCACTCGGGTATTTGGGGTATTTTTTATGTTGGGGTACTATTCACGAGGTACTATTCCCGAAGTACTATTCACGGGGTACTATTTACCCAAAAAATATATTTCTTTTCTATCTAAATTATTTTTGGTACATGAATATTATTCTTGAATTTTACTTCACAAAGCAGTATCATGTTAACAATTTCGACGTTATTGATTTCTGGATAAATTAAATTATAAATCTTTAAAATTTATCTTGAACTTGTTTTATTGAATTATTATGTCATTGTCATCATCCTCATGCTTATATTGTGATGAAAGTTATCTTTGGCTTACGTGCATAGATGGACTTGGTATGATTATGACCAGGGATTTTTCGGTATAATCATGACCGTAATGTGACGAATGATGTGGTGAAAGTCCTCATTGGCCTGTAGTTCATTATTGGACAGTTGTTTGTATGATTATGACCAGGGATTATTCGGTATAATCATGACCATTGATGATTACATGAATATCCTTGGCCGTGATGCAGGGATGATTCGATTTTATTTATTAAGCTGAGTCTCAGCGATAAAATTGATGAAAAACTTTTTAAATCATAGAAGATAGTAGATTTTATGCTCTACTTGACTCTTCTAATTGATTGTTTACTCCGCTGCAGTTGTTGATCTAAAACTTGTTGTTTATTATATTCTATCAGTTGTTATACTGTTGAAGGCTAAGGATAATTTATTCTGCATTATCTTAGTCATAATATTTTTTATTGGGCTAGTTGAGCTCACCCTTTCTTTTACTGTTCTCTTCAGAAAATGAGAATATAGTTGGGACGAGTCAGGGAACGGATTGACGGTCCAGATGGTTGTTTTAGTAGTCCTCACTATTCTATAAAATAGTGTGATAATAAATGTAATGAGAACTCTATTGAGTGTGGATATTGTCTAGATGACAATATTCTTATTAAAACTCTTATATTATGTTTTGTCGTATTTTACACGACTGTTGTATAATTAAATTGTATTTGAATTTTGTACCACGTATTTGGCGACTCAAGGTGGGTGATGTATACCTATTTTGGGGGCGTCACAGTTGGTATTAAAGCTTAGGGATATGATCCTTGGCTGAGATGTGAGACAAGAACTAGGAGGGGAGAGACGTGGAATTCTTTCGCTAGTTTGACTTACCTAAGTTTATTTGGTATTTAATTGGTCGGTCAGAGTATAGGGATAATATGTGATATGTTAATTAACCATTGTTTTGTGATAGTGTTTGAAAAGGGCATCTAAAAATGTTGAGATCAACAATGAAGCACGTGAGACCGTTGAGTCACCAACGATCAATACCTAGGATAATGTGTAATAGGAAGACAATAATCCTCAGGTAAATAACAACACAATAATAATCGTACCGGTGGCAACGGCCATCGGAACAATGATAACCATCGTGGGGAAATTATCATGTTAAGAATGGTAACCACTTCAGTGGTAATAATGGCCAAGATAATAGAAGTGGAAAATTTAAGAAGGGAAGATTTAACGACGATGGAAGACATCGCCAGTAGCACCAACACCAGCAACAAATTCTAGGGGAGGAGAACAACCGCCAGTTATTTGCTACAGATGCGGAGAGGAGGGACACATAAGTCCAAACTGTTCACAGCCTTCCAAGGTATATTTTAGTTGTAGAAAAGACGGTCACATAGCTCGATTTTGTCGTGTAGCGAAATCAAGTCCAGCTGGGACGGTGGCACCAAAGGCAGATACAGACAAAATAAAGTCGGTGGTTTCAAGGAGAGCGTTTTTCGTGACTCCTCAAAAAGCGACTAACCCGAACGAAGTTAGAACGGGTTAGTTAATTATAAATTCTTACGAAGTCTGTACCTTATTAGATATCAATTCTACCCATTCTTTTATCTCTCTTGCTTGCGCTCAACGTTTAAATTTGACCCCAGAGAGGTTAGACTTTGACTTATTGGTTGAAACTCCGTTAGGAGAAACCTTCATTACCTCTACTATTTATAAATTTTATTTGATTCAAATCGACACTTTCACATTACCTGTCGATCTTATCTCTTTGAAAATACTTGCCTTTGATGCAATTTTAGGAATTGATTGGTTAACTACTCATCATGCTTTTCGTAAGGTTGTTAGCTTTCATATTCCTAACCAACCTGTTATGATAATTCAAGCAACCAAACCACTAAAGTCAATCATTGTCATATCAAGCCATAATTAAAGAGCACCGGTCCTTTCGTTGTTGACTTCCTTGTGTGGAATGCACCGAAGCCAGACTTTCTGTAGGCGACGTCGTGAATGACGATGACAAGTTGATAGGTATCAATGCGACGTACTATCCAAGTCTTGGATGAGAGTCACAGTTTTGAATGATATTTCTATCGTTAATAAATTTCCTGACATATTCTTGAAGACTTCTTTGCCTACCCCTAGAGGGTGAAATCGAATTTTGTATTGACCCCAATACAAAACACATTTCTAAATACCCTTAAATATTTCTTCAACTAAAATGAACGTAACATCCGCCAAAGACGTTGGCTCGAGCTGTTGAAGATTACGATCGTACCATACAATACCATCGTGGAAAAGCGAATGTGGTAGCTGACGCGTTGAGTAGAAGATCATATGCGTTTACGAGTGCGAATATACAAACCTACGTGAAGATAACAAATATACGAGTAGAATCGACTTTAATCGATAAAGTTATAGCCGCTCAAGCTACACACCCGAATATGATGAATGTGAAGAAGAAGGTTCAAGAGGACGTTATTCTAGAAGCAAGAATCGACAAAGAGAAGAAATCTCAACCCTCAATTTAATTGGCCCATTTGAAATCATCGATCGAGTAGGAACTGTGGCCTATAGACTCGTTTTACCGCTAAGTATGTCACGTGTTCATAACGTTTTTTTTACGTATCGATGTTACGTAAATATGTGGAC
Organism: Panax notoginseng; assembly: GCA_016801055.1. Lineage (NCBI taxonomy): Eukaryota > Viridiplantae > Streptophyta > Magnoliopsida > Apiales > Araliaceae > Panax > Panax notoginseng. Next base: position 124,383,402 of record CM029018.1, read on the forward strand.
GACCCGAACCACATTATTGAAGTAGAACTAGACGAGATAGCAGAAGATTTAACTTATGAGGAGATACGTGTTAAAATCTTGGATAAGAAGGATCGTATTCAACACTCAAAGGTGTTACCTCAAGAGTTAGAATCTGAAATGAAGTCAAGGTATCCTCATCTCTTTGGCATACCAGGTACGTACGTAAATTTCGAGGGAGAAATTTCATAAGGAGGGGGGATTGTGAGACCCCAAATTTTATGAATAAAGATTTAAATTTCTCAAAATCTTTTTTTGAATATTATGGTGTGGATTTGATATAATGTTTTAGTTGTGGGTAATAATTATAAATTTTGTAAAGAAAGTAAGTTGTTATATAATATTCGATTGGTTGGAGAATATTCGTACGACAGCATAATCATTGGTGGACCCCACAACGGAAGTATTATCGTAGTAAGAAAACGACAGAATTATCTTTTTATAAAAATAACGACGAAAATTTTACCGTTAAACTGTTGAACTACCCGGTAGTAAAAGTACAGTAATACGGGTGGTTGCATAGTAGCACACGGTATTGATTATTGATGCTTACGTGATAAGTCACTCAGTTATACTCAATTATTGCTACAGTAATTGCTGCATCATATCTCTCCTATTATTGATTCAATTATTATCACAGTATCATTTGCATAATATGTTATATTATTAAATCAATAATTGAGACGACAAAGTTATTCATATTATTATTTGCAATATTGACAATGTCTAGAAGTTCTGTCAAAGAGAGGTTAGATAATCTAATTACGCGCTAATAGGGAGAAGTCCTTATCTGAAAGCCCCCTCTTTCTTGGGAACGACCTGGTTGTTAAATATTGTGAATTATAATATTAATGATGAATAAGTTCGTGTTGATTAAAGATAAAATTGATAGCTTCATTGTGTTGAAATTATTAGTGTTAGTGAAAATTAACATTTATTTCGATAGTAATTGATGTATGGATGTTATATTGATTAATCGGGTAATTAACCGGATAAATGAGCAATTAATTGCTATTAATTCACATGCTTATAAATATGCGTTCACATGTGTGCACTATTGATTCACATGATTTACTATTAGGAGAATTGGTGCAAGATTGATAATACTTGCATGACTAAATTAGAAATGGAGGTATAGTTGAAGGTACTATACTATAATTAATTTTTTCACATGTTTAGAACTATTGAGTCACATGATTTACTTTTGATTCAAATGATTTACTATTAGGGGAGGTGGTGCAAGTTTGATAATACTTGCAGGACTAAATTAAAAATGAAGAAAAAGAGGAAGGTATTATACTATAATATTCCGAGTCCCAAAATGTGTAATTATTGAAACTATATTTTCTTATAAATAGAAGCTCTTTCCTTCATTATTTTTCACCAATTCACTAAAGCTATAAAGCATTTATTATAGAGAAAAATTATAGAGAGAAAGAAGTAGAGAAGTCTGCTACTTTTCTATTCTAGTATCGAGTTTCTTCTAAGGTAAGGGGTATTATTTCTTCCGTATTCATGAATAGAGCTTCTGTTATTCCATTCTTTATTATTATGTTGGAATAACCTGCCTATGTGAAGTACCGCATACATGATGAAATTCTTCTATTATTCCATTATTTATTATGTTGCTGGAATATCCTATCTATGTGGATTACGTATGACTTGGTTCCATTCTTTATTATTCTGTTGGAATATCCTGTCTGTGAGGATTACGCATGACCTGGTTCCATTCTTTATTATTCTGTTGGAATAATCTGTCTACGTGGATTACCGCATGACGGATAAAAATCCATTTGTAGTTTCGTACATTCTATTATACTCGTATGAGATATCATTTCTTTTGTACTCGTCATGGAATATCATTTTTTTGTATATTTTTTTACGAGTTACTATTCACGGGTTATATTCACCCGATTACTATTCACTCTAGTATTATTCACTCGGGTATTCGGGACACTTTTCGTGTCGGAGTATTATTCACGAGTTACTATTCACGGGTTACTATTCATCCAAATTACTATTCACCTGAATATTATTCACTCGGGTATTTGGGGTATTTTTTATGTTGGGGTACTATTCACGAGGTACTATTCCCGAAGTACTATTCACGGGGTACTATTTACCCAAAAAATATATTTCTTTTCTATCTAAATTATTTTTGGTACATGAATATTATTCTTGAATTTTACTTCACAAAGCAGTATCATGTTAACAATTTCGACGTTATTGATTTCTGGATAAATTAAATTATAAATCTTTAAAATTTATCTTGAACTTGTTTTATTGAATTATTATGTCATTGTCATCATCCTCATGCTTATATTGTGATGAAAGTTATCTTTGGCTTACGTGCATAGATGGACTTGGTATGATTATGACCAGGGATTTTTCGGTATAATCATGACCGTAATGTGACGAATGATGTGGTGAAAGTCCTCATTGGCCTGTAGTTCATTATTGGACAGTTGTTTGTATGATTATGACCAGGGATTATTCGGTATAATCATGACCATTGATGATTACATGAATATCCTTGGCCGTGATGCAGGGATGATTCGATTTTATTTATTAAGCTGAGTCTCAGCGATAAAATTGATGAAAAACTTTTTAAATCATAGAAGATAGTAGATTTTATGCTCTACTTGACTCTTCTAATTGATTGTTTACTCCGCTGCAGTTGTTGATCTAAAACTTGTTGTTTATTATATTCTATCAGTTGTTATACTGTTGAAGGCTAAGGATAATTTATTCTGCATTATCTTAGTCATAATATTTTTTATTGGGCTAGTTGAGCTCACCCTTTCTTTTACTGTTCTCTTCAGAAAATGAGAATATAGTTGGGACGAGTCAGGGAACGGATTGACGGTCCAGATGGTTGTTTTAGTAGTCCTCACTATTCTATATAATAGTGTGACAATAAAAGTAATAAGGACTCCATTGAGTGTGGATATTGTCTAGATGACAATATTTTTATTAAAACTCTTAGATTATGTTTTGTCGTATTTTATACGACTGTTGTATAATTAAGTTGTATTTGAATTTTGTACCATATATTTGGCATCTCAAGGTGGGTGATGTATACCTATTTTGGGGGCGTTATAGCACAGCTGCGCTGGTCCCTGGCAGTGCCAAACTGGTTTAGCTACATGTCGGTTCCGACCTCTATCATTGTTGGGTAAAATCTAATTACGCACAACACGAAAAATATACGTGGTCAACAAGTAATATACTGATAAGAAAAGAATCGTCCCCACAGAGAATAGCAAGAAATTAATCCTAACAATTACCAATTTCGTATTAACCCAATTTTATTAAACTAATCGAAATCAATGATTGTAACTAATAAAAACTAGAAACTAAAAATATCAATCAATCAACACAACTTAAAAACCTTAATTTCAAGCAAATAATGGAGAATTAGACTCACAACTTCACTTTAAGTATCACTCCAATTATCATACCTTATTCCAATTTAATTCATTATCACAGTTTATTAATCAAGAACACTCATGTAGAATTAGCCATTTCTCAATGCACTAAAACCATATTAACTTAAATCCACAAATTAGATATAATTAACCCAAACACCCTAAATAACTAATTCACTATATCTCTATGCGAATTATAATTAAGAAGAGTTTAATTCCAAGCTCTTATCAGATTACATGTGATGCTAGGTATATCTCTATCCTAACATAAATCAAGATTCCATTCAATCACAGAATTCAAGAACACATGCTATTATGACTAGGTCTAGACTCATACATCATCTCTCGAATCCATATAAATCCACATAAAATTGGTGACCAAACAATTCATAAGTTAAGCATAAATCACAATAGATAAACTGAATTAATAATTTATTAAACTTAAATCAAGGCATAATAATTGTCATTCAACATTAAAGATCCATTGCAAGCCTAAAAAGTAATTTAGTTCATACTTTATGAATTAAATGCTGAATAAATAAAAGAAATCATCATCCTGAATTACAAAAACTGAAATTATAGAAGAATAGTAATACACCACCCTTCTCGTCCTTCAAATTTTCAATTTTCGTAAAATTGCCTCCTTTCTTCGTTCCTCCAAGATTGTGTTTCCGTTCTTGCTCTCTAAGTGTATGCTCAATTGTTGGATATCTTCAACACTTTTCCTTAGCATAAAATTAATTCACTTCAGCTGAATTCAATCCAATTCTAATCTATCTCAAACTCATCCCATAGGAATTCTAAGAAAAATTAAACTCCTAAGTAAACCCATCAAGTTGTTAAACATAGAATCCCAATTAACATGTAATAACCTCTTTGACACACTCTTAATATAACCTTATTACATAAAGAAGTTATATCTCCCAACACAACTCAACTTCCAGCAGAGCAAAACAAAACAGTCCCTGACCCGTCCGACCGGCGCGCCCCGCGTTGAGTTTTGTACTACAGTGGCACGACCCACGCTATATGATCAAAATGTTTCTCGCCTGCAGCGCGCCCCGCGCCGTTTTCTTTGTCACCATGGCGCGCCCCGCGCTGGTCATGTAGAATGTCTAGATTGCTTGAGCTTTGTTCCAATGCCAGCCTTTTGATGTGCTCCCTTAATATCCTGCAACAAGAACAAAAACCCATCAAAAGCAACATTAAATAGTCAAAAACTAACAATATCTCAAGCTAAATAAAGATAAATCGTAGGTTAAAAACTTACTAATCAAATTCCCCCAAACTTGAAACATTGTTTGTCCTCAAGAAAAATGATATGCAATGCATCTACCTACTCTAAAACTACGAATCCAGTATTAAGACAGAACATTATGACGCCCCCAAAATTAGGTATACATCACCCATCTTGGGTCGTCAGATACATGGTACAGAATACAAATACAACTTACTAATACAACTGTCGTGTACAATACGACAAAACATAAGCTGTGAGTTTGAATACAAATATTATCTTCTAGAGAGTATTCATACTCAAAAGAAGTCCTCATTACATTTATTAACACACTATTACATAGAATAGTGAGGACTACTAACTAATACTATCATTCGAACCATCACTCCGTTTCCTGACTTGCCCCAGCTACGTTCTCATTTCCTGAAGAGAACAGTGAAAGAAAGGGTGAGCTCAACTAGCCCAGTAAGAAATATTATGACTAAGATAATGCAGAATAACTTATCATTAGCCTTCAACAATGTTAAACTGATAAAATATAATAGACATCAAGTTTAACTGCAGCAGAACAAGCAATCCATTAAAAGAGTCAAGTAGAAAATAAACTCTACTATCTTTTATGATTTAAAAGGTTTTTCAACACTGTTATCGCTGAGACTCAGCTTAATAAAATAATCCACATCATCGAATCACCCCTGAACTACGGCCAAGGATATTCGTATATTTATTAATGGTCATGATCATGCCAACAACTGTCCATCAACGCACTACGGGCCAATGAGGACTTTTACCACATCATTTGTAACATTACGGTCCTGATTACACCGAATAATCCCTGGTCATAATCATACCAAGTCCATCTATGCACTACAGGCCACAGATGACTTTCAATAGAATATAAACATGAGGATGATGACAATGATATAAGAATTCAATAAAACAAGTTCAAGAATTAATTTATCTAGGAATTAATAACGTCCAAATTGTCAACATGATACTGCTTTGTGGAGTAAACTTCAAGACTGATCAGGAGAATATTTTCATGAATAGATACTAGATGAAGCACAAATGTCAAGGATATTCCACTAATTTCATGGAGTATAGAAGTCAAAGTTTTAATCAACTGAGTATAATAAAGAATGGAATAACAAAAGAAATCACCATGCATGCGATAGACCGCACAGACAGGTTATTCCAACAGAATAATAAATAATGGAACCAGGTCCGGCGTAAACGCACAGACAGGATATTCCGACAGAATAATAAATAATGGAACCAGGTCCGGCGTAAACGCACAGACAGGATATTCCGACAGAATAATAAAGAATAGTATAATAAATAATGGAACCAGGTCCGGTGTAAAACACACAGACAGGATATTCCGACAGAATAATAATAAAGACGGAACCAGGTCCGGTGTAAAACACACAGACATGATATTCCAACAGAATAATAGAAGAATATCACCAAGTATAGGGTAGACCGCGTATACTGGTTATTCCAACAGAATAATAAAGAATGGAATAACAGAAGTTCTCTTCATGAATATAAAAGAAATAATATTCCCTACCTTAAAAGAACTGGATATTGGAAAAGTGAAGTAGCAGAATACTTTTATTCTCTCTCTCTTATTCTCTCTATACTTTCTCTCTCTATAGCTTGAATGAATTTGTGAAAAATAATGAAGCCCTAGGCCTCTATTTATAGAAAAACTGAGGGTGGCTCTTGGTCTTAACGAAGGGTCAAATGACTCTTGGTCTTAACGAAGGGTCAAATGACTCTTGGTAATATTGAAGGGACAACTACTATTGACGAAAATAATTACTATTGACCAAGGTAAATACTATTGACGAAGGTAATTACTATTGACCAAGGTAAATACTATTGACGAAGGTAATTACTATTGACCAAGGTAAATACTATTGACCATGGTAAATACTATTGACGACGGTAATTACTATTGACGACGGTAATTACTATTGACGAAGAGACTCTTAAATGATGACATATGACCCCCCATAAAAATAACCAAACTTAACACAACGTCTCAATTATTGATTTAATAATATAACATATTATACAGATGATACTATGACAATAATTTAAGACATATGATGCAGCAATTACTGTAGCAATAATTGAGTATAGCTGAGTGACTTCTCACGTAAGCATCAATAATCAATACCGTGTGCTACTATGCAACCACGCGTATTACTGTACTTTTACTACCGGGTAGTTCAACAGTTTTAACAGTTTTAATGGTAACACCTCAGCCGTTATTTTTATAGAAAGATAATTTTGTCGTTTTCTAACTACGACTATACTTCTGTTGTGGGGTCCACCAATGATTGTGCCGTCGTACGAATATTCCCCGACAAAAAAAATATTCCCCGACCAAACGAATAAAATATGACAACTTGCATACTTTGCAAAATTTATAAATACTACCCATAACTATTATATCAAATCCACACCATAATATATAAAAAAATTTATTTCGAGAAAAAATTAAATATTTATTCATAAAATCTGGGGTCTCACAAACATAGTCTACTCATACAGCCTCAGAGAAATCAAGCAAACACGATAGTAAATCATATCTAAAACTAATCAACAACTTCCCAATCACTCATCAAATCTTAAACTATCCTTACTGATATAGTGCGTGTGTGCTCAATAACCATACCAACTGATATAATGCTAAATACAACACATAATTGATCTCTTTAAAGGCATCATACAATGTAAACTCACAAAATATACGAACAAGCTAGATCCGACCAAAGTCAAACATCTACCAAATTCAAGAGTCCAATTCGGGGTACTTATGCTCTCTCTCTATATATTTTTTATTATTACTACGAGGGCTTTTTTCTCTTTTTCCGTTTTATTGACTTTTTTTTTATTTCCCATGACTGTGCAATGTCTCATTCCATTAGGCTAACAGTGCTACCCCTTAGAGAGCTTTCGACCAACGACTCCCAGACCATAAAGACCTTAGGGCGCTAGGTGTAGAGACAATCCCCTCGGGCTTACTTACTCAAGTAACAAAGTCCCCGAAACAAGATTAGCCACGGTATTTATTCATTTTTTAAAAATAATAATTAAGCATATATATCCCAAATTTCCCCCCCCCCCAAACTTAATTCTTTGTCTAAATTTAGCCATCTCCGCCTATTCATATCTTTCATTCATTCAAACTAATATTATCCTTAATAATTCCATTATGTGCCAATTTAAACTTACTCAATCAGTCATAGTTGTTTTTATCGTGCTAACCTGATTATACCAGTTTCAAACAGAAAAGATCTAATTACATAACAAGAAGTCACATCAAAGCCCAAATAATCAATACTAACTTGTCTACATAATTCCAATCCCATCATTGGCCAAAAATAGATTTTTACTATCTAATAACTGGATTCATGCAAAATAAACTACATGCAAATTTTTTTTATGAATGAATATATTTAACTAAAAGACATGAAAAACAACAATTATAAAAACTTAACAAACTAAGTGACATGATTTTTAATTCTTCACAAATTAACCAAGTAGAAGCATAACCCTCAAACTTAAATCAAGTATGTCCTCATTACGACAAAATAAAGCAAATAAATAAAAACATGAGGACTTCCCTGAAAAATGAGTCACTGCTCATCGTCATCCGAAGGAGGGTATGCTGGAAGGACAGGAGGAACTGACATGGCCACCGGATTAGCATTAGGATTGCAGCGAGAAAACACATCAGCAAGCATGTTGAAAGCATTTGCATTGTACTGATGCATCAAATATTGTCGTTGAGCCAGCCATAAGAATTGATTCCTTGAACCTCGAGGTGGTTGCCCTTCCATTGGTTCAGCAGCAATCGGGGATAAGTGTAAGACCCCAAATTTTATGAAATAAAAGTATTCAATTTTTCTATTTAGTAAATAGTTAAATTGATAAAAGTTTAAAGTTAAGGGTGATATATGTAAATTTTTCAAAATAAGCAAGTGGTTATAAAATACTCATTTCTGTTGGGGAATATTCGTTTGGTCGTGAAATATTCTTACTGTCGGGGAATATTCGTACGACGGCGCAACCTTGTGTGGGCCCCATAACGGAAAGCGATTGGATGAAGAAAATGACAAGTATGAATTTTTATAAATAACGGCGTAGTTGTTACCGTTAACACTGTTGGAATACCCGGTAGTTAAAACAAAGTAATATACGGTGATGCACAGTAGCACACTGTATTGCACCAATTATTAATTCTTACGAAAGAAGGCACTACTCAATAATTGTTACGGTAATTACTGTTTAATATTTTATTTTATTTATACAATAATTGCTACGTTGATATTTTATATTATTGTTGTTTAAATAATTATCACTGCACAGTATTTTCCATTATCAGATAAATAATTCATATTATTTTAATAATATTATTAGATAATATTATTGGTAATGTCTAGAAAGTTCTGTCTAAGGAGAGGTTTGGCCACCTAATTGCGCGTCAGTAAGGAGAAATCCTTATTGGAAAGCCCCCTCTTTCCTGGGAACGGTCTGGTTGTCAGTATTGTGATTCTGTAATATTATTTGTGAATAATTAATTATTAATTTATATGATAAGGAAAATATTTATTTTATGTGGATATAAATGAAAGAATTTTTTGAAAAGTGACAATTGTTAAAAATTGATATTTTATCTTTTATGATAAAATAATTTATTTAAATATATTATTATATTTTAATAATATAATAATGGTAATATTTTTACAATGAATGTGTGATATATGAATAAATGAGGAGAAATAGTATTTTTGTTACAAAAAATATTTAACACATGTTTTGTGTGTTAGTGGACCCTATTTTTGACTAAAATTTGATTATAGCCTGTAAAATCGTCCGTATGTGAATTTCGGTCAATTTCTGTTTGGAATTTGGAAAAACTTAAACTTACAAAGTTGTAGAGAATTGAATTTCCTATGAAATGGATATAAGATTCGAATTTTTCTGATAAAAGGGCTATTTGTTATGAATTATTGAAGTTCCAGAATATTGGGTCTGAATTGATTTTGTTACAAAAAATGTTTAAAACATATTTTTTATTTTGGTGGGCCCCACTTGCATGTATAAAATTTTGAATTCAGATTGTAAGGTGTGCGTAGGAATTTGTTTTATAAATAAAAATATTTTACTAAATTTTCTGCTTTGGTATTCTAAGCATTTTACTATAAATAGAATGCTTAAGTTAGAATTGAAAAACACACCAGAAACTAAAGTTTTCTCTCTCTATATTATTGAGCGTATTTTTGTGAGTATTTAGATATCTTGAGTGTTGCTATACGGTGCAAGTTCCCTTCAGCGTTATTCCAATCAGAAGTACTGCTCTTTTGAGGTAAGGGATAGTAAGGGATTGTAAGGGTTATTATGTTTTTTAGTTTCGTAATTTTTTCGACCTTCAAAAATTCTGAAGAAATTTGAAATGATAATTTGATGAGTTTTCTAGATTGTGTCCAAAAATGGCGATTTTTAGATGTATAGATTAGGAGTTATGAATTTTATAAGAAAAAACTATTTTAAAAGTAAACCCTTATAACTCTTTGTGGTTAACTCCAAAATTTGTGAAATTTTTATTGGGAGTACATGTATATAACAGTAGTATACTTTATAAATTTCAAAATTTTTGGACAAAAGTACGGTTTATAATAAATGTCTAAATATTCGGCAGCTTTGGCCATATGAAAAATAGTAAACAAATTTTAAAAATTTCGAGAAAAATATATGTTCAATATGAGACTATATTATGCTAAATCCCAAGAAAAGAAAATTTTTTGGAACTGATTTGGTATTTTGTCATGAAAATGGACTAGTTATCAGTAAATGAATAAAATATGTTATGTGAAGTAAGAAAATTGGAAAATAGAATTTTATGGCTTGAGAATCATATATAAGGTATATGCAGATTTTTTATGAGGGTTTTGGTTAATGGTGATGAAATCTTATGAGTTTGACATTTTAGGATGATTAAATGCATTAATTAGTAAAGTGTAAACAATTAAAATAAATTGTTTATAAGTTTAAGAAATGATTAAAATATTGTTGTAATATTAATAATATTAGATTATGAGATTATTAAGTGATTTATAACATTTGGATTAAGGTGTTGTAAATATTGACATGGATTTTATTGTGAAACTTTATCTTTTCGTGTCGGGATTACTATTCATGAGTTACTATTTACGAGTTACTATTCATGATAAAATTAGTTTCTTCTTCTGACCAAATTATCGTTGATTTATGAATCTTACTCTTGAAATTAAACTCATGTTTTGATTATATTATTTTTATTATTATATATAACATTTTTATAATCCTGGTGAGGAAATTCTCTTTGACTTGAGAGTAAAGATGGGTAGATTATTGGTATGATCGTGACTATGGGTTCTCTTTGGACAATAGTGCAAAGATGAATTGTTGACTGGTATGATCATGACCATTGAATTTATAATTGAATATCTTTAACTTAAGTGAAAAGGTGAATTGGTCAACATGGTTATGTTTTTTGTTTATATAAATTCTGAAATGATTATATATTTCTTTGAGATAGTAATATCTTTGGCCCATAGTGCAAAGATGACCTGTTGTTGAATATCTTTGGCCCGCAGTGCAACTATGACCTGTTGTTGAATATCTTTAGCCTGTAGTGCAAAGATAAACTGTTAATGAATATCTTTGGCCATAGCGCAAAAATGAACTTATTAGTATGATTATGAACAGGAACTGTGATTTGGTATAACCATGATCTTTGATGTTTCAAGTAAAGACAGGTGATGAAAATTATCTTCGTCCTGAATGAGAAGAGGAATTTAGAACTACAATTATGATTATGAGTTATTCACATGATTGTGGACCGAAACTGTTGATTGATGTTACAGGGATAAAACATTATTGGTGGACTTTTAAATAGATTTTATGGTCTATTTGACTCTTCTAATGGATTACTCGTTCCGCTGCAACTATGGTTGAAAAGTTTCATCATCTACCATATGTTCTAAATCTCTGATTTATTAAAAATGAAGGCTATTGATAATTTAATTATCTTTATTCATGATATTCTTTACTGGGCTAGTTGTGCTCACCCTTTTGCTTCATAATTCCTTTCAGGTAATAAGAGTGTAGCTGGGTCGAGCGGGGTAACAAGGGAATAGAACGGTGGTCTCTAGCTGTGGAGGTTCTCCCTAAACAGTATGGAAATAATTTTATTGAGAACTTTAGAATAATGAGTTGTATTTTATACATCATTTAGTAGTTATATTTGGTGAATCCAATAGGGTGAGGCAAACCCAACGTTGGAAGGGTGTTTTGCCACTATCATACAAGATGTCTAATGACATGCGACTTCGTGTTATCATAAGGCAGGGTTGTGCACATCCACTTGCAGAGTATATCTACGAGTACTACCTATATAATCTTGGAGTTAGGTTGAAATATAATTCTCAATTGGAGACAATGGAGATAATTATATGTCAAGAGAAGACTCACCATTGAAAAGAACATGATAGTAATCTTCTCATTTTTCTTTAGGGTCTATTGGCTCAACCAAGGATAGTTCTATGGACATATGATATCTATCATAACCTAGACGCATGGCCTCCCATGTACGAAGGTTTCCTTGAGCACTTTCCAAAGATTTTAATTTCTAAAACAGTTATTGAATGTACCTTTATGTAAGGTGTCATTGTGACGTGCTATCCAAGGTTGGTGTCTAGAGTCACAGTTGGTATATATTTATATCAAAACTCATAACATATGTGTTGTTGTATTTTGCACGACAATTGTAATAATAAAGTTGTAGTTATTTTCTGTACCATGTATTTGGCGACTCAGAATAAGTTGGGTGGAATGGACCTATTTTGGGAGCGTTACATTTGGTATCAAGGCTTAGGAATATGATCCCTGACGGAGATTGGGGATAGAACTAGGAGGGGAGACCTAAGTTAATCCAGATCGGTTCAGACCTTACCCCAAACCAAAGGAATGACATTGTTACATTACTAACCCAATTCAAGGATGTGTTTGTATGGTCTCATGAAGACATGGTGGGTTTGTCCACTGACATTGTCCTTCATCGCCTTCCCATTAAGGAGGGATTCAAGCCAGTCAAGCAGAAACTCAGGTGATTGAAACCTGAGTGGAGTTTAAAGGTGAAAGAAGAAATTGTGAAACAATTTCAAGCTGGTATTATCTCGGTGTCCACATATCCTGAATGGATATCCAACATCATTCCCATGCCTAATCCTGGAGAAAAGGTGCGAGTTTATGTGGATTATCGGGATCTGAATAAAGCTTGCCTTAAAGATAGCTTTCTTGTGCCATTTATTCACATTCTCATTGACAATACTGCTCAATACGACATGTACTCCTTCGCTGATTTCTTTGCAGGGTACCATCAGATCATGGTTGCTGAGGAGGATCGTGAGAAAACTATTTTCATCACGCCTTAGAGGAACCTTTTGCTACAGACGGTTGTCTTTCGGCCTCATCAATGCCGGAGCTACCTATCAGAGAGCTATGATGGCTCTTTTCCATGACTTAATGCATAAGGAGATAGAGATCTACGTGGATGACATCATCGTCAAGTCCCGAAGGGAGCAAGACCACTTAGACCATCTCAAAAAGCTTTTCAACAGGTTGCGTAAGTACAACTTGAAGTTGAATCCAGTCAAGTGCGCCTTTGGCATTAAATCAGGCAAGTTGCAAGGATTTCTAGTTAGCCATAAAGGGATTGAGCTGGATCCCACCAAAATTCAGGCAATTACGAAAATGCCCATTCCTCAGACAGAGAAGGAAATACGGGGATTTTTGGGAAGTGTCAACTTCATTAGTAGGTTCATTTCTTAACTCACAGCAACCTATGAGCCTATCTTCAAGCTGTTAAGGAAGAACTCCTCCATGAAATGGAATGATGAGTGCCAGAAGGCCTTCCTTACCATCAAAGAGCAGCTAGTCAAAGCTCCTGTCTTGGTACCACCCAGGGAAGATGATCCCCTGTTCATTTACCTATCCATAAATGACAATGCCATGGGCTGCATGTTGGGTCAGAAAGACGATAGAGGCCGAGAATGAGCTATTTATTACCTCAGCAAAAGATTCAGCAGCAGTGAACACAAGTACACTCAGATTGAGAAGACTTGTTGTGCTTTAGCATGGGCTGCCATGAGGTTACAATGTTTCCTCCATGGCCACACAACCCATCTCATATCCCGCGTGGATCCTCTCAAGTATGTGTTCAGTAAGCCCATACTGAATTGTCGGCTGTCCAGATGATAGTTGATTCTGCAACAATTTGACATTGTTTACGTGACGCAAAAGTACATTAAAGGTCAAGGAATCGCGGATCAACTGGCCGCCGCACCTTCAGTGTGATGCCCCCAAAATTAGTTATACATCACCCATCTTGGGTGGTCAGATACATGGTACAGAATACAAATACAACTTACTAATACAACTGTCGTGAATAATACAACAAAACATAACTGTGAGTTTGAATACAATTATTGTCTACTAGAGACTATACAAACTCAAAAGGAGTCCTCATTACAATTATTGTCACACTATTTAACAGAATAGTGAGGACTACTAATACTATCATCTAGTTCATCACTCAGTTCCCCGACTCGTCTCAGCTATATTCTCATTTCCTGAAGAGAACAGTGAAAGAAAGGGTGAGCTCAACTAGCCTAGTAAGAAATATTATGACTAAGATAATGTAGAATAAATTATCATTAGCCTTCAACAGTGTTAAACATATAAAATATAATAAACATCAAGTTTAACTGCAGCGGAACAAGCTATCCATTAAAAGGGTCAATTAGAAAATAAAATCTACTATCTTCTATGATTTAAAAAGTTTTTCAACACTGTTATCGTTGGGACTCAGCTTAATAAAATAATCCACATCATCGAATCACCCCTGCACTACGGCCAAGGATATTCGTGTATTCATTAATGGTCATGATCATGCCAACAACTGTCCATCAACGCACTGCAGGCCAATGATGACTTTTACCACATCATTTGTACATTACGGTCATGATTATACCGAATAATCCCTGGTCATAATCATACCAAGTCCATCTATGCACTACATGCCACAGATGACTTTCAACATTTTATAAACATGAGGATGATGACAATGATATAAGAATTCAATAAAACAAGTTGAATAATTAATTTATCCAAGAATTAACAACGTCCAAATTGTCAACATGATACTGCTTTGTGGAGTAAAATTCAAGAATGCTTAGAAGAATATTTTCATAAAAAGATACTGGATGAAACACAATTATCAAGGATATTCCACAAATTTCATGGAGTATAGAAGTCAAAACTTAACCAACTGAGTATAATAAAGAATGGAATAACAAAAGAAATCACTATGCATGAGATAGACCGTACAGACAGGTTATTTCAACAGAATAATAAATAATGGAACTAGGTCCGGCGTAAAACGCACAGACAGGATATTCTAACAGAATAATAATAAAGACGGAACAAGGTCCGGTGTAAAACACACAGACAGGATGTTCCAACAGAATAATAATAAAGACGGAACCAGGTCTGATGTAAAACACACAGACAGGATGTTCCAACAGAATAATAATAAAGACGGAACCAGGTCCGGTGGAAAACACACAGACAGGATGTTCGAACAGAATAATAGAAGAATGTCACCAAGTATAGGGTAGACCGCGTATACAGGTTATTCTAACAGAATAATAAGAAATGGAATAATAACAGTTCTCTTCATGAATAAAAAAGAATAACACCCCTTACCGTTTTAAGGAAGAACTGAAATAAGAAAGTAGTTAAGTAGCAGAATACTTTTCTTCTTCTCTCTCTATAGTTTCTCTCTATAGTTTCTCTCTCTAGAGTTCAGTGAATTCGTAAGAAATAATGAAGGAATGAGCTGCTATTTATAGAAAAATGGAATGCATAGTAACTAATCCATGAACGGTCCAGATTGATTACTTTAATCTGACGGTCCATATTTAAAGAAAAATCTTTTAAATAAAATATAATATATTCTATTTATACAATAACTTTAATAAATTATTCTATTTTATATAAAAAGATGTTTCTGTTTTATTACGTTAATAATACGAATAAAACAAAACTTCATTATCGCTAAATAATTCATATTATTAAATAACAATAATTGAACCAAACTGAGTGACTTCTCACATAAGCATTAATAATCAATACCGTGTGCTACTATGCAACCACACGTATTACTGTACTTTTACTACCGAGTAGTTCAACAGTATCAATGGTAAAACTTCCGCCGTTATTTTTAATAAAATATTTTTGTCGTTTTCTCAATCTGACAATAATTCCGTTGTGGGGTCCACCAATGATTGTGCCGTTGTACGAATATTCCCTGTTAAAACGAATATTCCCCGACCAATCGAATATTATATAACAACTTGCGTACTTTGCAAAATTTATAAATATTACCCACAACTATAACATTATATCAAATTAACTCCATAATATTCAAAAATGATATTTATAGAAAATTTATCTTTATTTATAAAAGTTGGGGTCTTACAACCTCCCTTCTTATGAAATTTCACCCTCGAAATTAGGGTATGTACCTGGTATGTCGAAGAGGTAAGGATACCTTGACTTCATTTCAGATTCTAACTCCCAAGTCATTTCCTCAACATCGTGATTTCTCCACAAAACTTTGACTTGAGGTATAACCTTAGAGCATAGAATATGTTCCTTCTTATCCAAGATTTGAACATGAACTTCTTCATACGTCAAATCCTCCGTTATTTCGTCCGGTTCTAACTCAATAATGTGGTTCGGGTCTTCCACATATTTACGTAGCATGGATATGTGAAAAACGATATGAACACGAGACATACTTGGCGGTAAAGCGAGTCTATAAGCCACAGTTCCTACTCGATCGAGGATTAAAAATGGACCGATGAATCAAGGATTGAGCTTTCCTCTCTTTCCAAATCTCGTAACTCCTTTCCATGGAGCAACACGTAAGAACACATGATCTCCTATATCAAATTTCACGTCCTTTCGATGAAGATCAGCATAACTCTTTTGTCGATCTTGTGAGGTTTTTATACGTTGTTGAATCGTTTGAATCTTTTCTGTAGTCATACGTACCAACTCTGGTCCCAACGATGTTGGTTCACCCACCTCATCCCAGCATACTGGAGAATGACACTTTCTTCCATACAACGCTTCGAATGTAGCCATGCCAATACTTGCTTGATAACTGTTGTTGTAGGAAAACTCTACCAATGATAAGGACTTGTCCCAACTTCCCTTGAAGTCAAGGACACAGAGTCTTAATAAATCTTCTAGAGTTTGAATAGTCCTCTCTGATTGTCCGTCCGTCTGAGGATGATATGCTGAACTAAATCGTAAATCCGTGCCCATAGCTTTTTGTAAGCTAACCCAAAATAATGAAGTGAATCTTGGGTCTCGGTCAGAAACTATGGATACTGTCATACCATGCAGTCTTAGAATCTCGTTTATGTACATACGAGCAAGACGTTCAAGTGTATAAGTTTCTCGTATCGGTATAAAATAAGCAGACTTGGTCAATCTATCAACAATGACCCAAATCACATCAATACCTTAAGAAACCTTAGGAAGACCGGTAACGAAATCCATGGTAATGTGCTCCCACTTCCATTTTGGAATTTCAAGTGGTTGCAATGGACCTTTTGGTACTTGATGCTCCGCCTTGACTCGTTGCCAAGTTAGACACCTTGAGATAAACAGCGCTATCTCTCGCTTCATATTACTCCACCAAAATGTATGACGAAGATCATGATACATTTTGGTACTCCCAGGATGGATTGCAAACGGTGTGTTGTGCGCCTCCATCATGATTTCATACTTTAAATCAGGGTCGTTAGGAACACAAAGTCTGGAGTTGACTTGAAGTATTCCTTCTTCATCGATTCTTGCTTCCGGCATAGCACCTTCTTGCACTTTCTTTCTCATAAACATCAGTTCCAGGTCTGTAGCGTGAGCAGCTTTAACTTTATCGATTAAATTCGGTTCTACTCGTATATTCGCCATTATCACATGGGTCCCTCGAGTCTTTAACTCTATCTCCATCCTTTACAAGTCACATAAAATGGGCCTTTGTGTTGACAATATCGCACTCGTACTTGCATATGATCTTCTACTCAATGCGTCAGCTACCACGTTCGCTTTTCTAGGATGGTATTGAATGGTATGATCATAATCTTTCAACAGTTCAAGCCAACGTCGTTGTCGCATGTTGAGTTCCTTTTGAGTGAAAAAAATATTTGAGGCTTTTATGATCCATAAAGATCTCTACCTTCTCCTCATACAAGTAATGCCTCCAAATTTTAAGTACAAAGACAACAGTTGCCAACTCTAGATCATGAGTAGGATAATTCCTCTCATATTTCTTGAGTTATCTTGATACATAGGCTATGACTTTTCCATATTGCATGAGAATACATCCCAACCCTTTGCTCGAAGCATCACTGTAGATGACAAATCCCTCCAAGCCAGATGGTATTGTTAGAACATGTGCTGAAATGAGTCTCCTCTTGAGTTCTTGAAAACTCTTATCACAATCTTCGCTCCAACCGAACTTTGTATCTTTCCGAGTCAGCTGAGTTAGTGGAGTAGCGATTAGAGAAAATCCTTCCACGAATCTCCGATAATAACCAGCTAAACCGAGAAAGCTACGTACTTCGGTTACTGATTTAGGTTGCTCCCAGCTTTGAATAGCTTCAATCTTTGTCGGGTCAACAGATATTCCACGACTTGATACTACGTGCCCATGGAATGCTACCTCCTCCAGCCAGAACTCGCATTTCTTCAACTTGGCATAAAGCTTGTATTCATGAAGCTTTTGGAGTACCACCCTCAAGTGTTGCTCATGATCTTCACGACTTTTGGAATAAATAAGGATGTCATCAATAAAGACGACCACAAAGTGATCCAAATATTCCTTGAATACCCAGTTCATCATATCCATGAAGGCAGCAGGAGCATTAGTCAATCCAAAGGACATGATTAGGAATTCATAATGTCCGTACCGAGTTCTGAAAGCCGTCTTTGGAATATCCTCAGTTCTAACCTTCAGCTGATGATATCCAGAATGAAGATCGATATTTGAAAAGAATTGTGCTTCTTGCAACTGGTCAAACAGGTCATCAATACGTGGCAATGGGTACCTATTTTTGATGGTGACATGATTCAACTCCCGATAATCAATACAAAGTCGCATACTTTCATCTTTCTTCTTCATGAATAGAACAGGAGCACCCCAAGGAGAAGTACTAGGACGAATAAAGCCAATGTCTAACAATTTCTGCAGTTGGATCTTTAACTCCTGAAGTTCAATAGGAGCCATTCGATATGGGGCTTTGGAAATGGGTTTTGTACCGGGTTCAAGGTCGATACAAAATTCAATTTCACGCTCTGTGGGTAGGCCAGGAAGTTCTTCAGGGAATACGTCAGGGAATTTATTAACAATAGAAATATCATTCAAAACTAACGTATTTTTGTTTAGATCCGTGACATGAGCTAAGAAAGCTTGACATCCATTTTTCAATAAACGAATAGCTTTATGGCTTGAGATGACAGCGATTGATTTTAATGGTTTGGTTGCTTGAATTCGCATAATAGGTCGATTAGGAATATGAAAGCTAACAACCTTACGAAAATAATCAATTTTTGCATGATGAGTAGTTAACCAATCAATCCCTAGAATCACGTCAAATGCAAGTATTTTTAATGAAATCAGATCGACAGGTAATGTGTGGGTACCAACTTGAACCAAACAAGACTTATAAACCGTGGATGTAATGAAGGTTTCTCCCAATGGAGTTTCAACAGATAAATCAAAGTCTAATTTCTCCGGAGTCAAATTTAATCGATGAGCGCAAGTAGGAGAAATAAAAGAATGGGTAGAACCGGTATCAAATAAAGTATAGACTTCGTTAGAGTTTATGATAAGCTTACCCGTGATGACCTCATTCGGGTTCCTTGCTTTCTGGGAGGTCACAACAAACCCTCTCCCTTGCACTACCGGTTTTGATTTTTATGGGACGGCCTTTGGTGTCTCCATCTTGGCTGAACTTATTTTTGGTAAACGACAAAATCGAGCTAAATGACCTTCTCTTCCATAATTATAACATGCTTTAGACGACATCACGCAGTTTGGACTGATGTGCCCCTCCCCTCCGCATTTGAAACATATGATAGGTGGTCGTTCTCCTTCCTTAACAACGGGTGCTGGTGCTGACGTCTTTCCATCATTGTTGAATCTCCTCTTCTTGAAATGACGATTCTTATTATTTTGGCCCTGATTACCACTGAAATGGTTACCATTTCTGGCCTGTTGATTCCCACCATGCTTGTAGTCACCGCTTCGATGACTGCTCTCACTTGTATTATCATTTTGCCGACTGCTCTCTTTTGGTTGCGTGGACTCGTTATCGCGCTCCACTAACTGAGCCCTATTCACAAAATATGAATACAAACACAGTTTATGAGAAATAAAATGTTGACGTATCTCAGGTTTCAAACCTCACAAAAACATTCGCGTCATTAGCTCTTCATTATCCACCAAGTGGGACGCAAACCGGGACAACTCAGCAAATTTAGCCTCATACTGCGACACGGTCATATTATTCTGCTCCAATTTGATGAACTCTACCTCCTTCATGTGTCGAACACTTTCGAGAAAGTATTTGTCATTGAACAACTCTTGGAACTTCTCCTAAGACATCTTCAGTGCGGAAGGTTGAGTACGCTTAATCGATTCCCACCAGTAATCTGCCTATCCTCGCAATATAAAGGCGGCAAAGGGAACCTTTTGCTCCTCGGAGCATCCCAAGACATCAAATATCTTGGTGATCTGCTTTATCCATGTTTTCGCTATTAGTGGTTTTGGCTCTCCCTTAAACTCTGGTGGTCCCAGCTCCTTGAACTGTTTAGCGGTGACCGATCGAGAGTTTTTAGTGTTTCCACCTACATTTTGAACAGGAGTCGCTCTCGCCTGCTGTTGCATGAACTGCATAAAGCTTCTGAACATTCCATCATTCATCATTTGGTCATTATTGTTTTTTGCATGAGTATTGTCGCCTTCCTGATGCACAAGAATTCCCCGTCTCTCCCCTCCTAGTTCTATTCTCACATCTTAGCCAGGGATCATATCCCTAAGCTTTGATACCAACTGTGACGCCCCCAAAATTAGGTATACATCACCCATCTTGGGTCGTCAAATACATGGTACAGAATACAAATACAACTTACTAATACAACAGTCGTGTACAATACGACAAAACATAACTGTGAGTTTGAATACAATTATTGTCTACTAGAGACTATACAAACTCAAAAGGAGTCCTCATTACAATTATTATCACACTATTTAACAGAATAGTGAGGAATACTAATACTATCATCTGGTTCATCACTTCGTTCCCCAACTCGTCCTAGCTATATTCTCATTTCCTGAAGAGAACAGTGAAAGAAAGGGTGAGCTCAACTAGCCCAGTAAGAAATATTATGACTAAGATAATGCAGAATAAATTATCATTAGCCTTCAACAGTGTTAAACTGATAAAATATAACGAATATCAAGTTTAACTGCAGCGGAACAAGCAATCCATTAAAAGAGTCAAGTAGAAAATAAAATCTACTATCTTCTATGATTTAAAAGGTTTTTCAACACTGTTATCGCTGGGACTCAGCTTAATAAAATAATCCACATCATTGAATCACCCCTGCACTACGGCCAAGGATATTCGTGTATTCATTAATGGTCATGATCATTCCAACAACTGTCCATCAATGCACTACGGGCCAATGAGGACTTTTACCACATCATTTGTACATTACGGTCATGATTATACAGAATAATCCCTGGTCATAATCATACCAAGTCCATCTATGCACTACAGGCCACATATGACTTTCAACATTTTATAAACATGAGGAAGATGACAATGATATAAGAATTTAATAAAACAAGTTCAAGAATTAATTTATCCAAGAATTAACAACGTCCAAATTGTCAACATGATACTGCTTTGTGGAGTAAAATTCAAGAATGCTTAGAAGAATATTTTCATGAAAAGATACTGGATGAAACGCAATTATCAAGGATATTCCACAAATTTCATGGAGTATAGAAGTCAAAACTTAACCAACTGAGTATAATAACGAATGGAATAACAAAAGAAATCACCATGCATGCGATAGACCGCACAGACATGTTATTCCAACAGAATAATAAATAATGGAACCAGGTCCGGCGTAAAATGCACAAATAGGATATTCTAACAGAATAATAATAAAGACGGAACCAGGTCCGATCTAAAATACACAGACAGGATGTTCCAACAGAATAATAATAAAGACGGAACCAGGTCTGGTGTAAAACACACAGACAGTATGCTTCAACAGAATAATAATAAAGACGGAACCAGGTCCAGTGTAAAACACACAGACAGGATGTTCCAACAAAATAATAGAAGAATGTCACCAAGTATAGGGTAGACCGCGTATACAGGTTATTCCAACAGAATAATAAGAAATGGAATAACAACAGTTCTCTTCATAAATAAAAAAGAATAATACCCCTTACCGTTTTAAAGAAGAACTGAAATAAGAAAGTAGATAAGTAGGAGAATACTTTTCTTCTCTCTCTATAGTTTCTCTCTATAGTTTCTCTCTCTAGAGTTCAGTGAATTCGTAAGAAATAATGAAAGAATGAGCTGCTATTTATAGAAAATGGAATGCATAGTAACTAATCTATGAACGGTCCAGATTGATTACTTTAATCTGATGGTCCATATTTAAAGAAAAATCTTTTAAATAAAATATAATATATTCTATTTATAGAATAACTTTAATAAAGTATTTTGTTTTATATAAAAAGATGTTTTTGTTTTATTACGTTAATAATACGAATAAAACAAAACTTCATTATCGCTAAATAATTCATATTATTAACTAACAATAATTGAATCAAACTGAGTGACTTCTCACATAAGCATTAATAATCAATACCGTGTGCTACTATGCAACCACACGTATTACTGTACTTTTACTACCGAGTAGTTCAACAGTATCAATGGTAAAACTTCCGCCGTTATTTTTAGTAAAATATTTTTGTCGTTTTCTCAATCCGACTATAATTCTGTTGTGGGGTCCACCAATGATTGTGCCGTTGTACGAATATTCCCTGTTAAAACGAATATTTTCAGACCAATCGAATATTATATAACAACTTGCGTACTTTGCAAAATTTATAAATATTACCCACAACTATAACATTATATCAAATTAACTCCATAATATTTAAAAATGATATTTATAGAAAATTCATCTTTATTTATAAAAGTTGGGGTCTTACATTCAGGGGATTTCAAATCCTTAGAAACATACTTCCTCGATGAAGGGGTAATGACAATTTAGCAACACCATCAGCATGATACACGTCAAATATGGAACATGTATTTTGATGGAGCTGTTAATATGGAAGGTTCTGGAGCTGGAGCAGTTCTAGTGTCTGGTACGGGGGAGTAGTATCTCGTTGCCGTCAAATTGCAGATTGGCAGCACCAATAACACAGCTGAGTATGAAGGCAGCTGAGTATGAAGGCTGTATCATGGGGCTAAAACTTTCCCGTTCAATGGGCATCAGGCGGTTAACTGTCTTTGGAGATTTAGAGTTGGTAGTCAAACAATCCACGCAAATCTATCAAACTAAAGAGCTAAATTTGATGCCTTACCATCGGTAAGTTGTACAGATGACTTCGAAGTTCGAAGAGATCTCCTTTCTACACATTCATCGTAATAGGAATGACTTTACAGATGCGCTAGCAACTTTGGCCTCCTTGATTCACATACCTGATAAGGAACACATGCCAAGCATCACATTAGCACTGCAAAAGGCACCAGCCCAAGGGAACTATGTTGGAGAAGTATCGGATGAGCTACCTCCCATCCAACAACCTTGGTATCAGCATATCAAGGAGTACTTGCAAGATGAATCTACACCCGCTAAGGCGAGCCTGACTGAGCAAAGGCAGATTCATCGACTAGCTATAAAATTCTACCTGAGCGGAGATGCACTCTATAAGAGAGATATAGAACTAGGTCTCCTCAGATGCCTGGATAAGGATCAAGCTCAGAGACTCATGGATGAGATCTATGGTGGAGTATGTTGCCCACACATGAGCGACCCTTTACTTGTAAAGAAGATCCTCAGAATAGGACATTACTGGCTCTCTCTCAAGGCTGACTGCAATGACCACGTCAGGAGATGTTATCAGTGCAAAATTCATGGGAATGCTATCCACGCCCCTCCACGGGAGCTCGATAATATGAGCTCACCTTGGCCCTTCTCAACGTGGGGAATGGACGTGATCGGGCCCATCGAGCCTAAAGCCAGTAATGGACATCGCTTTATCTTCACCATGATTGAAAATTTTACCAAGTAGGTAGAAGCAGCCTCCTTCCCCAGGGTTACCAAAGAAGTTATCATTGCTTTCATCAGAAACAATGTCATTTGTTGATATGGACAACCAAAGGTAATTATATCAGACAATGCTAAGAACCTCAACAACAAAATGATGGAGGAGTTATGCAGCAAATTCCTCATTAAACATCTTAACTCCGTCATCTACCGTCCAAAGATGAATGGTGCTATTGAAGCGGCTAACAAAAATATCAAGAAGATCATGAAAAAGATGTCCGCCAACCACAAAGGATGGCCTGACCTATTGCCTCTTACCCTATTAGCCTACAGAACGTCAAGGCGCACTTCAACTGGGGCAACCCCCTATGCATTAACCTGTGGGATGGAAGCAGTACTCCCTATAGAAGTAGAAATGGAATCCCTCAAAGTGTTGATAGACGCTCAGCTGGATGAATACCAATGGATACAAGACAGGTATCACCAATTGTCTCTAATAGATGAAAGGCGAACCACGACTATCTTCCATGGTCAGTTATAACAACAAAGGATTGCTCGATCCTATAACAGAAAAGTCTGGCTACGGCAGCTTAAACAACATGACTTGGTTTTGAAGAAGATCATCGACAACCAAGATCAGTCTAAGGGAAAATTTATCCCTAACTGGGAAGGCCCGTTTATTGTCAAGGAGGTATTAACAGGTGGTGCTCTCAGATTGCAGGAAATAGACAGCGATGAATTTCCATAGCTTATCAACTCGGACACCATGAAATGGTACTATGTCTGAAGTTACCATCAAGCAAACATCTTGGTATTGGATTATCAGATCACCAGTCATTCCGGTTCTTTAACCCTTCATTACATACAAATTTTCTCTACACTGTACCCCTCAGGGAAACACACTTTTCAAGCCAGCAGCCTGGTTTTCGGATCATCAGATCCCTTCCTCTTCACTCGGTTTTTTAACACTTAGTTAACTTCGGTTATCCCAATAGGGATTGAACCTTTCACACTTGCAGTTTGTTCCCAAACATGGGATCAAACTTTTCACACCTGCAGTTTATCCTGAACTTAGGATTAAACTTTCTTCCCTCGCAGTCTGACCTGCACATGGGATCAAGCTTTTCAACTCGTCCTGAGGGGTGAACTATGTCGACCTGATCTCCCTGATACACGGGAGTATGTAGGCAACCATATTTATATGGCCGGATCGCAATAAAGCAAAAATAACAAAAAACACTTCTACACCCTTTTCTTTACAAAAAAAATAACAAAAATATTCCTACACCCTTTCTGCCACATACATTGTTGAACCTCTTACACTAGGTTCGAACAACGCAGACCTGATCTCCTCTTCAACAGGAGTACGTAGGCAGCCATTTATGGTTCGGTCTAACCCCCTACCAAAACACAAATACTTGTCAACGGTACTGGAATCAAACTTCAATCCACCACATTTCATTGGCTTCAAACCAAAGGGATGGAATTACCTGACCTCCCAATCTAAACAGGAGACTGGGTGACCATCTAAGCTGCGGTTGTTCCTTAAAGAGTAACACCAATCCATAAGAGATGGAATTAACTAGGCTCCTCCTAAATAGGAGTACTGGCGACCATCTATGGTGCGGTCAATCTTAGAGAGGAAAGCCACACTTCTCTCCATATTTCCATACAGAAATCAGTCCCAAGACACCAAAGATGGTAGGGGTACACACATATCCGTGATCCATTCTGAACTATGCAGAGACAACTCAATGTCCATCCAGCAAGGAGGAATTCAGAATACATCAAGATCACAAGCCCTGAAGAAGCATGCAAATATCAAGCAAGTATTCAGGCATATCTAAAAGGGAAGTGATCAAAAATATATATTTCCCTGCTATATATAATACAATTTGATATACACAATGTAAATTATACATGACAAAATGGCTAAGCTAATCTGTGCAGGAAAATACAAGGCTATCTATAGATTGGTATGCATACGAGCTAGCAAATCTAACATAGCATCTCTCTCAAGAGAAGGAGGTAATGTTGTGGTCTCCTATACAAGGATATCCACACGAGCCAGCAAGTCTGAGGCCATCTGCATGGTGACGCGATGCTCATCAATATATGCACTCATCTCGACAAGCATGCCAATGGTAAGGGACCTCACTGTAGTATTATCTGTGACGGCTACATCCCGGGAAAATATGGCGCTATCACGCTTAATTATCACTGCATCTCTGGCTGATCTGGCCTCATCCCGCTCAACAACAGCAGCATTTGTATGAGTTAATGCCTCGTCTCTCTCTAACAGAGCTACGTCTCTCCCATCAAGAGCTGTCAACATTAGGGCTCTAGCCTGATCTCTCTCAAAGGTCATCAAATGAAGACTCTGCTCAAAGTACTGTGCTAAATGCTGAATCACGACAGTGCTAGTACTGGGAGAATCGAAGAGAGTTGTTGGCAATCCAGTAAATGGCTCATCCTCAATGGGAGAATCAATGTCTTCTATGGGCTCTCCACCATCTGAAGCAATGCTCGACACTGTGGATACTACCGCAGCCGATGAAATCTCTGTCTCCATCCACGCAGAATACTCTAGTGAATAACCCGGATGGATAACAGAAAAAGTAGCTATCTCACGCTGATCCCAATAAGTATACACACAAGATCGTTCCTCTGCTGATAGATGGCGAGAAGCTAAGCGCTGACCTAATGCCCCATTAAAAGGATGAAAATCATTTAACTGGTCAAACTGCGACATGGCGACCAGTGGGTGGTAGGTAGTCATGCCCCTCAAACCAGCCAGAGGGTGATAATCTATGCCCGGAGCATGAGTGATGAAACTGTATGGCGAACTGAGCCTTGAACACGATAAGATAGCAAACGGATCTCCAATCCCGGCTAAGAAAACGGACCAAGATGCAGGATCTGTACACTTCGTAGGCTAGAAGGAATACAATATAGCTATCTCATGGGTGAAACAATACTTGTGTCGTCTAAATGTGCCAATCGGTCTCAGGTGTGACATAAACCACACGTACAACATGATCGAACTGCCTGTGAATACCCCTGTAGGGTAAGTGTTGCAGAATGTGGCTGACCTCAGTGTTTCTACCATGATCAACAGAATAATGGTACGACTCTCCATGAGAGCTCTCACTGCCATAATAACGCCGATGTCTAACTTATCCATATATAGTGGCATGTACACGTAAGATAATACATACAGCATCAATGAATCCACTTTGGCCAAATGCCAGTGGTCCTCTGGTATGGTAAAATCCCCAGAATACCGAGCATAGCTGTCCTCATAGCCAAATATGTCAATCAGAAAATGCTGGGATATCACATGGCCGGATGTGATCTCATCCTGCACAAATCTCTGGCTCAGCCCGGTGAGAGTCATAAACTGACGGCTCATGTCACCAATGGCCATATGCACGTAAGGTCTGTCAAGTGGCAGCATCGTCAAACGTGCATACTCTTCCAAAGTCAAAATCAACTCCTGGGTTCCAAACTAGAAAACCTGCCTCTCCGGTACCCAGTGCTCCAGCATGCCCTCCACAAATCCTGCGGAAACCTGAAACATCAAAAGGGTCATGGTATACTGTAACAACTAATCTATGATCACCCTATCTGGGGCTGACATACTATCATACCAGTATCTCAGACGGGATGCCACCAATAAGGGTGGAGTGTGATCTATGCGGCTGACTGTCGAAGAAGACATCTGTGTGGGTTATATCATAATACCATCCAGGGGTCAATGCTGAATATCTCTAGACATACATACATATGCATAACATGATACATGCATAACAGAAAATAGATGGCAATATGATGCAGGGAATAGAAGATAGTACATACATTCCTAAATACATCATCATCTATATACATCATCTCTGTACAACTAAAAATACAGGGAAATGGGGCACATATGCCCTACTACTAACAGAGTCCTATCAAAAGATATAGCGAGAATGGGGCACAACCACCCAATAGCTAACAGAGGCCTATCAAAAGAGATAACGAGAATATACATCAGAAGAAGACAATGGTTTCAATATCTACATCATCAATTCTGTCCACCTGATGTAACTCCTCCTGAGTCACTGGATCTCTATCAACAGGGATGTCAGGCCTATACAAAGGAGGATCTGCATCGGTAAAGCCAAATGGGTCATCTGAGGGGCTAGCTCCTGCGTTGGAAAGATCAAACGAATCTGCCTCTGTCGGATCTCTGCCCAAATACCGAATAAAGAAATGTGCCCGGTCCAGTCGCTGGGTCAAGCTGTCAATCTGTGTCACATGAGTCGGATCTCGGACACAGGCTAGCCAATCCATCATCATCACGGATCCAAGAACTATATCCCCCATGAATTGAGTGGCGCGGGTCTGGGCTCCAATGGTACGAGGGATCCACCAATGCTGAAATACATCCTGAGGGCAAGGACCCTCCAACAATGCAAAACTGTCAACACCCAACAATGGGATATCAATGACGAGTGGCTGTGACACAGGCCAATAACGCCTGGCAGGAGGCAAGATCGATATACGAATCTCTCCTGTTGTGCTCCTAATAGCACGCTCTCCTAAATAGAGTTCCCATCCTCCATCTGTGAAGAGAGGAACCCTACGGGTGGAAATCACGTATTCAACACCAGTCGGGTACCCATCCTAAAATCCAATGGCCAAGTGCTCCCCAGAATATGGAATCCATGTGATGACATCCGCTATCAACAACTCCAACTGTAGGTGACAATGAGTGAAACCCTCAGCTACAGGTACCTCCGCCAGTATGGAATGATGCCATCTCCGTCCTCGTGGGTAGGTATCTAACCCTAATACACTCACCGAACGTAAATATGGGAGCCTCTCATAGGCCCAAAATTGCCAATATAAAGGAAAACATCTACTGTCAGTTAACACTCTTAACATGTACATGGGAAATGACAAGAGAAATACTTACCAGTAAAAATGGGTAAAATCCTAACCAAGCCTCGGTCAAGTCCTGCGAGCGCATACGCATGCCCCTAAGGAAATAGGCAAAGGTGTAGGAACCCCAATCATACTCTCCAATACGGTCCACATGTCGCGTGGCGCTGATCAAATTGAACAACACCGTAGAAGAGTTATCTGCTATGAAGCAAACCCAAATGATCATCAGGAACAATCACCGAAGAATGCAATCCTTAACTCAGACATCAGCTGGTATGGGCTCACTCAACAGCCCACTTATAGCATCTACGCTCAAAGGACCCGCACGAATAGTTCTGCCCTTGAGCGCCTTCGCCGAAACTCCTAACAAGGATCTGATGGCAGTGGGGGTAATATCTGCCGTGCAAGGCACTGGTGCCCCTCCCAACTCCATACCTGTGATAAATTGCCAATCCATTGGCGTCATTATCACCTCATAGTCCAGTAAATGGAGAGATTGAGTCTGGTGAAACCAGCGCTCAGACAATGCCCTGAGGTAACCCCAGGGACAGCGGCGGAGAAGGATGGAAAAAATACCCCGAATCCCCAGTCATGCACAAGCGCTCTATAGTCAGGATGCAGAGCCTGGTACATGGAGTGAATGCTAAACCAATTCCCTCGAGGCTGTGTAAAGCCGAGAACCTACATAAAATACAGATCGACATCAGAATCCTTTACTCCTCATCAATAGGAAAGAAGGAAGATTAAGATCTAACTTTATACCTCGTTAGCATGCAAATATATTGAGGGATGTCGACTCAAATCACCCAGAAGCACTGGGTTTGCTACCTAAATACTTGGGAGGTCCCTAAGGGGAACATGCGCAGCAGGAGCAGGATCCACAACCAGAACATCCTCCTCCTCGTCCTCGACGTCTGATACATCAACCCGGACTGGACGTATCACTACCTCTACCAACCGACGAGGCTGTCTAACATAACGGGGTTGAGGCACTTCAGAAGCCCTCCTCCGTACTCCAGAAGTGGTCCTGTGGGAACTACTCGGTTGATCTGGATCCATAATATCTAGACAACAAGTCTCCAAATCACCTCAAAAAGGGTGTGGTATTTTCTAACCTGGAGCTTTTCAATATGCATTTAATGACTAGATGCATGCATGCATTATTTTAACATACGTCTACAGTAGAGTTAAATATGCATGACTACTCAATGCCTATATTTTGAAAAATTTTGCCATAGTTTCCTCTATAAATAGGACTATCCACATGCACATAGGCATGACTAGGTAGCCATTCAGTAGCACACCTGCCCACAGTCATATAAATACTATTTGTATTAAAAAATCAAAGTCTTCAATCCATAAGGGTAGCCTAATTACCAGGATTACTTTGCTTTTTCACCTTTGCTCATTTATCCTCAAATAGGATAAGAAATAGTAGAAAAAGGTGCCAATTTGACTGTTTCAAAAGTTAAATTTTTTCACATCATTATGTTCAGCATGGTTTAATACTAACATTTACTATGCTGAATATTTTTTATCAAGTTATTTGAGCATACATAATCACTACCATGTGCTAAGATGCATTTCATGTGATAAGTCATTTTCCAACGGATAAAAACTGGAAAAGAGTACATGCATACATTACCAGGATAGTGTAGAACACTTGTACGGTGACAAAATTTGCAAAAAAATTCCCGAACTCAGTAGATCTGAAGAAGAGCTCTCGGATTTCCTTCGCAGCGCCACTTGAAAATGGCTTATGAAAGCAACTTGCAGGACTTTAATATCCACGGTTGGCCGCAGGTCCATCTGCGACTGCAGTAGGTGCACCTGCGGCACCCCGTGGGTCTCATCCCTCCGACTTGGTCCAATTCGAGTTACAAAGGAGTTCTCATAAGCTGAAAAGGCCAAATCAGGGATAAAAATGCTACGCGATTGAGCAGAATAGCCTGAAATCCTGGTTTTTTTGGGCCTGACTGTGGCTTTCATATCATTCATTGGTATTCGCCTGAACACAGGGTATACTATATCGATGATCCCCATCGCTAAAGATCACATTCGGCAATACCGCATAGAGGTCCAATGTCGTAAATTCAGGGTCGTTGCCCTAATCTCCATTAAATAGATCCCCGACAGGGGTTAAAATGCATGGTCATCTGTCCACAAACAGATCCCCAGTGGGGGTTACCACGTATATTATTCGTTCACACACACATCAGCGAGGATCAAACAGATCCCCGACGGGGGTTACAATGCATATTATCTGTTGACACACACATCAGCAAGGATTAAATAGATCCCCGGTGGGGGTTACAACACATATTTTTCGTTGATGCACATGTCAACGAAGGTCAAGCAACCTTGACGTCAGTTTAGCCGTTGGCAGGTAAACCCAACGTCACATCAGAAGCCATCCGATGATTGCATCAGTTGATACACACATTAACAAAGGCCAAGCAACCTTGGCATTCATCCCCAGCAAGTAGTTCATCAGTTGATACACACATCAACAAAGGCTAAGCAGCCTTGGCATTCATCCCCAGCAGGGAGTTCATCCGTTGATATATACGTCAGCAGAGGATCAAATGGATCCCTGGCAGGGGTTATAACGCGTGATCAACCGTTGGTTCACACGTCAACGAAGGTCGGGTAGCCCTGACAACACATACTGTTGGTAGTAAATCCAACAAAACATTGATATGTCCTGACGATACAAAACAGGGAGGATCAACATCATCGGGGAGGATCGATGATGGAATATGTTATGCACATCCTTAAACAGACAAAGTTTTATCCCCACAGATCTCTTGTACACGAGAGACACATCTTAGGAGTAAAGTTTATATCAAGGATTCAGGACATTGGTGATAGCCCCAACGTCAACATCCTAATAGGTTTGGATCACACATCCAAGCTTGCCGTCATTACCATCACGGTAGAAGTAATAGGGAGCCAGCAATCATCCCCAGCATGTGGGAAAGCAATCTATATGCATCATACACTTGCATCATGTTGCTCCATGTAGCATCATGTTTGCCTTGTTGCATTTCAAGTGTCTAGGATTCTTTATCCTATCCATGCCATTACATTGCCTGAATATGATAAAGAGGGGCATCTGTAGACACTCGAAATTTTCTGCACACCTGTTACTGACATTACAGGAGGGCAAATTCATCTTTCAGACATAACCCTGGAAGACAGCTCATATCCAGTTCGGATACTACCAAAAGCTCAGTCTCAACCCCGTAACACACATCGGGAGCATCAGTTCTAACCTCGGAGATAACCCCGAGGCCTGCAGTTCCAATACCAAAAATTCCACCGGAGAAGACCGATTCATCCCTGAGATAACCTCAAGTTATTCAGTCTCAGTTCCAACACTGGGAATAGCAGATTCCAACCTTAGAGATAACCCCAAGGAAGGTAGTCGTAGTTCTGGAGATAACCCTGAAAATGCTTGTTTCAAATGCATGTAATCAGCTTTAACCTCAACGCTTACATCGAGGCACTCAGTACAAGGCTCGACAATAACACCGGGAAGACAGGCACACCTCAAAGATGACACTGAGGACCTTCAACACTTACAGCAGTCCAATCTCAGAGATAACCCTGAGCAGCGTTTGCTTTATCAGCCTAAATTAGAGATAACCCCAGTGAGGGGCAAAGTTGTCATCTTGCCACCTTGGCACCACATCACGCCATCTCAACATTTCAGACATACATTTCTACACAGCAATGTCCCACAAGAGCCAAGGAAAACCAATCCCGAGTGACTATTATGTAGGGTAACAGATAGAATTTGAAGCTTGAAGATCGGAGGGCATAGTCCCATCTTCCTTACTTCGTACAACCTCTAATCCCATGTCATTGCGTAACTCTTAACAATGGCGGTCCGAAATAGGTCTTACATACCTCAGTCGGATGCCTGAATTGCAATTCTGAAAGTTCAAGCGGACATCACGTTGCAAGCATGCACATACTTCGAGACGGCAGGACCCGCGAAGCCCGGGGCACCCCGGGCAGCTACAGGTACACCTGCGGCTCCCCCCTCTATAAATAGAGGGCTTGGGGTGGCCATTTTGTAAGAAAAAAAGGCGAGGAAGCCTTGTCCAATTTTCTCTGTACACACCCTAAATTGAGTTTTTTCTCATTTTAAACACTTGTAAGCTCATATATAGCTACTTTTTACCGGTAGGAACTGAGTGTTCATCCATTTTAAGCTATAGAAGTCTTCTTTGGCAGCCCATTATAAGCCTTCTTACACACTTTAAAGCCTTTCTCTTCATCTTTGCACACACTATTCTTCACGTTGAGAGTCATGTTGCGTGTGTAATCCCAGACTTCGGTCCGTGGTTTCATTTTAGTTTGTATATATATATATATATGGACTAACATTATCGAGTTATGCCTTGATTGAGCCTAGATTTGTGTCTAGAGCGTTTAATTACTTTCGTATATATATACTAATATATATGAACTGTGTGTCGAACGAACTCTATTCGATGAGCCTAGACTTACATCTGGTGCGTTTAAATGCTTTCAAATATATATATATATATATATATATATATATATATATATATATATATATATACTTATATATATGAACTGTGTGTCGAACTTTGTTTGATGAGCCTGGATTTTACATCCGGTGCGTTTACTGCTTTAATATATATATACTTATATATATTAACTGTTGTTAGACTTTGTCCGATGAGCTTGGATTTTATATCCGGTGCGTTTACATGCTTATATATATATATATATTTCGTCCCGCCTGGAGTTTACTTCGTGGTGGTTGACCGATTTTACTGCTTTTTGTACATTTCGTCCCGCTTGGAGTTCCCTCTGTGGCGGTTGATCGCTTTTATAGCTTTATTTACATTTCTGATCCCCCATGGAGGTGGTTCGTGGTTGTTGATCATGTCTGTATATATATATATTTATAACTTATATATATATAAAACTGGTTACTGCGTTTATATCAATTGCGACATCATGTGAGCCTAGGAATCATGTGATCATAGATTCAGTCTACTGAATCTAGATTCGGTTCCCGTGATGGACATTTTCAGCTGTAAGCAGCTTGTAAATTTATTTGTGGTGTTGGATTTCCTCAGATAGTTTTCATGCCCATGAGGAGTTCGGCATTATTTTGTATATTATTTTCTCGAAGATGCTTCGCATCTTGAAAATAAAAAGCAATCAAGCCGAACATTTAATAAAATGGAAGTATCAAAAGCCTCAATTACTATTGAGCACAGGGTTTGAAAAACCTCTTTTTATAAAACATCACTGCTATATCTTGTTTAAAACTGAATTTTTACACAAATTCAAACCATTTGTATATAGGTGCAAACGAGGCATAGCACTACTTCCAAATAATAGCACTACTTCCAAATAATAGCACATTGACCCACACACACACACATTCATATAATAGTTTCTTGAAAAGTAGAAGTCACCGTGGTAACACGGATGTCGGGGGGTGCCTAACACCTTCCCTCCGCATAAACAAGTCCCCAGACCCTAATGAATCTCGGTTTCACCGACCCGTTTAGCAGTGTCACATCATTGGGTCAATGTGCAAACTTTTTCTCGGTTGTGTTGGTACAACCAGTTAAAAAACCAACTGGCGACTCTTAACAGTCCATTGTCGACATTATACATGTCGGACCTTTTTCACTTATTTTTTCAAACAAATCTCACCTAAAATGTGAACACCAAAGAACAAGTAACGAAAAGGGACAACTAAAAATCCCGATGTCAACAGCACACATCGACGAATCATTTTGTCTGCACATTATTTGAATAAATATGGTTCGTCCCACATGTACCACTTGACGTCATGTAGGAACTTCTTCTTTTGCTGACGTGTAAGATCAGGGGGAAGGATGTTGCTCACCAAGTAGTTGGCAAAATCTGCATACCATGGAAATTCTGCGTTAACTCCAAACAGCTGCTCATCCGGGAATGACTCGTTGATTAAACACTTATCTGCCCCATCTTTGTCCATCTTTTCTAACCTTGAAAGTTGATCTACAACTTGATTCTCTGTCCCCTTTCCATCTTTTATTTCCAAATCAAATTCTTGTAGGAGAAGGATTCATCTGATTAGTCTAGGCTTAACATCCTTCTTTAAAATTAAATATCGAATTGCCGAGTGATCCGTGTAAACCACCACCTTTGTTCTAATTAAATATGCCAGGAATTTGTTAAAAGCATATATTACTGTAAGTAACTCTTTCTCTGTAGTTGTGTAGTTCAATTGGGTATCTGTAAGGGTTTTACTTGCACAGTATATGGCGTGGAAGATCTTCTCTCGGTGTTGACCCAAAACAGCTCCTACTGCATAGTCGCTCATATCGCACATTAATTCAAAGGGCATAGTCCAATTCGGTGCGACGATCACTGGAGCTGTAGTCAACTTTTTCTTCAATGGCTCAAAAGCTGACTTACAATCCTCATCAAACTTGAAAACTGAATCTTTCTCTAAGAGACTGCACAATGGTTTTGCAATCTTAGAGAAATCTTTAATGAACCTTCGGTAGAATCCTGCATGTCCCATAAAACTGTAGATTCCCTTGACTGTAGTTAGCAGTGGTTGTGACGTCCCCAAATTCAGGTCCCTTCAAACCTCGAATCCAGTCCACCACGATACTAATATCGTCAAACTATTTATATCTATTATTCATAACTTAATGAATATAACTTTGCTTATTACAATTTATAATATAAATTCTTTCCATTTTCAGGATCTGTATAATGACCCCAAACTTTTATAAGTATTAAATCTTGGTCATTTACCATTCCTATCTTACATCATATTTGATGTTATAAAAATATGCAGAATAATCTAAACTTTTTCAATATCCTTTAAAACAATCTTTTATTGATTTCTTAACTTGAATCGATTACATAACCTTGAATCAAATTATGTTAGGTTTCATTCTATTCGAATTACTGTATAAATTTTTACATCTCGATTTAAATTCCTCTATGTATCACATAATACAACTTTACAACTTAACATGTATTACACATAGTAAACTACTATCCTGTACATCTCCTAGAACCTAAACATGGTTCAAGAGCATATATTTAAATAAATCAATCAATCTCTTTTGATGCTATTGAACTTTATCAATCAAGTAGCACACAACTTTACCATGAGTTCTTAACTTGCAAAAGTGGTTATTTGCAAGGGTGAGCTCGACAGCCCAGCAATTCTAACAGTTTTCATGCAGCACATAGCATATAATAGCATACTCTGTTTATGCATTTATAATCCATTGATATTTACTACGCATGTTACTTCTCATATAACAGGCATAGAGATTTACTTCACAAACATATAATCAAATATCAACTTTCAAATTTCATACATATCTCATATGCATTTCATATATATACATCAACATTCTCATACCATAATATAGCTCAACTAACAGTTATTGAATTCATATATCAAATAGGAACTGAAAGACTTGCATGATTCGTAGTTTATCAGCTACAACTTAACTGCTTAAAGCTTATCTGCACTGCGTATATTCCTACACAGTTATATAATCATGGATTCACATCTATTAATCATATATTTCATACATTCTTAATATAATAATAATGTTACATTATTTCCTAACTAGGTTTGTAAAACCTACATTTCACTTTCTCACCATACTCTTAGAATAACTAGGTATGTATAGGTATACCATAACCACTCGTACTTGACATCAACATTCATATATATATATATATATATATATATATATATATATATATATCACACACTTGACTCGCTATGTGTTCGACACAAATTTAAAGTTTATAGATGTGTGATCTACATCGTCCTTATATTTTCCAAACTTTAATAAATTTTAACAAATTTGGATTTTATATAACCATCATACCAATGAATATTTAAAACAGCATTGAGACTCTTCCTTATAGCTTAGAATAGTACTATAAGTAAGTTGCCAAAATTAGAAAGCAAATAAAATGGCCAGATCAATCTGTCTAGCAGCGCAGCTGCGCTGAGGTTAGACTTGGGACTGGCGCAGCTGCGTTGTCCCCTGGCCAGACCAAACTTGAGCTTTTATCTTCTGAGTTTCATTCCACTTTTTAGTATACCAGAATATTAACACATAGCAAGCATACATCTTAAGAGATATTGGACTTTTTTAGAGTCATATCAAGTCCACTTTTACACAATATGTCTCTATTTGGAAATTTCTACAAAGTTAAGGCCAACTAAGTTCATGATGTGACGCCCCCAAAATTAGGTATACATCACTCATCTTGGGTCTTTAGATACATAGTACAGAATACAAATACAACTTACTAATACAACTGTCGTGTACAATACGACAAAATATAAACTGTGAGCTTGAATACAAATATTATCTTTAGAGAGTATTCATACTCAAAAGGAGTCCTCATTACATTTATTAACACACCATTACATAGAATAGTGAGGACTACTAACTAATACTATCATTCGGACCATCACTCCGTTCCCCGACTTGCCCCAGCTACGTTCTCATTTCCTGAAGAGAACAGTGAAAGAAAGGGTGAGCTCAACTAGCCCAGTAAGAAATATTATGACTAAGATAATGCAGAATAAATTATCATTAGCCTTCAACAATGTTAAACTGATAAAATATAATAGACATCAAGTTTAACTACTGCGGAACAAGCAATCCATTAAAAGAGTCAAGTAGAAAATAAACTCTACTATCTTTTATGATTTAAAAGGTTTTTCAACACTATGATCGCTGGGACTCAGCTTAATAAAATAATCCACATCATCGAATCACCCCTGTACTACGGTCAAGGATATTCGTGTACTCATTAATGGTCATGATCATGCCAACAACTGTCCATCAATGCACTACGGGCCAATGATGACTTTTACCACATCATTTGTAACATTACGGTCATGATTATACCGAATAATCCCTGGTCATAATCATACCAAGTCCATCTATGCACTACAGGCCACAGATGACTTTCAACATGTTATAAACATGAGGATGATGACAATGATATAAGAATTCAATAAAACAAGTTCAAGAATTAATTTATCCAAGAATTAACAACGTCCAAATTGTCAACATGATACTGCTTTGTGGAGTAAAATTCAAGAATATTTAGAAGAATATTTTCATAAAAAGATACTGGATGAACCACAATTATCAAGAATATTCCACTAATTTCATGGAGTATAGAAGTCAAAACTTAACCAACTGAGTATAATAAAGAATGGAATAACAAAAGAAATCACCCGACATGCGATAGACCGCACAGACAAGTTATTCCAACAGAATAATAAATAATGGAACCAGGTCCGGCGTAAACGCACAGACAAGATATTCTGACAGAATAATAAATAATTAAACCAGGTCCGGTGTAAAACACACAGACAGGATGTTCCAACAGAATAATAATAAAAATGGAACCAGGTCCGGTGTAAAACACACAGACAGGATGTTCCAACAGAATAATAGAAGAATGTCACCAAGTACAGGGTAGACCGCGTATACAGGTTATTCCAACAGAATAATAAGAAATGGAATAATAACAGTTCTCTTCATGAATAAGAAAGAATAACATCCCTTACCGTTTTAAAGAAGAGCTGAAATAAGGAAGTAGTTAAGTAGCAGAATACTCTTCTTCTCTCTCTCTATAGTTTCTCTCTCTAGAGTTTCTCTCTCTAGAGTTCAGTGAATTCGTAAGAAATAATGAAGGAACGAGCTGCTATTTATAGAAAAATAGAATGCATAGTAACTAATCCATGAACGGTCCAGATTGATTACTTTAATCTGACGATCCATATTTAAAGAAAAATCTTTTAAATAAAATATAATATATTCTATTTATAGAATAACTTTAATAAAGTATTCTGTTTTATATAAAAAGATATTTCTGTTTTATTACGTTAATAATACGAATAAAACAAAACGTCATTATCGCTAAATAATTCATATTATTAACTGACAATAATTGAATCAAACTGAGTGACTTCTCACATAAGCATTAATAATCAATACCGTGTGCTACTATGCAACCACACGTATTACTGTACTTTTACTACCGAGTAGTTCAACATTATCAATGGTAAAACTTCTGCCGTTATTTTTAATAAAATATTTTTGTCGTTTTCTCAATCCGATAATAATTCCGTTGTGGGGTCCACCAATAATTGTGTCGTTATACGAATATTCCCTGTTAAAACGAATATTTCCCCGACCAATCGAATATTATATAACAACTTGCGTACTTTGCAAAATTTATAAATATTACCCACAACTATAACATTATATCAAATTAACTCCATAATATTCAAAAATGATATTTATAGAAAATTCATCTTTATTTATAAAAGTTGGGGTCTTACAACCTCCCCTTCTTATGAAATTTAACCCTCGAAATTAGGGTACGTACCTGGTATGTCGAAGAGGCAAGGATATCTTGATTTCATTTCAATTTCTAACTCCCAAGTCATTTCCTCAACATCGTGGTTTCTCCACAAAACTTTGACTTGAGGTATAACCTTGGAGCGTAGAATATGTTCCTTCTTATCCAAGATTTGAATATGAACTTCTTCATACGTCAAATCCTCCGCTATTTCGTCCGGTTCTAACTCAATAATGTGGTTCGGGTCTTCCACATATTTGCGTAACATGGATATGTGAAAAACGTTATGAACACGAGACATACTTGGCGGTAAAGCGAGTCTATAAGCCACAGTTCCTACTCGATCGAGGATTAAAAATGGAC
Organism: Panax notoginseng; assembly: GCA_016801055.1. Taxonomy (NCBI): domain Eukaryota; kingdom Viridiplantae; phylum Streptophyta; class Magnoliopsida; order Apiales; family Araliaceae; genus Panax; species Panax notoginseng. The sequence goes on from CM029018.1 coordinate 124,423,290, forward strand.
CGATGAATCGTGGATTGAGCTTTCCTCTTTTTCCAAATCTCGTAACTCCTTTCCATGGAGCAACACGTAAGAACATATGATCTCCTATATCAAATTTCACGTCCTTTCGATGAAGATCAACATAACTCTTTTGTCGATCTTGTGTGGTTTTTATACGTTGTCGGATCGTTTGAATCTTTTCTGTAGTCATACGTACCAACTCCGGTCCCAACAACGTTGCTTCACCCACCTCATCCCAGCATACTGGAGAACGACATTTTCTTCCATACAATGCTTCGAATGGAGCCATGCCAATACTTGCTTGATAACTGTTGTTGTAGAAAAACTCCACCAATGGTAAGAACTTGTCCCAACTTCCCTTGAAGTCAAAGACACAGAGTCTTAATAAATCTTCTAGAGTTTGAATAGTCCTCTCTGATTGTCTGTCCGTCTGAGGATGATATGCCGAACTAAATCGTAAATCTGTGCCCATAGCTTTTTGTAAACTAACCCAAAATCGTGAATTAAATCTTGGGTCTCGATCAGAAACTATGGATACTGGCATACCATGCAGTCTTACAATCTCGTTTATGTACATACGAGCAAGACGTTCAAGTGTATAAGTTTCTCGCATTGGTAAGAAATGAGCAGACTTGGTCAATCTATCAACAATGACCCAAATCGCATCTATACCTTAAGAAACCTTAGGAAGACCGGTAACAAAATCCATGGTAATGTGCTCCCACTTCCATTCTGGAATTTCAAGTGGTTGCAATGGACCTTTTGGTACTTGATGCTCCGCTTTGACTCGTTGACAAGTTAGACACCTTGAGATAAACAACGCTATCTTTCTCTTCATATTGCTCCACCAAAATGTATGACGAAGATCATGATACATTTTGGTACTTCTAGGATGGATTGCAAACGGTGGGTTGTGCGCCTCCATCATGATTTCATACTTTAAATCAGGGTTGTTAGGAACACAAAGTCTGGAGTTGACTCAAAGTATTCCTTCTTCATCGATTCTTGCTTCCGGCATAGCACCTTCTTGCACTTTCTTCCTCATACGCATCAGCTCCAGGTCTGTAGCTTGAGCAGCTTTAACTTTATCGATTAAAGTTGGTTCTACTCGTATATTCGCCATCATCACATGGGTCCCTAGAGTCTTTAACTCTATCTCCATCCTTTGCAAGTCACACAAAATGGGCCTTTGCGTTGTTAATATTGCACTTGTACCCGCATATGATCTTCTACTCAATGCGTCAGCTACCACGTTCGCTTTTCCAGGATGGTATTGAATGGTATGATCATAATCTTTCAACAGTTCAAGCCAACGTCGTTGTCGCATGTTGAGTTCCTTTTGAGTGAAGAAATATTTGAGGCTTTTATGATCCGTAAAGATCTCCACCTTCTCCCCATACAAGTAATGCCTCCAAATTTTAAGTGCAAAGACAACAGCTGCCAACTCTAGATCATGAGTAGGATAATTCCTCTCATATTCCTTGAGTTGTCTTGATGCATAGGCTATGACTTTTTCATGTTGCATGAGAACGCATCCCAACCCTTTGCTCGAAGCATCACTGTAGATGACAAATCCCTCCGAGCCAGATGGTATTGTTAGAACAGGTGCTGAAATGAGTCTCCTCTTGAGTTCTTGAAAACTCTGCTCACATTCTTCGCTCCAACCGAACTTTGTATCTTTCCGAGTCAGCTGAGTTAATGGAGTAGCGATTCGAGAAAATCCTTCCACGAATCTCCGATAATAACCAGCTAGACCGAGAAAGTTACGTACTTTGGTTACTGATTTAGGTTGCTCCCAGCTTTGAATTGCTTCAATCTTTGCCGGGTCAACAGATATTCCACGACTTCATACTACGTGCCCAAGGAATGCTACCTCTTCCAGCCAGAACTCGCATTTCTTCAACTTGGCATAAAGCTTGTATTCACGAAGCTTTTGGAGTACCAGCCTCAAGTGTTGCTCATGATCTTCACGGCTTTTGGAATAAATAAGGATGTCATCAATAAAGACGACCACAAAGTGATCCAAATATTCCTTGAATACCCGGTTCATCATATCCATGAAGGCATCAGGAGCATTAGTCAATCCAAAGGACATGACTAAGAATTCATAATGCCCGTAGCGAGTTCTGAAAGCCGTCTTTGGAATATCCTCAGTTCTAACATTCAGCTGATGATATCCAGAACGAAGATCGATCTTTGAAAAGAATTGTGCTCCTTGTAACTGGTCAAACAGGTCATCAATACGTGGTAATGGGTACCTATTTTTGATGGTGACATGATTCAACTCCCGATAATCAATACAAAGTCGCATACTTCCATCTTTCTTCTTCACGAATAGCACAGGAGCACCCCAAGGAGAAGTACTAGGACGAATAAAGCCAATGTCCAACAATTATTGCAGTTGGATCTTTAACTCCTGAAGTTCAATAGGAGCCATTCGATATGGGGCTTTGGAAATGGGTTTTGTACTGGGTTCAAGGTCGATACAAAATTCAATTTCACGCTCTGTGGGTAGGCCAGGAAGTTCTTCAGGGAATACGTCAGGGAATTTATTAACAATAGAAATATCATTCAAAACTAACGTATTTTTGTTTAGATCCGTGACATGAGCTAAGAAAGCTTGACATCCATTTTTCAATAAACGAATAGCTTTATGGCTTAAGATGACAGCGATTGATTTTAATGGTTTGGTTGCTTGAATTCGCATAATAGGTCGATTAGGAACATGAAAGCTAACAACCTTACGAAAATAATTAATTTTTACATAATGAGTAGTTAACCAATCAATCCCTAGAATCACGTCAAATTCAAGTATTTTTAATGAAATCAGATCGACAGGTAATGTGTGGGTACCAACTTGAACCAAACAAGACTTATAAACCATGGATGTAATGAAGGTTTCTCCCAATGGAGTTTCAACAGATAAATCAAAGTCTAATTTCTCCGGAGTCAAATTTAATCGATGAGCGCAAGTAGGAGAAATAAAAGAATGGGTAGAACCGGTATCAAATAAAGTATAGACTTCGTTAGAGTTTATGATAAGCTTACCCGTGATGACCTCATTCGGGTTCCTTGCTTTCTGGGAGGTCACAACAAACCCTCTCCCTTGCACTACCGGTTTTGATTTTTATGGGACGGCCTTTGGTGTCTCCATCTTGGCTGAACTTATTTTTGGTAAACGACAAAATCGAGCTAAATGACCTTCTCTTCCATAATTATAACATGCTTTAGACGACATCACGCAGTTTGGACTGATGTGCCCCTCCCCTCCGCATTTGAAACATATGATAGGTGGTCGTTCTCCTTCCTTAACAACGGGTGCTGGTGCTGACGTCTTTCCATCATTGTTGAATCTCCTCTTCTTGAAATGACGATTCTTATTATTTTGGCCCTGATTACCACTGAAATGGTTACCATTTCTGGCCTGTTGATTCCCACCATGCTTGTTGTCACCGCTTCGATGACTGCTCTCACTTGTATTATCATTTTACCGACTGCTCTCTTTTGGTTGCGTGGACTCGTTATCGTGCTCCACTAACTGAGCCCTATTCACAAAATATGAATACAAACACAGTTTATGAGAAATAAAATGTTGACGTATCTCAGGTTTCAAACCTCACAAAAACATTCGCGTCATTAGCTCTTCATTATCCACCAAGTGGGACGCAAACCGGGACAACTCAGCAAATTTAGCCTCATACTGCGACACGGTCATATTATTCTGCTCCAATTTGATGAACTCTACCTCCTTCATGTGTCAAACACTTTCGAGAAAGTATTTGTCATTGAACAACTCTTGGAACTTCTCCCAAGACATCTTCAGTGCGGAAGGTTGAGTACGCTTAATCGATTCCCACCAGTAATCTGCCTATCCTCGCAATATAAAGGCGGCAAAGGGAACCTTTTGCTCCTCGGAGCATCCCAAGACATCAAATATCTTGGTGATCTGCTTTATCCATGTTTCCGCTATTAGTGGTTTTGGCTCTCCCTTAAACTCTGGTGGTTCCAGCTCCTTGAACTGTTTAGCGGTGACCGATCGAGAGTTTTTAGTGTTTCCACCTACATTTTGAACAGGAGTCGCTCTCGCCTGCTGTTGCATGAACTGCATAAAGCTTCTGAACATTCCATCATTCATCATTTGGTCATTATTGTTTTTTGCATGAGTATTGTCGCCTTCCTGATGCACATTATCCCGATTATTGATATATGGTGAATCAACAGTCGCCTGTGCTCCATTACTATTCTCAACATTCTCGGATGCCATTTTCGGATACTGCCACAAAACAAAAGTTAATTGATCTGTCATATATTATCCTTATATTCTGACCGACCAATTAATACCATGCAAATAAACTTAGGTAGGTCATACTAGTGAAGGAATTCCCCGTCTCTCCCCTCCTAGTTCTATTCTCACATCTTAGCCAGGGATCATATCCCTAAGCTTTGATACCAACTGTGACGCCCCCAAAATTAGATATACATCACCCATCTTGGGTCGTCAGATACATGGTACAGAATACAAATACAGCTTACTAATACAACTGTCGTGTACAATACGACAAAACATAACTGTGAGTTTGAATACAATTATTGTCTACTAGAGACTATACAAACTCAAAAGGAGTCCTCATTACAATTATTATCACACTATTTAACAGAATAGTGAGGAATACTAATACTATCATCTGGTTCATCACTTCGTTCCCCAACTCGTCCCAGCTATATTCTCATTTCCTGAAGAGAACAGTGAAAGAAAGGGTGAGCTCAACTAGCCCAGTAAGAAATATTATGACTAAGATAATGCAGAATAAATTATCATTAGCCTTCAACAGTGTTAAACTGATAAAATATAATAGACATCAAGTTTAACTGCAGCGGAACAAGCAATCCATTAAAAGAGTCAAGTAGAAAATAAACTCTACTATCTTTTATGATTTAAAAGGTTTTTCAACACTATGATCGCTGGGACTCAGCTTAATAAAATAATTAACATCATCGAATCACCCCTGCACTACGGCCAAGGATATTCGTGTATTCATTAATGGTCATGATCATGCCAACAACTGTCCATCAATGCACTACGGGCCAATGAGGACTTTTACCACATCATTTGTAACATTACGGTCATGATTATACCGAATAATCCCTGGTCATAATCATACCAAGTCCATCTATGCACTACAGGCCACAAATGACTTTCAACATTTTATAAACATGAGGATGATGACAATGATATAAGAACGTCCAAATTAACAACGTCCAAATTGTCAACATGATACTGCTTTGTGGAGTAAAATTCAAGAATATTTAGAAGAATATTTTCATAAAAAGATACTGGATGAACCGCAATTATCAAGGATATTCCACTAATTTCATGGAGTATAGAAGTTAAAACTTAACCAACTGAGTATAATAAAGAATGGAATAACAAAAGAAATCACCCGGCATGCGATAGACCGCACAGACAGGTTATTCCAACAGAATAATAAATAATGAACCAGGTCCGGCGTAAACGCACAGACAGGATATTCCGACAGAATAATAAATAATGGAACCAGGTCCGGTGTAAAACACACAGACATGATGTTCCAACAGAATAATAACAAGACGGAACCAGGTCCGGTGTAAAACACACAGACAGGATGTTCCAACAGAATAATAATAAAAACGGAACCAGGTCCGGTGTAAAATACACAGACATGATGTTCCGACAGAATAATAGAAGAATGTCACCAAGTATAGGGTAGACCGCGTATACAGGTTATTCTAACACAATAATAAGAAATGGAATAACAACAGTTCTCTTCATGAATAAGAAAGAGTAACACCCCTTACCGTTTTAAAGAAGAGCTGAAATAAGAAAGTAGTTAAGTAGCAGAATACTCTTTTTCTCTCTCTCTATAGTTTCTCTCTATAGTTTCTCTCTCTAGAGTTCAGTGAATTCGTTAGAAATAATGAAGGAACGAGCTGCTATTTATAGAAAAATAGAATGCATAGTAACTAATCCATGAACGGTCCAGATTGATTACTTTAATCTGACGATCCATATTTAAAGAAAAATCTTTTAAATAAAATATAATATATTCTATTTATAGAATAACTTTAATAAAGTATTCTGTTTTATATAAAAAGATGTTTCTGTTTTATTACGTTAATAATACGAATAAAACAAAACGTCATTATCGCTAAATAATTCATATTATTAACTGACAATAATTGAATCAAACTGAGTGACTTTTCACATAAGCATTAATAATCAATACCGTGTGCTACTATGCAACCACATGTATTACTGTAATTTTACTACCGAGTAGTTCAACAGTATCAATGGTAAAACTTCCGCCGTTAGTTTTAATAAAATATTTTTGTCGTTTTCTCAATCCGACAATAATTCTGTTGTGGGATCCACCAATAATTGTGCCGTTGTACGAATATTCTCTGTTAAAACGAATATTCCCCCGACCAATTGAATATTATATAACAACTTGCGTACTTTGCAAAATTTATAAATATTACCCACAACTATAACATTATATCAAATTAACTCCATAATATTCAAAAATGATATTTATAGAAAATTCATCTTTATTTATAAAAGTTAGGGTCTTACACATGAAATCATGAGGTTAACTATATTATCAATTTATTCATATGAGAGGGTTATATAATGAACATTACCAAGTATTCACATCATTTATACATAACTAGTTTCGTCCATCACTTTAAACTCTTTTAAAATCATGTTCCAATGACTTACATTGTGTCAAACTATATGTTTGCATTTATAGGCCTTGTTTAAAGACCCAAAAGATACTAGTATGACATCCTAAAAGTTCAGAAGTTTAGACAACACAATGCTCACAAATAATGTTTTCAAAACGTCTAAGTTTTTTTTCTTCAAATCCATGCCATGCCAACCTAATCACGCAAGGCAACTTTGAATCATATGTCATATTCATTTGTGCATGCTTTTACACATTCTTACAAGGTCAAAATGTAGGCGACACCATGCTCATGATTATTAGTTTTCAAAACTTGAATTTCTCTTTGAAAACACATATTATCCAAGCTATACACGTTAACTTATACGAGGTAACTTAAGATCACATTTTATGCTCGCATGACTCCACCATATACTCATACTACAAAGTCAGAACTCAAATGACTTAAAGTTCGTCAAGGTTTGTTTTCAAAATCTTCAAGTTTCTTCTCAAAACACATGCTAAGTCATGCTAAAGCATTCCATTTTAAGTAAGGTAATCTTATATGTCATGTCTATTATCGTGCATATTTAGTTTTTATTACTTAAAATAACATATTTCATCGTCGGGAGCACTATACTTGAGTATGTTCTCGCTCGACGCCCTCCGATTATCTCTAAATACGTAACAGTCACAAAGATGACTATTTTGACCCCTTCTAACGACTTAAATTGAAAAACTTAAGAATAAAAGTTGTAGATCTATTTGTCTGCGTTCTGGATCATTTTGAATCACCTCAATCGTAGTTTGTATTAAAAAGTTATGCCTAATTTACTACAGCAAGTCAAAGCAGTCTACTCGACACTGTTGTCCAACGCAGCTGCGCCCCAAATGGCCTTGAGGGTAGCGCAGCTGCACCTTGGGAGGCAGTAAGGCTTTCCAGACTCTGTTCTTTGCCATTTTATAGACCCATACTCCTTCCGATTTTCATAACATGAGCTATACTCATCCAAACTAGTCCATTTTTGATTCTATGGGTTTGTAACTCATAAAACTACAATATACCAAATACCCAACAATTAGCATAAACCTTAACTAACCTAAATATTAATTCAAACTCATATTCATACTAAGTGTTCATGTTTTAACAAATTAAGCGAATTCATTCCTCAACCAAATTGGTCCGTTTAACTTCCGTTGTTTTCGTATATGATTATATTATCAGTATCTAGCAACAATTCATGGATTACAATAACCCTTAGCCATCAATTTTGTGACTCAAAAGCTACTTTTTCTTGACATTTCTGAGAAATAGAAAAACTTTGAATTCAAGAACATGTAAGTATATAAATATTACCTCTTGAAGCTTAATAACTTAGTTTCCTCCTTCTGAATTTGCTATCCTCTTCTATGGACCACAACTCACTTACTCTCAATTAATTATAGTTTTAACAGGCAAACAAAAGTAACGTAAAACTAAAAATGGAGCTGCCATTTATAGAAGAGCTTGGACTGGGCATTTAGTTTACACTAAGGTTTAAATCAAAGGAGAAAGAAAGAAAACATTGAACCAAGAAAGGTTTGCCACTGCCCACCTCCATAGCCATCATCACTGATCAATCTAGCTTCTAACCACTGACTAATTTTCAAGCAATAGAGTTAGGCTACTGTTCATGTACTGATTATTGACACTCATTTTGGGACATGACTAATTCTCAGCAACTAGAGCTTAGTTTAGTTACTTAACTCCCAAAAATATAATCTTAATGTACCATTGTTACCATATTAGGAAATTAAAGATTATTTATGTACTCACATCATATACTCCATGTACATTTGGGCTAGTCTAAATAATATTTTAATTGGACTAAGTATAATTCAGTTGGGTATTCCCAACCCATTATTACACATCACACTTAAATATCACAATGATTTAATATCAATCATTTATTGATGGATAATCACTTTTTTCATCCGTAGGGAACTTCATGGCTTTGAACACATTGAACTTGACTTCTTGATCTTGGACCCTCATGTTAGTTCACCTTTTTGCACATCGATGAGAGTCCTACCCGTAGCTAAGAACGGTCTCCCTAGGATGATTGGGAGATTTTTGTTTTCTTCATAATCCAAAATTATAAAATCAGCTGAAAATATAAATTTGTCCACCTTAACCAGGATATCTTTCACAATTCCTCTTGGGTACGCTACTGACCTATCTGCCGACTGTAGAGATACATTTGTCGATTTCGGAGCTGGTAAACCCAATTCGGTGTATACTGATAACGGCATGAGGTTCACACTTGCCCATAAGTCACACAAACACTTTTAGAATGCCATGTTCCCAATTGTGCACGGAATGGTGAAACACCCCAGATCTTTCAACTTTGGCGGTAACCTTCTTTGTAGATCTGCACTGCACTCCTCCGTCAATGTTACAGTTTCAAAATCCTCCAACTTCTTTTTCCTTTACAAAATTCCCTTCATGAATTTAGCATAACTTGGCATTTGCTCTAAGGCTTCTGCGAAAGGGATGTTGATATGAAGTTTCTTTAAAACTTCTAACAATTTGCTAAATTGCTTGTCTAACTTCTATTTTTGAATTCTTTACTGAAATGGTGGTAGAGGATACACAACCGACTCATTATTTGTCTTGCTCTTATCCACTTGCTTTTCCTCACCTTGTTTGCCCTCAACCACTTTGTTTTCACCTTCTTTGTCTTCATCTATTGTAGCCGAACTTTCTATCTTTTGCCCCTCAAGATGTTTTCCACTCTTTAACATAATTACTTGATACTGTTCATGATTAATTCCCCTTTGGATTTTTCTCAATGTCACTGGGTAGAGTTCCTTGAGGCCTATTATTTAATGTGAAAGCCAGCTGCCCCATCTGATTCTCTAAGTTATTGATGGCTACTGCTTGTGATTTCATTGCCGCTTCGTTGCTCGTTATATATTTTGACAATAGCTCTTCTAAATTTGTTTTCTCTCTTGATGTTGAGCAGTTTGTTGATGTTGATTCTGAAATCCTGGGGGATAAGATGGTCGCGGAGCTTGTTGATTCTGGTTGTTACTCCATGAAAAATTAGGGTGATTCCTATTCCCCGGATTGTATGCATTCTGATACATGTTTTGTGGAATCCTATTGTAGCTACCCACAAATTGTACTGACGTTAGGTTGATTGCACATTATTCTGTAAGATGTTCCCCCACGCACAATTCATAAATAACTGTAATCTACTGAGTTTGTGCACCCGACAAAGCATCCACCTTCTTTGATAGTACTAAAATCTGTGTTTCTAACGCCGTCACTCCATCTATCTCTAATACTTCAGCTACCTTAGGTTGTGTCATTCTTGTCGTGGGCCACTGGTAGTTGTTCGCTGCCATTGTTTCTATCAACTCATACATCTCCTCGTAACTCTTGGCCATAAATGCTCCACCCGAAGCTACATTTATGCTTGTCGTTAGATTCCCATTCAACCCGTTGTAGAATGTGTTCATCTGCAACCATTTAGGTAATCCATGATGTGGGCACTTCCTAAGCAATTCCTTGTGCCTCTCCCATGCCTCATACAATGATTCCCCATGCTGCTGTTCAAACATGGTAATTAATTTTATAGTAGATATGTCTTTATAATTAATTTTATAGTAGATATGTCTTTATTATTTATTTTTCATGAAAATATATTTTTATATTATTTAAATAATATATGAAATGATTATTGTAATTATTATAATTACTATTTTATTATATGAATTTTAGTTCAGATTATTAAGTTAATTATGTTAACTTCATTAATAATGTGATATATGAAAGGTAATTTAGATATGGAATTCAAACCCTAATTTTGGATTTTGATTAATGAATGCGAATAATAATATTATATTAAATATAATATTATTTTTCAGTGTTATAAATATATAATATATGTGTTGGTCAATTATGGCGTATAATGTCATAACCCTAATAGTAATTTATTAAACCCTATTTTGAACCTCAAATGGGAGATTCAAGAATGTGTAGTAATTTTGTTATATGAATTATGATGCATATTATAGAATTTTTTTAATTAGGAAAAACCCCTAATTAATATTTGAAAACCCTAATTAAAATTAGAAACCCTATTTGCTAATTAGGAACCCTAATTGCTAAAATTAGAAACCTTAATTATTATTTTAGTAAATTGAATTGTTAATTTGGGAACCCTAATGATATTAAGGAACCCTAATTATTTAAAACCTAAATATTATATTAAAAATCCTAATTTTAATTAGTAAGTTCTAATTAAAATTTTATTAAACTTTAAACTTAATTTTCCAAACCCTAAAAATTATTTGGGAAACCTTAAGGTTTAAAATCTAGTGACTAGATTCAAGTACCATGGACAAGAATACCATTAAAATTAAAAGACAATTGACCAAAGTACCCTTTTTGTCCCATTCTTGAAATAATTACTAGCAAATCTTGCCAAATCTTGGCAAGTCATCACCCTAGTCTAGCTATGAGCTATAATACTCCAACTCTCAGCCATTAGCCATCCAAATTCAGTGCATCTACATCACATAAGTAGAATTGGAGAGAGAAAGTGTATGTTCAGGTTCATTTTTTCCTATACTCAAACTTGACTCTCTCTCTCTCCCAAACCTTCAAAAATATAAGGCATATCAGTCCCTAAATCAAGCCCCACGACTTCCAATAACAGATCAGTAGCCAAGAATTAAGAACTTGTTCATAGAAAGGTAAAAACCTAATTCAAATTCTGACATTTGATCCTATGTTAGATGTTGTGTTTTAATGTTAAAACATGTTGTATGTAGTATATATTGATGATCTGGGTTGCTAGATGTTAGATCCACAACATCTAGAGGCTTGGATTTGAAGTTTTTTAAAAATATGGAAAATTTTATTTTTGTTGTCTGACAATGAATGTCAGACCTCAGATCTTAGTGATGTTTAATTATTTTTATGTTTTGAAAGTTTGTAGTTGTAGTCTGCTATAAGATCTTTGATCTGAAACTGGAATCTAGCCCAGATCATGAATAGGTTAAAAGTTATGAATGGCCAAAGGTTGTTGACCGACCATGACTTTTCAAATCTGGGTAACCTAGAAAGTCTTTTTCTATGTCTGACAAGATTTTGCTAAGCATGTATATGTCAGATGTTAAGTCGTTTGTTATTTGTGTTGCATCTAAGTTATAGTATGTTGTATGGACTTCATAATTATGCCTTATAATCTCCTAATCATCAAAATGAGTGAATATAGTGTCTGGTCAAAGTAGGTAAAGCGATCACGTTTTCTGTTTCTGGGTAACCCAGAAAATAGATGAATGCTGTCTCTGATAGACTTTGACAAAACTAGATCTTCTTTTTGTGTTGTTGTTTTATTGGTTTTATGTAATGGATATATAGTCTTACATTTTGTCTACAACCTGGAATCGATAGATCACAAAAGCATCACACGAACAACAAGTAGTGGAAGCCCAAAAGTGGTCACTCGAAACTGTTCTTCATTTCTGGGTAACCCAGAAATTAAAAACATCTCTGACAGCCTTTTTAATGCCTTAGATCTTGCAGCTTGATGATGTTTAGGCCTTATAAGTGCTTGATTCATGTACCCTGCTAGTTACTCTACAAAGCCCGACGTCTAAACTACCCAACACATGAATATATTGATAGATTTAAGGTCATCAAGGTCGTTGACCGGCCATGACCAGATTTTCTGGGCAGCCCAGAAACGCGATGAACACATCTGACAGTTAGTTTACTGGCTTATAACTTTCATGTGGGATGTTGTATGACCTTGTTAGTTGTTTCATGTAGTGTTACATTAACACTACAAGATCTGACCATTAGTTAGCCCAGAAGCACAGTACACACTGCATTAAACTTGGTCAAAGTTGCTCACTCGTTCACTGTCTATGAATATCTGGGTTTCTCAAGAACACCTTTGGTGACGGTTTCTGTCGCCAAAGGCTTTAGCGACAGACTTATTAATTTTAATTAATTTATTTTCTAAAAATTAATTTTAAATAGGAATTAATTATTAAAAAAATTACAAAAATAGTTTTAAAAATTATTTTAAGTTATAAAAAATTAACTTTTAATAATTTGACATATTTTTCATAAATATTAATATTTAATTGGATATTATTGATATTTTATTCATTTAATAAATGCATTAAATAAATTAATTAAAAATGATTTTATTATATTAAAAATAATTTTAAATGATAAAAAGGTATTTAATAATATTTTAAGTTATAAAATATAACTTTTAATATTTTAAGGTTAATTTCATTAATTATTTAATATTAATGATATTAGATTTATTTAATAATAATATTAAATAAATTAAATAAAAATGATTTTAATAATATAAAAATCGTTATAAATGAAAATAAATAGTTTAAAAATATTTTAAGTTATAAAATATAACTTTTAATATTTAAATGTAAATTTTATTTATAATTTAATGTTAAATGATATTATAGTTATTTAATAATTATATTAAATAAATAGTTTAAAAATGGTTTTATTGAATTAAAAATCATTTTAAAATGATATAAATGATTTAAAAATATTTTAAGTAATAATAAATGACTTTTAATATTTTGGTGAATAATACATTAATATTTAAATATTAATGGTAATTATTTAAAAATTATTTTTAATTGTTTAAAAATCATTTAAGGGTAATAAAAATATTTTGAGTTATTATAAATAACTTTAATATTTTTGTAATAGTTTTATTAATAATTTAATATTAATTAAACATTAATGATAATAGAATTAGTTAATATTTAAATCATTTAATAATGATTCTAATATTTGAAAAATCATGATAAATTATAATAATTATTTAAAAATTATTATAATGCTATGAAAGATAATATGACTGATATTTAAATTATCTAAATGAATATTGAACTATAAAATAGAGTTTTAGACTCGATAATTACCCAATAAAGTCGTCGGTACACCGACATGTTTCAGAAATTGACCCGGACTTAGATAATTGAACTAGATACGTGTTTGTTTATGATTCAATGACTGTTAAACATGTATGATAATGTGATTAGGTTATTTGCTGACTGCAAATAGCAGTATTATGCGATATGATATATTATTCTAATCGAACGAATGATCTTATTAATGATATGTTACGGTATAAAAGATAAAACTAAGTTGCGTTATTGTAAGCAGCAGCTCAGGCAAGTATCCTACCTTTGTCTTTACTCTATGCAATGGACATGAGTAAGAATTTTATTATTATTGTGCCAAATATTTATGTATCACATGTTGATACATACTTATTTATTTTCAGTATGTATATGATGACTCAAAAATTGTTTAAGCTATTTGATTCAGCTAGACATAAACTTAAAAATATTATTGAACAAGATAGAACTTTATTGTATCCAACCAGATTATTTTGGTTCGGATTCCCGACTAAGTATGAACATCCCGAATATGAGAAAACTTTTGTGCACCTAAGGTGGATAAGATGAACGATAAAACCATTCTTGCATGTAGTATTGATCAATACAGGGCATAACGGGCTGATCACCCCCCATGCCTGTAAGTTATGACGGTTTGCAGATGAATTTTTGTATACCTTTTTGAAAATAGAAAATAATGTGCATAGTCTGTTAACTGATCTCCAGTTATAGTCAATACGTAGTTTCAAAAATTTGATATAGAAGTGATATGTTGTTATTATTAGTTCAGCTTACTTCCCAACAGTTAATTCGTTGTAGAAGTATTATTCAAAGAAAATATTTAATCCTTTCAGCTAATATTAATTGTTACTATTACTTGTTGGGCAATCAAATGCTCATTCTTGCTTTAAATTTAAATATTTTTAGTCAAGTATGATCAGCCAGAAGGTTCAGGCAAGAACAAGGGGAAATGAAAGCTATTTGAATGAGTTTTATGATATTCTGTGTAATAGTTAAAGTTTATTAAGACAATGATATTTATTATCTATGATGTAATGAATGTTTAAAGGTCTCGTACCTGGGATTAGACTGAAAACTTCGTTTTTGCCATAACTAAAATATTATTGAATATTCCATGTCGTCTCAGAATTATACGTATTCACTAACTTCTCAGAATTTCAAAATTAATCTCCGAGCAGAAACGGATGAATAGTGCCTATTTTGTCTTTTTTCCCGAAAAATATTTTGTTTCCAAAAAAATCTTATTTGCGTCTTGAAAATTCTTATTCGTTCAATCTAGCTCTTAGCCAGAATCCTCCCGAGTTATAATCATACTAGGTTATAGAACGTTTAATAAACACATAGCACATAATAGTATTAATAAAAATTAGTTTTATTAATAACTAATTCTTTAAACCTAAATTCTTGACAATCCGAATTTCTGGGTCGTCACACTCTTCCCCCTTATAAAAATTCCATCCTCGGAATTTCTTAAAATCACACCCTTACCCGGGTAATCACATTCACCCCTTCTTCACATAATTTTGTCCTCAAAATTTTAGCCTACCCTTCTCCTCAACTTCCTTTCAATGGAGTTCTTATCTTTCCCACATTCCTAACCCCCATAACCTATCAAGAATCATGAAGTAGAAGGAATAACGAGGAATATAAAATTTCCTTTAAAACGATTCATACTTTTGTTGAAGGGTCAAATCGACCATGAACTCTGACTAGGTTAAACAGCATTTCATCGTAACCTTTCTTCCATGGTCAGTTTACAATCACAAAGAAAGTAAACTACCTCTTCCATGTTCTCCTCGGACTTGATCATTAGATTTCGCACCAAAATAACTTGGTTTGGCACAAGTTCTCAAAGAAAGCTCGATGACATACCATTTGTCTAGCAGAATCAAGTAGCTTAGACCATACCAATAAATTGGACAACAAAGTGAAACCTTCGTCTAGTCAACTCAATTGATGTTGACTACTTCTTTAAATTCTTTTCGCAATACATCAAAACGGTTTATGACGTCATGATACCGTACTTTTTACAGTACGTTGAGGACTTCATCAGTTTGTGACTTCGTCATTATACATCATACCATAGCTGGTTGTTGATCCTAAGATCACATCCAACACCAGGTTCAATTGCATTAATAACTCCATCTTTTTATCATCCTTGCATCAAATGTACTAATGATATAAAATTCATTTTGATATTTGAAATCAATTTCTGTCTAGCTTGAGCAATTAGCATAGACATACCAAGAATAACTCTTTTAAAATCTGTTGGTCCCAAAAGTTGAACCAATTCTTTCATTTTCAAAATGTATCAATCAGCACGAGTTCAATAAACTTCGAAATCTAGCATAACTAGATGACTTGGAATATCCTATTCTCCATCTTCCTTCATTGTCTTACTGCGACAATACTTAATCTTCTCTATCACCTTCATTGCTATTTCTACTGAAAATACTTACTTTCAGCCTAAACATTCCTATACCTTAGTACAGCCCATCAACTTACCACACATTATGAGTTTAGGAACTTTCCACAATAATATGAGTTTAAGAATATCCAGACAGACCATAGGCATCCATTCGCTGAGACATTCGAAAACATACCATATAATTATGAGTCACGAACTTACCATAAGTATGAGTTTCAGGAACTCGCACATACCTTATCGTTCTCTACCTATCAAGTATATACATGAGAAAAGATTCACCTTCTCATCGTATACATCTTGATAGCGCGACATACTATTTCAATGAGTAGCACAACCAGAAGCTAAGTGATTGTAGAACCAAACACAATTCCCTGCCCATACAGAAAATTGGTCAACTCAGCTACTGACTGATATAGGAAGCTAAGCGGTGGTTACACCAAGGACAATTCTCCGCCCATACAAAGAATTGTTCAACTTAACAACTATATCGAATAAGAAGCTAAGTGGTTCTAAAACCACGTACAATTTCCCCACCCATACAAGGACTCATACAACTCAGCTACTGATATGAGTCCTCAATTGAAGTTTTATAACTTGTAAATCTCTCTTTACTTAATACGAATTTTTTTTAATTCGTGTACTATCTTTCATAACTCAATCTAAGTTCTTCTTCCTGTACTACTTCATAGTACCCTTCATTCATAGGATTAGCTATAAATCATTCATCGTTTAACAGCGTATCTGTTACTACGATTTACTATGATCACGTGTTGATCTTCTTATCGTTCTCTCTACGATTATAATCTTAGGTACTCCTACCTAAGGTTTATAACCTATCAGCTCTGATACCAACTTGTAATGCCCCGAAATCTGGTCTATCTTCACACCCGGATTCCGTACGTCATGAGTACATCATTCATCCAGCATACATCATTATATACTGAAATATAACAACGTACACTATCAAATCCCAGGTTCTGAAAACCTTATAACCTCTTTCATTACAAATAATAATAATACATTATTCATTTTATCTTACAAGAGTGACTTTTATCTGCCACCAAGGATACAAAACAGTTCATTAAACTAGTCTATCGTTCAGTTCCATCTTTCTACATTACAAGTTTTCACTTGATCTTCTCGCTCATTCACATTCTGAATGACACTTCATCTGGATACCGTCCTCTTGATCTTTACGGGATCCTTCAGTTCTTCTAACTTTGTTCGCTGAATTTTTTTTTCATTTAAAGCAAGAGTGAGCATTTAATTGCCCAGTAAGTCATAACAGTTGAACAAACAACTTCAAAATTAAAATATTTCTTTAGAACTTCTATAACCGAACAAAGTTTATGAAGAAACTTGAATAATAGGAATAGTCTCGATTCCTATCATTTTAAAACATAAGTCACTTTTACTTTGAAATACTTTCATTCCTCTACCTTTTTCATACACATCCTGTCTGGCTAGAATCATTAGCACAGACTTAACAATAACGGTTCATGTATAAACAGAACATACTTGTATTGAACAGCTCAATCATAGAACAGTTCATATCATAGAAATATCGAAGTGTTCAAATTGTGGCACAAGGCCTCATACATATTACCACCTTGTACATACATCGCACATATGCACATAAACAAGACTTCTCAAGTTCAGCATCTGAGAAATTTAAGAAACTAGCATTCATTTCTAATATGAATGAAGTTAGGAAACTTGCCTTACGCCAGCTATAGCTTACGCTGAACTGCTCATTCCAATTACTATATAATACATAAGGAGAAAACATAAACACCAATTAGTTATATATTGAACTTACGCATTGGTTTACTTAACTTTACTTCTTAGGGTTTGCGTTCTTCGCAATATAAGTTTACGCGACTAACTTCCTTTACCAGTTTATGGCTTCATGACATACGGAGATGTCTTACTCAGAACTTTCATCATCTTGGATGATTTATATTCTTATCTAACTCACATTCGGCTTTCATTAATTTTATTACCGTTCATTACGGCTTTCTTGATAATTCATAACTTATTTAATACTTTCATTATCCATTACCTGAACCCCATGTTCATTGTAACATTCCATAAATTTTAAAGTGTAATATTAAATATTTATTGATATATATAAATATTTAATGGATATGTTATTATTAAATAAATAATTGTTTAAATTGAGTTGATATGATTTAGTTAATTATTTGATTATTTGTTGAATAAATAATTAAATAATAAATATTAAATATTTATTGGCAATATTAAATATTTATTGAATTATGTGGTAATTTAAGTTGACGTGGGTTAGTTAATTAATTATTGAATAAATAATTAAGGAGCTAAGTAAATTAATTATTATGAGATTATATAATAATTTAATTTAATAAGTAAGCAAGAGAGCTTATAGTGATTTAAATAGATTATAATATTTTAAATGGGAAAGGGTAATTTAAAATATTAGTTGGTTAAATAAAATTATAATTTTTAAAAGAAATTATAGTTATGTGATATTAAATTATGTGCTAAAGTAATTTAATAGATTAATATTTTAATTGATTTATTAAGGTGACAAATAACCTTGCTATAAAAGAGTTATTAAAATAACTTAAAGGAGTTTTAATTCCGTTTTGGCCAAACAAGGCCTAATGCCTATTAAGTCCTTAATTTATCCAAACAAGGTGTAAGGTTAATGGGTTATTTTTTATAGTAACCAAACAAGCTTTATGGCTTATGTTTTCAAAAACTTTTAACTGATGTCAGTTATGTATTTTATATTTATATTATATAATTAATATATATAATATCTAGTTACGTTAGATTGTTAGTACGCTCTAGAGTTAGAGGAGAGAGGTTAGAGAGAAGAAGGAAAAACTCAGAGGAAGAAGAAGAAGAGAAGAAGAAAAAGTGAGAGAATCCTAGAGAAATTGGGAGTGAAGAGGAGAAAAGCTTGGCAATCAAAGAGATTCTTCAAGGTATTTCTCCTATACTTTTAGTTTTAAGAGTTAGTTTTTATCTTCCCAAATTCTCCATAAAATCCTTGTGTAAGTATGAAGTATTGTTGGTATGAGGCTTAATATGGCTTACTTGTAATGTTAAAACTATTTTCATGAGTTATAATCAAAGAATTGTGGTTATTTATGAAGTTTGTGAAGAAATTTTTTTTTTACAGAGAGTTTTTGGTGATTATATATTGTTTAGTTAAAATAGAAATTGAGGGTTAATTAGTGGTTTAGTTGATAAATTGACCATTTAATTTGATAGAGCATGTATAATTGTTGATAAAAAATACTTTGAATTAGTGATTTTGGTTGAAAAACAAAAGTTATAGTGTTGATTTTTCATAGAAATATAAAAACATGAGTTTTTCCCAAAAACAGTGAATTTGGGTGTGTTAATTTGGTTGTTTATGTTGTTGTATGGGTATAATCATGTTTAGAGTTTTTGAAATATGTTTATATGAAGTCTATATGTAATTTACAGGATAATTAGTCTGTTAGAAACGAGCTTGTAGGCCAAAATTGGCTTTTTCTATGTTGTTGCCTAGGCTGTCTGCCGAGGTCTGCAACTCGGCGCCGCGGCGCGAAGTTGTAATACCTTTGTGGCGCCGCAGCGCCATACTCACGCCGCAGCGCGACTTGGTAGCTTTGATCCCCGCGCCGCAGCGCCATGGCCACGCCGCAGCGCCGGCCCACAGTGTATCTTTGGCGCCGCAGCGCGAGTTGTCAGAAAATTCTGACAGTGTACTTTTTGTACACGAAATTTTAAGAACACTTTATGTAATGATAGTATGACTGAAAAATATTGATTTTAGTAGTTCTACACTATTAATAATAATGTTATTACATATTAACTTGTGTTATAATTGATTATGTGATTAAATAATCAAACCTAAATGATGAACGTACTTAGTTATGTTTGTAATGTGTTAATGGCTAACTATGTCATAATGACATATATTATAGGATATGAAATGGGTTTAATATAAAACCAATAAGTAGTCCTAGCAAGACTTAAGCACTTGAACGAAATTCGAGTTTAACTAAGAAGAAATATAGTGAGTCATAAATCGAAAAGTTAACACAATCTAATTGAACATTGTGTGATGATAGGAAAGATTATGAGATGTGGAATAGAGTTTACATTACAATTACTAAGTGTTTTTATGTGACTAATAGTTGATGTGTATGATTATATAATTATGTAGGGCACGTGAAGTGCAGATAACTGTAAGCTGTTAATCTATTATTGTTAAACGATGACCAAGGCAAGTCTTTCGGTTCCTATTTTCTACGTGGACTTGATGAACTGTTATAAATTGCATGATATGTTATGTATGTTGAAATCATGAAAGATTAAAGTCAATATATGACTGCTTTGTTTTGGCTAAGTAATGATGATTGAGTAAGGAACTCAATCTTTATATTTGTTATGTGAATTGAAAGCATGTATGCCATGTTACTTTAATTATTATGAGATGTATATCGAGCATGTTATTATATGTTATGTGATGCATGAAAACTGTTAGACTTTGCTGGGCTGTCGAGCTCACTCTTGCAAATAACCACTTTTACAGGTACAGATTTTAAGGTAAAGATATGTGCTAAGTGAGTTATAGAAATCTATATTCACGAAGATTACTTATGTTTTATGAGAAATATATTTAATATTTTGAATGTAATATGTTGTTGAATTGTAAGTTGAGCTATCCAATGTATATGGATCTTTAGTTATGATGTAAGACTTGTATAGTCATTTTGTTGTAATGATTCATAATATTTGATTTGGATCGAAGAGATGAAATGTAAAGGTTACGATTTAGGGCAAGACAGAAGAAGATGTATAAAAATTTTAATTATTCCGCAATATTTAGTGATTTTTAATATCGAACAATGATGTAAAATTTGAGATTTAATGTATGGTTAACGACCGAAGTTGAGATTTAAAATGTATAAATTTTGGGGTCGTTACAGTTGGTATCAGAGCTGATAGGTTATAAACCTTAGGTAGGAGTACCTTAGGCTATAACCTTAGAGAAGAGAGGTGAAGATAATGAACGAACAAGCTCAAATAGAGTTTGAACAATAAGAAGTAATGTAAGAAACGTATAAAGAAGGGATAAAACTTGCGTGAAGTTATTCAAAGAAGAATCTCACAGAGTTATAAGGAATATGAATGTGGGGTTACCCAACTCCAATAATAAGGATGTAAGGTGATAACAAATAGACAATGTCTATAAGAAGAGAATGGTAAGGAAGTTAAGAATAGAGAGTTATATTTAAGTATGGTGCAATTGTACTCTTTAGTAGTTGATGTATGGTATCTGGGCTAAACGATTCCTTCATAGAGCGGAGGTATATATGAACTAGCAACTCAGAACCTATTTTATTGGTTGTTTGTGGGAAACCACTCAGCGTACCATATTGAAACTGGTAGAGACTCGATGTGTACCAAGTATAGAAATGGACACGTATGATGAGAGTGTAGAATTCGAATGAAATGTTGAGCAATGTAAAATAAAGTTAGAAATTCTTAAAGGAAGAATTGTTTATAAACAAGAAGATTCAAAGAAGAATCTAAGAGATATAAAGATAAGAAATGGGAGTTTCCTAACTCCAATAGCCAAGATAACGGATAATGTCGTAAATGATGACGATCACGAGTTATGAAAATAATTTTAAAGGAGATGATTATAGAATAAGATCACGACATGATCTGTTTAAGTTATAAAAGGAAGATGGTCTATAATGTTTGAATAAATATAGCTTAATGCTATGAAGATGGAGTACTATAAAAAAAGTACGAGATAACTCATGAGGAGTTATAGATGATATGATACGAGGAATTCGTATCGAGCAAAGAGCAAGTTATAAGCAAGATAGAGTTAGGTGGGATTTCAATTGAGGACTCATGTGATGGCTGAGTTGTACAAACCTTTGTATGGGCGAGGGTTTTGTGCTTGCACTCAGTTTATCACATTGATAATCATTGGAATGTTTGTGTCGCGCTATTTGATATATGCCTGTTGAGAAGGTGATTCTTTTCTCATGTGTATAACAGATAGGTAGAGTCTAGTTAAAGAATATTATAAGGTTAAGTGCGAGTTCTTAAAACTCATACTTATGGTAGGTTCGTGACTTATAATTATATGGTATGTTTTTGAACCCCTCAGCGAATGGACGCCTATGGTCTGACTAGGATAAGTTCTTAAACTCATATGATTGTGGCAAGTTCCTGAACTCATAACGTGTGGTAAGTTTGACGAACTGGGTATAGATAAGTGTAAATGGAGTATTGAGGATGATAGGAATAGATAGACTTATTAAGCAATGGATCATTATAGAAAGTGGAGTTGATGGTGGAAGCATAGGTACTCTAAATCTACTAGCTATGCTAGACTTTCGAAATTTATTGACTTCGTGCTAATGTTTACACTTCTATTTTCTTGAAAAACATTGGATCAAATGATGGAACCAATGAGTTTTAACAACAATACTGTTATTCGTATGTCTATGCTAATTGCTTCGGCTAGACAAAAATGATTTGCAATATATCAAAATGTATTTTATATCATTAATGCATCATGTAACCTGGTGCAAAGATGATAAAAATGATGGAGTCATCAATGCAGTATTACCTAGTGTTGGATGTGATCTAAGGATCGTCAGCCCACTATGGTATGATGTAGTATGATAAAGTCACCAAATGACGGAATCCTCAACGGACTGAAAATACAGTGCGGTATCATGACGTCATAAAAGGATTTTTGAGATTTCTTTAAGATATGAGAATACATATGTATGTATGTATATGTATATTTCGATTAATGTCCGAGTTATTGTAGAAGTCTATGCTATTTGATTCAGCTAGACAAATATTGATAGATGTTCATGAAATTCAAGAGTTTCTTGAGAAGTTATGCGAAACCAAATTGTTTTGGTGCGGATTCAGATGTTGAAAAGCTGAGATGAACAACCCTTTTATAGGGGATTACACGGAGGCGTTGAGATGTTTGTGCACAATACATTGTACGAAGGGGTGATCACCCTAAGTATGATGAGTCCCTATAGTCTTATGACTGTTAAAGTTTAAGTTGATAGATTACTTATAACTATGGACATACGTATAGCGTTTAAATGTTTGTGCACAATACATCGTACGAAGGGCTTAACACCCTAAGTACGGGGGTCCTTATAGTCTTATGACTGTTAAAGTTGAAGTTGAAAGATTACTTGCAACTGTGGACATAGTTCGTGGTCTTATGACCCTCAGCATGATTTGGAATCTTTTAAATTCTTGTTATTCATATCGCTTCCCAATTATTGAGCAATTGTGGAAGATTCTTGATATTCTAAAAGGTGAATGTGGTAAGGATGATATTCCTTAGAAAGAAGTAAGTCGTAGAATGCGAAACTGAATGATGAGTAT
The DNA here is from genome assembly GCA_016801055.1 of Panax notoginseng. Taxonomy (NCBI): domain Eukaryota; kingdom Viridiplantae; phylum Streptophyta; class Magnoliopsida; order Apiales; family Araliaceae; genus Panax; species Panax notoginseng. The sequence goes on from CM029018.1 coordinate 124,446,807, forward strand.
ATGGAATAAGTGAGAAAAGAAATTTTGAAATGAGAAGGAGATGAGTTATCAAAGAATAATGTAAAAATTTTAATAGAAAAGTTAATAATTACAGAAAGATGTTTGTAAAATAAGTGGTTATAGAAACCAATGAATGAATGAAGTATTAGTGTAAAATCTATTTTGTTAGATTGAATGAATAAAATTTCGAGGACGAAATTCTTAGAAGAAATGGTGAATGTAATATCCCGAGTGTTTATGATAACAATCCTTAAAAAAAATGAGTTCAAGTGAAAGTTATGAAATAAAACCTACAATTTGTTAAAGTAATGAATATAGTAGGAAATATAAAACCTATATTTAGATAAAATGATGAAAGATTACTCTGAGTTAATTGTTTAATTTGTCTTCGATTCCGGGGACAAAATCTTTGTAAGTAGGGAAGATTGTAATGAATGAATTATGTGAGTTGTGATTCTGATGACAGAATTCTTGTAAGGAGGGAATAATGTAACAATCCCAAAGATTTTATTTGTAATTTAAAATATTTGATTTATTTGAGTTGTGATTCTGGGGACAGAATCCTTGTAAGGAGGGAATGATGTAACATTCCATAAATTTTAAAGTGTAATATTAAATATTTATTGATATATATAAATATTTAATGGATATGTTATTATTAAATAAATAATTGTTTAAATTGAGTTGATATGATTTAGTTAATTATTTGATTATTTGTTGAATAAATAATTAAATAATAAATATTAAATATTTATTGGCAATATTAAATATTTATTGAATTATGTGGTAATTTAAGTTGACGTGGGTTAGTTAATTAATTATTGAATAAATAATTAAGGAGCTAAGTAAATTAATTATTATGAGATTATATAATAATTTAATTTAATAAGTAAGCAAGAGAGCTTATAGTGATTTAAATAGATTATAATATTTTAAATGGGAAAGGGTAATTTAAAATATTAGTTGGTTAAATAAAATTATAATTTTTAAAAGAAATTATAGTTATGTGATATTAAATTATGTGCTAAAGTAATTTAATAGATTAATGTTTTAATTGATTTATTAAGGTGACAAATAACCTTGCTATAAAAGAGTTATTAAAATAACTTAAAGGAGTTTTAATTCCGTTTTGGCCAAACAAGGCCTAATGCCTATTAAGTCCTTAATTTATCCAAACAAGGTGTAAGGTTAATGGGTTATTTTTTATAGTAACCAAACAAGCCTTATGGCTTATGTTTCTAAAAACTTTTAACTGATGTCAGTTATGTATTTTATATTTATATTATATAATTAATATATATAATATCAAGTTACGTTAGATTGTTAGTACGCTCTAGAGTTAGAGGAGAGAGGTTAGAGAGAAGAAGGAAAAACTCAGAGGAAGAAGAAGAAGAGAAGAAGAAAAAGTGAGAGAATCCTAGAGAAATTGGGAGTGAAGAGGAGAAAAGCTTGGCAATCAAAGAGATTCTTCAAGGTATTTCTCCTATACTTTTAGTTTTAAGAGTTAGTTTTTATCTTCCCAAATTCTCCATAAAATCCTTGTGTAAGTATGAAGTATTGTTGGTATGAGGCTTAATATGGCTTACTTGTAATGTTAAAACTATTTTCATGAGTTATAATCAAAGAATTGTGGTTATTTATGAAGTTTGTGAAGAAATTTTTTTTTTACAGAGAGTTTTTGGTGATTATATATTGTTTAGTTAAAATAGAAATTGAGGGTTAATTAGTGGTTTAGTTGATAAATTGACCATTTAATTTGATAGAGCATGTATAATTGTTGATAAAAAATACTTTGAATTAGTGATTTTGGTTGAAAAACAAAAGTTATAGTGTTGATTTTTCATAGAAATATAAAAACATGAGTTTTTCCCAAAAACAGTGAATTTGGGTGTGTTAATTTGGTTGTTTATGTTGTTGTATGGGTATAATCATGTTTAGAGTTTTTGAAATATGTTTATATGAAGTCTATATGTAATTTACAGGATAATTAGTCTGTTAGAAACGAGCTTGTAGGCCAAAATTGGCTTTTTCTATGTTGTTGCCTAGGCTGTCTGCCGAGGTCTGCAACTCGGCGCCGCGGCGCGAAGTTGTAATACCTTTGTGGCGCCGCAGCGCCATACTCACGCCGCAGCGCGACTTGCTAGCTTTGATCCCCGCGCCGCAGCGCCATGGCCACGCCGCAGCGCCGGCCCACAGTGTATCTTTGGCGCCGCAGCGCGAGTTGTCAGAAAATTCTGACAGTGTACTTTTTGTACACGAAATTTTAAGAACACTTTATGTAATGATAGTATGACTGAAAAATATTGATTTTAGTAGTTCTACACTATTAATAATAATGTTATTACATATTAACTTGTGTTATAATTGATTATGTGATTAAATAATCAAACCTAAATGATGAACGTACTTAGTTATGTTTGTAATGTGTTAATGGCTAACTATGTCATAATGACATATATTATAGGATATGAAATGGGTTTAATATAAAACCAATAAGTAGTCCTAGCAAGACTTAAGCACTTGAACGAAATTCGAGTTTAACTAAGAAGAAATATAGTGAGTCATAAATCGAAAAGTTAACACAATCTAATTGAACATTGTGTGATGATAGGAAAGATTATGAGATGTGGAGTAGAGTTTACATTACAATTACTAAGTGTTTTTATGTGACTAATAGTTGATGTGTATGATTATATAATTATGTAGGGCACGTGAAGTGCAGATAACTGTAAGCTGTTAATCTATTATTGTTAAACGATGACCAAGGCAAGTCTTTCGGTTCCTATTTTCTACGTGGACTTGATGAACTGTTATAAATTGCATGATATGTTATGTATGTTGAAATCATGAAAGATTAAAGTCAATATATGACTGCTTTGTTTTGGCTAAGTAATGATGATTGAGTAAGGAACTCAATCTTTATATTTGTTATGTGAATTGAAAGCATGTATGCCATGTTACTTTAATTATTATGAGATGTATATCGAGCATGTTATTATATGTTATGTGATGCATGAAAACTGTTAGACTTTGCTGGGCTGTCGAGCTCACTCTTGCAAATAACCACTTTTACAGGTACAGATTTTAAGGTAAAGATATGTGCTAAGTGAGTTATAGAAATCTATATTCACGAAGATTACTTATGTTTTATGAGAAATATATTTAATATTTTGAATGTAATATGTTGTTGAATTGTAAGTTGAGCTATCCAATGTATATGGATATTTAGTTATGATGTAAGACTTGTATAGTCATTTTGTTGTAATGATTCATAATATTTGATTTGGATCGAAGAGATGAAATGTAAAGGTTACGATTTAGGGCAAGACAGAAGAAGATGTATAAAAATTTTAATTATTCCGCAATATTTAGTGATTTTTAATATCGAACAATGATGTAAAATTTGAGATTTAATGTATGGTTAACGACCGAAGTTGAGATTTAAAATGTATAAATTTTGGGGTTGTTACATTCATTACTCATTCTTAGTGTCGAAGCCATACCAATTGTTGTATGCTAAGACCAAGCGTCCATCGCAACAACGTTGCGTTCACAACGTTTATACGCTTCACACTTAGCTCTCATTATCATGACATAACATTGAAATGTTATTCATTGCCCTCGTCACTCAACATCTAAGGAATCACAATCATAGCAATTCCTCACGTTCGTTTATCACGACTACGGGCCCACATGCCCATTGGTCATCCCATGGGTTGCCCCAATGGTTCCTACCCATCCGTTTACCCATTGGTTCGATCCGCGGTTTCTTTTCTTGGTTTAGGCCTTAACCCTAATTCTTATTGGGCCTATCGTGGGCTTGATTTCACAAATCATTGGGCTTGACATAATCCAAATCCAATTGGATTCTACAAAGTCCATGAACTCAAAGTTCATTAAGACTCATCGTATTCTACGCATTCCATTCTCGTATTCTCGTATTCTCTTCGTATATCGTTTGTACGATATTTGTATTATACGTCGTACTAATCTTCGCACTATACTCGTATAATAACTAGTATTATACTCGTATTTCTCACGCATAATAACCCTAATTATTATACGAAATTATTTCTCGGAACTCACTTTTCCTAACCCTTAGGTTTTACGTCCGCAGGCGAAACTTCGTTTTTGCCATAACTGAAATATTATTGAATATTCCATCTCGTCTCAGAATTATACGTAATCACTAACTTCTCAGAATTTCAAAATTAATGCCCGAGTAGAAATGGATGAATAGTGCCTATTTCGTCTTTTTCCCCGAAAAATATTTTGTTCCCGAAAAAATCTTATTTTCGTCTTAAAAATTCTTATTCGTTCAATCTAGCTATTAGCCAGAATCCTTCTGACTTATAATCATCCTAGGTTATAGAACGATTAATAAACACATAGCACATAATAATATTAATAAAAATTAGTTTTATTAATAACTAATTCTTTAAACCTAAATTCTGGACAAGCCGAATTTCTGGGTCGTCACATTACCCAGAAAACCCAGAAACGTGCTAACAGTTACTTTGAGAGGCTGGATCTTCATGGTATGTGATTGTATAACTTAGATGATGGTTGATTAATGTAGTATTACAGTAGTACTACAAGACCTGTGCTTCAGGTAGTCCAAAACATGTTTGCACTGAGAATCAAAGGTGGTCAAAGTTGACTCCTTGAACACTGAGCTGTCAGTGTTCTTGAGGCTCAAGAACACCAATAGCGACGCTTAGTGTCGCTATAGGCCATTAGCGACGGTTTTGAATATTTTTAATTTCTGAAATTCTGGAAATTAATTAAAAATAGAAAATAAATTCTAAAAATTACAAAAATAGTTTTAAAAATTATTTAAAATTCTAAAAAATAACTTTTAATTATTTAGGATATTTTTCATTAATATTTATAAATATTTGAATATTAATGATATTTAATTTATTTAATTTGTGTATTAAATAAAGTAGAGAAAAATGATTTTAATATTATAAAAATCATTTTAAATAAGAATAAAGTGTTTAAAAATATTTTGAGTTATTAAATGTAACTTTTAATATTTTTGAGTAATTTTCATTAATAATTTAATATTAATGATAATAGATTTATTTAATTATTATATTAAATAAATGAATTAAAAATGGTTTAAAAATAATTTTAATTATTTTAAAAATCATTTAAGTAGAATATTGGTGATTTGAAAATATTTTAAGTTATTATTAATAACTTTAATATTTTGACAAGTATGTCATTAATATTTTAATATTATTAAATATTAATGATGATGAAATTAATCAGTATTTAAATCATTTATAAATGATTACCGTGTTTGAAAAATTATTATAAATTATAATAATTATTAGAAAATTATTACATGCTTCCGAAAAATATTATAAATGATATATGACTTATCTAAAATAATATTGGAGCTTTGAGACCGAGTTTAATTGATAATAAAAGTGTAAATTATCGGATAAGGTGACCAAGACACCGAAATGAGACCGAATTCCAACCAGACCGAACTAGTTAGACTTGATAAGTGTTTATATAGGTTATAAACACTGATGTGGCTATGTGGTAATGTTCCTAGGAGAAAGACTGACTGTAAATTATAGTAATACGTGTTATAAATGATTGTTCTAATTGTGAGATCGATATTGTGATTATAGGTCTTTCAAACGCGGATAAGTATATTGTGGTTAATTATTGTTGATTATACCACGTCTGAGAATTATTGTTGATTATTCACAGTTAGTGCATGTTTATTAATTCAAATTGAATTAGTGATTCTGAGAATATACTTGGAGAATATCTATTGTTGAATACTTACATCCGTAGAAGCCGTTATTGATAGTACAGATAATTTCTGACTATTATCGAATTGTGTAGAGAAATGTCTTAGCTAATTATTATGGCTAGATGAATATTTGTTAGAACTTGATAGGTTCGAGAAGATAATTCAATTATTATTGACAGATCGATACCAATTATTTTGGCTAGATCGAGAAGTGATTAGATATTGAAATCATAGTATTTCGTTGTTAAATCAAACTTTGATTATAAGACTAAGAAGAACAACCTTTTATACAAAGAGAACATTTCTGGTCGTATATTCGGCCTTTGCGCGCGTGTAAGTATTATGCATAATATAGGGTACAAGGAGTTTGCCGCTCTAAGTACTTGCAGAGGGTATAAATTAATCTTTAGGGTTATCTGATACACCTGGGTATATCAAAGTCCAATCTTTGATAGTTACTTGAGAAGAGAAGTTCAAGATCTAATGGATCGCTCAGCATAAATCTGGAAAACATTACACTTTGTTATTGCGTAGAATTGATTCTTAATTATTCAATAGAATATCGTAGAAACTTTGAAAGTGTTATACTATTTCATTATCCGATTATTGTGTTACATAGAATGCGAGAAGACTTGTTAGCTATTAAAGATTTGTTCAGCTATTTTAAAGTTTCCCGAACTTTGGTATTATTCTATCAAGTTAGATAGTCTGTTATTCTTGATTCTTATACATTTATTGTATGTCTTAACTTGCGGGGCAAATTTGTTGCTCACCCTTGCTAAATAAAATATTTTAGCTAGGGAAGAAGAGGCCAGCGGGTCTAAGAAGAACAAAGGCAAAGGAAAAATGCTGGAGTAGTATATGTTAAACATTATTATTATTATGTTGTATTTGTAAACCCTTTTTATATGTCTAAAAGGTAAGTTTGTAACGTTAAGGTTAGATGACCTGGGATGATGTTGTTAACTTATTAATTAATGTTATGTAAGTTTTTATTCATCGATGAATGGGTAGTTAGATGTTATTATATTGTGGATCGTGAGCACTAAACTCAGGGGTCGGATAACCCAAATTTAGGGGTGTCATAGGCTTCGCTATCAGAGGTGCCTCATACATTACATGTATGTCACGTGGCTCCTCTTCTACCACTCTACTGGGTCCTCCCAAGTTCGACATCCTACAACCACAAACACAAGACAACAAACAACAAACTCCATTAGAATGTCAAAATCAAACATAAATTCATTGTATGGAATGAAAATATATTTCATAATTCCACTAAATCTTTAGGAAAACTCTATATGAGTTTTATCTCCTTCAATCCTCTAAGTTCTTCTTAAGGTTATAGTCTAAGGATTCTCACTCCTAAAGTTTATAACCTAATGCTTTCATACCAACCTGTGATGCCCCCAAATTCTGAACCTCATATCTCAAATTTAGTTCGTCACGTGCTAATTCTAATAATAAATCAAAATCTCACACAACGAAAAATAGAATAATTTATATTGTCATAACATAATTATCCTCGTCTTAAGGTCTCGCAACCGTTACTACAACAATATAACTTAATTTAAACATAACTTATTACATCATAGTAAATAAGTCTTCCTACAACACAATAATAGTACATTCCTAGTACTAAGAACCAAAACTACTCCAAAACTTTCTCTTTACCCTTGTCCTTGCCTGAGGGTTCACGACGCTCTGTCTTAACTAAAAGTTTAAAGGAAAGCAAGGATGAGAAACAAATTTGCTCATCAAGTAATATCGTAATAAGGGTGAACAGTTATAAAGTTCAAATCTCAAGGGTATGATAGTGAATAATAGTTTAGGAATTATCAACAATTCTTAATAAAGGTAGCTATGGACTGGAAGATATCAACAAGATTCAAAGATACATCATGTCAAGGTTCAAGAATAATGAACAAGCAGCAGTCACTAAGAACTAAGAATTTCTGCTAGAATTAACAATATTATACTGAAAATTTAATAAAACGAGTACAACATGTGATCAGCCTAAGTACTCTAAGTCATGCATAACATTTAAACATGCTATTATGTGCTCACGTCGGTTCCCCAACAATTCTAAAATTTTTCCATCAACGAGGGTTGTTCATCTCAGTAGATTTACAAGACTCTGCACTAAATCAAGTGGTTTGGATAGCTTTCTAACATATGATAATAATCTAGCCGAATCAATGGCTTAGACAACCTTTATAATGCATTTAAGAATAATAAGTTCAATGCTTGCAACAACATCAAGATATAAAATCGATTTTCGAATGGTAATAGATATTTGCTCAATATAGGTATGATTGGTATGGCAATAATTTGGAATTATGCAACAAATACAGTGTAAAGAGTTTAGGAACTTGCATTAAATATGAAAATCAAATAAAGTTAATGAACTTACACAAAATCCAAAGTTATGTAAGTTAGGGAACTTGCCTCAAGCGTAGTTTACCAACTTAAAGCTTATCAACACTTTGAAATCCTATTGTAACGTAGTTATGTATACAACATATTTTATTAGTTACTCAACTCCATAAGTTAATAACCTCATACATGTTTAATCACATAAGTCAATGCCACACATTCATTATTATCTTAGCAACGTAAATGGAAAATCACATTAACATGCTATCACACAATGTAGCTATATAACCACCATCTATCTAGTTTGTATAAAAGAAATACGAAAGCTAGTATACATCTTTAGACTCTTGGTTTCTTATATCTATTAGGTGTTAGAACTCTTTAAACATCATGACAATCATGTATTAAGATTGAAAGCAGTATAAAATACATGTGACAAGTTTACATATTACAAACAAACCATCAGACCAAACTGCAGGAGGGCGTAGCTGCGCCCTGGTTAGGTTTAGGGACGGCGCAACTGCGCTAGCCCCTGGCCACACCAGAGTTGGGCTTTGCTCTTCCTAGATCAGTCTCACTCTAAGCATACATAGATATTAACACATAACATATATACATGTTAAAGGGTCTTGCATGCTTTTAAGGTTATCCTACGTTCATCTTTGAAATGTACGGTTCTAGTTTGAGATTTCAAATGAGTTAAGGCCAATTACGCTCATGAAATCATACGGATTACTATGTTAACCATATATCCATACGAGGTAGTTATGAAATCAGTTAGTATGCATGCTCACCAAGGTTTTCATCATATACTCATGACTAGCATCTTTTATTGCTTTAAAACATCTCTAACTCATGCTTGATTAATTTTTCATTGTGTCTAACCAAAATGGATGTACATACGAGTCATGTGTGATCACATAGAGGCATTAGTCATACATGCTTTAAGTTCAGGTAGTACACAACCTTATGTTCATAATATTAGTTTACAACACATCCAAGTTTATTTTTAAAAGTTATTTTAACCCAAGCGAAAGTACATCATAGTACATGCATATCACTTTGAATCACATCTCATGTGTAGTTAGGTCATATGTGCATGCTCACAGAAATCAGGACTTAAAGTACATACGTTTCGTCAAGGTCTATTTCTAAAGCTCAAAGTTTTCTTTAACAAATACACACTAAAGCAAGTTAAGGTAATCATGTTATACAAAGGAACTTAAAGTCATAAATCAGGTCTATTTTCATGCATGTATAGGTTATATTAGCATGATAGAACTACCACATATCATCAGAAATCCAAAACTCATGACTGGTGCCTGGCACAGCTGCGCCGTGTTGAACTGCAGGGAGCTCGCAGCTGCGCCCTACCCTGGTTAGTTCAGACAGGTCTCTACTTCGGCAGAGATCAAAAAATTATAAGTTTTTCTTCATTCTAACATGCTTAAACCTATTCTCTAAGGTCCCATACATGCATATAAACTTCATAAACACCTTGGTAGCGATTTCCAAATCAACTTTACAAGAATTGAGTATAATTTATATGATTTTCCAAGTTTGGAATTAAGAACTTAAAATAAGAATTTACCTTCTAAGAAGCTTAGTTTCTTCCCTTTGCAATTCTAGACTCCCTCTTAAACAACAAGCAACTCACATTCTCAATCTTGGAATTCAACAGACAATTCACATCAACAAAAAGAGTGAAAAAGATAGCTGCCTTTTTATAGAAGAATACAAGACTAGTTAATTGCTTTACACTAAGGTTTGAATCCATGGGGTAGAAGAAGAAGACAATGGTTATAGAAGAGTTGCTCAACCACCTCTTCCTCAACTATCTCCAGCCATCATCACATAGCTTGTAGCCACTGTGCTTAGCTTTGCATTTTACGTAAAGGAGATATATGTTACTGTTTGGGTAACTAAATTGGAAAAAAATCTCTAAATCTCAGCATTTGGTTTCCAATGTGGTTAATTTAATTCCCTTTTGGTTCCCTCATGTAATTTTGATGTACTAATGCTATTACAGAATGAAAAGTTAGGGATTATATATGTACTCATATCTTATAATTCATGTACATTGGGTCCTCATAAAATAATATTTAATGCAGATAAAATAATGCAGTTAGGTATTACTAACCGAGTATCCTCCATAAATATTATTATTACACATTCTTCAATATTATAACAATTTCCAATATTAATGTCTATTTTCTAACATACAATCTCTTTCCGAATTTCTGAGATGCATAGTTAATTAACTATATCTATATTAAAATGTCACACATGATGCTATTTTGCCACTTAGTACTTTATACCATTATCTTTACTCTTATCATATGATTTCAATAATGTCCCATATAATATTCACAGTTGTGACGACCCCGAATTTCAAACAATTCAAATTTTACGAATAATTTTTATTTATTTATTTAATATTGGTATTGTTTATCAATATTGTGCTGAGTATCAGTGATATGAGTTTAGTAAGATGGTCAAACTGTCAATTGACTGAGAAATATGAGTGAAGTGATGATTACCAATATTGAAAACCCTAACCCTAGTTACGGATAAGGACTCGATAGTTAATACACTGATTGTAATTGTATTGATGAATATGTGTTTGTAAAGTATAGACTTAATGATCAAGGATTGATTAGATAAGGTATAACCTTAGTAAACCCTAATGAGAGATTAGAAACCCTAGTATGTTATTAAAAACCCTAACGAACAATTAGGAACCCTAATCAAATTCTGGGAAACTCTAATTTTATATTCGGGAACCCTAAATCCTAATTAGCAAACCCTAATTAAGATTATCAAACCCTAAGGGTTAGAATTAAAAGGAATGATGTCAAATAACTAGAATACCCTTAAAATCATAAGGGAAATGACTAAAGTACCCTTTTGGAGGCAAAATTACTAAATTACCCTTTTACTTAACTTATAAGCTAAAAGGTTTTCTAGATACAATGACTCATCACATTTGGATAACCCCATGTACTCATATCTTTACAAAATTTGATCTTATACTTGCCACTTTGCATACTTAGATTCATTGAATCAAAAGTGAGAGATAAAGAGAGAGAAAACCAAAAGACTTAGCTCATTTGTTCTCAAAGCCTCAACCAAACTCTTCTCTCTCCAAACCTACAAAATACACAAGTGTTTAAGTCACTAACCAGGCCCCTAGAACATCAAAATCAGTAAAGGAAAGCTTAGATTAAAGATTGAGCAAGAGAGGTATAAAACCCTAACTTGAGTTCGATCTTGTATGCTAAGACAAAGTTTCTGTTTTTGTGTTTTAATATGTGCTATGAGATGTTAGTTGGTGATCTATGATGTTATATCATAGATCCATAACATCAAAGGGCTTAAAAATTAAGTTTTCAAAATTGTCTAAGAACCCTAGTTCTATGGCTTGACAACCGAATGTCAGAGGCCATAGATCTAGAGCTGTTTATTATTTGTTTGAAGTTATAGACTTGTAGTATGCTATGTGAGCTGTAATCTGGAAGTGGAATCATGGTTATACCATGTCCAGATTGCAAGTTATTGATGGTCAAAGTGGGTTGACCGACCATGACCAAGCATTTCTAGGTAACCTAGAAATTACCCAAAAAGGTCTGACAAGGTTTTGCTAAGCATGAATCTGTCAGATATTATATGATTTGATTATGTTGTTGTATCCAAGTTGTACTCTATTAGATGGACTATAGAATCATGGCCTTAGATCCCTTAACCAACAAATAGATCTAAAGTAGTGGATGGTCAAAGTAGGCTATCTGAGCACGATTTCTGTTTTCCTGAATTTCCAGAAAACGTATGAACACAATTTCTGACAAGGTTCGACCAAGCCAGATCTTGTCATTGTGATGTAGTTGGACTGACCTAGTGTTGTATAGTTGTTCCATGACATGAGGACTACATGTTTGGACCATTAAAACACCAAATCATTGTCTAGAACATAAGATTAATCGAACCACAAAGTGACACCATGGAACTATCTGGGTTTCTGGGTAACCTAGAAAATCCAGAAACGTTCTGACAGTTAGTTTGAGCCATTAGATCTCCTTGGTGTGTTGTTGTTTGACCCTGATGGTTGATGATACATGTAGTATTACATAAATACTACATGATCTGAACATTTGTAAGCCCATAACATACATGGACTGAGAATCAAAGGTGGTCAAAGTGGACACCTTGAGACTGATTGTCAGTGTTCTTGAGGCTCAAGAACACCAACAACGACAGTAAGTGTCGCTAAAGGCTTTAGCAACGATTTTAATTAAATTAGTTTTTCTAATTTCTGATAAATCATTAAAAATAGAAAATAAAATCTAAAAGTTACAAAATGAGTTTTAAAAATTATTTTAAGTTATGGAAATTAACTTTTGATAATTTGACATATTTTTCATTAATATTTATATTTATTTGAATATTAATGATATATAATTTATTTAATAAGTATATCAAATAAATTAGTGAAAAATAATTTTAATATTATAAAAATTATTTTAAATGAGAATAAATTGTTTAAAAAGATTTTAAATTATAAAATATGACTTTTAATATTTTATGGTAATTTTCATCAATAATTGAATATTAATGATATTAGATTTATTTAATTAGTATATTAAATAAATGAGTTAAAAATGGTTTTATTGATTTAAAAATCATTTAAAAATGAAATAAGTGATTTAAAAATATTTTAAGTTATAATTAATGACTTTTAATATTTTGATGAGAAATACATTAATATTTAAATATTAATGATAATTGTTTAAAAATAATTTTAAATGTTTTAAAAATTATTTAAGGGGAATATTGGTGATTTAAAAATATTTTGAGTTATTATAAATAACTTTAATATTTTAACAATTATTTCATTAATATTTTAATATTATTTAAATATTAATGATGATGGGATTATTTAGTATTTAAATCATTTAAAAATAATTTAAGTGTTTGAAAAATTATTATAAAATATAATAATTGTTTGAAAATTATTTTAAGCTTCCGAAAAATATTGTGAATGATATTTGAATTATCTAAAATAATATTGAAGCTTTGTAATAGAGTTTAATTGACAATAAATGTGTTAATTGTCGGATAGGATAATCAATACCTAGAATTAAGACCAAAGTCCAACCAGACTGAACTAGTTAGACTTGATACGTGTTTATACAGGTTATAAACACTGATGTGACTACGTGATTATGTGTCTCAGTGATATAATGACTGTAATTGACAGTGTTATATGTTGTGATTTGTTATGCTAATTGCGAGACCGATATTGTTGATTATAGGTCTTTCAAACGTAGATAAATTATATTGTGTAGCAGTAGACAACTACGAAGGCAAGTTTTCTTAACTCAATCTTGAGTTATTACTTTTTAAATATGGTAGTAGGTAATTATTGCTAATTATTCCACACTTGAGAATTATTGTTGATTATTCGCAGTTAGTGCAAGTGTATTAATTCAAATTGAATTGTTAATTTTCAAAAGCGTGACTAGTGAATACTATTGTTGGTTATTCACATTGGTAGGTATGATTGTTGATTGCAAATAGTGCAGTTGATTCTTGTCTATTATAGAATAGTTTTGAGCTATTTCTTAGCTAATTGTTTTGGCTAGATGAATATTTGTTGAAACTTGATAGGTTCGAGATAGAGAACTCAATTGTTATTGAAAGACCGATGCCAATTATTTTGGCTAGATCGAGATAAAGATCAGATGTTGAAATCACAATATTTCGTTAAATCCAAATTATATTGTTGCGATACGAATTCTTGTTGTAAGACTGAGATAAACAATATTTTTATATAAAAAGGGAACCTTGTGGTCAGATATACGACCTTTGCGCGTGAGTTGAGAATTATGAATAATATAAGGTATAGCGAAGCTGATCACTTTGTGTACCTATAGGGGTATGATTTAATCTTTTTGATTATCTAATACACATGGGTAATTCAAAGTAAAGCCTTTATTAATTATTCGAGAAAGAGAAGTTCGAGATCCATTTGGATCACTCAACATAAAATCTGGAAATTATCCACTTTGTTATTGTGATTGTATTATCTTTTGATAATCGATAAAACATTGTTAAAATTTCGAAAGCGTTTTACTTTTTCACTATTGAATTATTTTTTAGCATGAAATGCGATAGAGTCTTGTTGTTGATTAACAATTTGTTCAGCTATTTCAAAGTCCTTGGAGATTTGGTAAAGTTCTATCGAATCGATAGTCTATTATTCTTGATTTATATACTTTATTGTATGTTTTAACTTGCGGACCAAACTCCTTGCTCACCCTTGCTTAAATATAATATTTCAGCTAAGAACGAAGTAGCCGGAGGGTCTGAGAAGGACAAGGGCAAAGGCAAACTACAAGAGTAGTTACTATGACCAATATTTATTATGTTGTTTTGTTTAACCCTTTTTATATATCTAAGGGTATGTTTGTAATGTTAAGGTTAAAAAACCTAGGGATAATGTATTAACGATATCCGTTAATGAGATGTATGTTTATATTCATCAATGAATGGGTAGTTAGATATTATTTATACGATGGATCGTGAGCACCAAACTCGGGGGTCAGAAAACCTGGATTTGGGGGCGTCACAACAGTAATAACCAACTTCCAACCTTTGGCCATTGGTGCAGTTGCGCCTGTTTGTACTGCAGGAAGGGCGCAACTGCGTGATAAGTGGTTTTATAACCACTTATTTAGATATCAACCAACTTAATTTTTTGTTTAAAGTCATTTGATTGTGTAACTTTTCATGCATTTGTGCTTTCTTTTGTAGTTGTCATAAATTGGAACTCTCTTGGTGAAAATGGAGTTAAGCATGATGGCGTAATGATGGAAAGAGGTAATGGAGTAAGAAGTTGTGAATGGAAATATGTCAGAAGCTTGCAACAGAACAAATCAGGAGCAGCTGGTGCACGGCACAGCTGCGCCTACTTTACTCTTGGGTGCAGCGCAGCTGCGCCAGACACTCTACCCGGATGCCCTGTAGCGCAGCTGCACCAGTTTAAAGCATACATGGGGTGCAGATGCACCGGTCTATTCCTGCAGTTGACTTTCACTTAAGCTGGCCGATGGGATTGTTGCTTGGAAAAGGAGGCACACGAATTAGACTTATATATACAACATATATCAATTTGTAAGGGATATTCCACCATGAGGGGATCACTTAGTTTAGGATTGGTCTTTTATTCTCTTTGATTCTCAGTATTAGATTAGGGTAGACTTAGTAGCTATTTTCTAGATCTGATTAGATCTGAAGGTTGAAGCAATTGGATAGCATTAAAGATTCTAACTTGGAGCAAGAGAACAGATTTGTAATTCAACTTTCTACTCTTATCCTCTCTGTGATTCCTATTTGTATTCTTATAATGTTTATTCAATTTGTGGATAATGGATTTAATTTATCTATGAGTTAAACTCTATTTTGGGATTGCAATGGACTCTATTGCTTAGTTTGTTTTGATATACTTCATTGTTAGCCTTTTTAATTATTATGAGATTGTCTATTAAGATTCATGCTTATTTGCTTAGTTGATTGACCATCAATTACTGCGATAATCCGTATGAACTTGAAAGACGAAGTCTAAGTTTAGATCTAATCTTAATTGTAATAACCAAGAATGTCTGTGGTACATTGTAAATAAATATATTAAATAATCTGTAATATATTATGGATGATTAAGTGATTATGTGAATAATATGCTAGAATATTTAAAGGAAGTCTCAATAATAAGTTAAATAAGTTAGTGAACTAACCTAATTATTTTAATAATCTAGAAAATAGATTTAAGGTGCTAAACCCTAATTGAATACTCAATAAACTTGAATAAGACAAGTCTAACTGGGTTATGTGAGTGAATTAATATTATTAATGAATAATAATATGGAAATATTAATAATAATGAGCATAAGCTCAAGAGATAATAATGAAAAAAATAAGTAATTAAACAAGCCCAATTATATTTTTAGTGTGGGACTTGTAGATAAAATTCATTTATGGGCAATTATTTTATTAAATTAGCCCAAGAGGTTATGTATCAGATAAATATAATAATGACCCAATTGAATTAATGGAGAAGTCCAAGTTCAATTTTGTAAGTAAGCATGATAATAAAAGTGCAAGCTCATCAAACATTTAATTGCAAGCCCAAAAGATGAAAATGGTGGCCCAAATTTAAGCCTAATTAAGGAGGGACATATTGGACATTTGGTATGCTAAATAAGAATTAAAAAGAAATCAATTTTTAAGGATAAAAAAGCCACATGGTCGGATAAGATAAGGAGAGGAAGGGGGGTGAATATAATCATTTCATGCTCCCAATTTTCTAAAGATAAGTACAAGATGGGCTAGGTGTCAACTTTAGTATGGAGCCACCACATTTGGCAAATCTTGGAAGTAACATAGTTATACTTAAGAGAGAGAGGAGATATGTTGGTAGATTGTGTTAGATATACCAAATATATTTATAGATTTATTTTTTCCCAACATTTAAATCATACTTCTCTTTCATCTCATTCCTAGTTTAACTAACCAAAAAGGAAAGGAAAGAGAGAGAGGATTCGGTGGGAGGAGGAAGGAGAAAGAGAGGAGTGTGGAGCTTATGCATCCTAGATTCATTACATACTTTGGTAAAGTAAGGAGAGTAGCAAGCAAATTAAGGTGAAAACTTAAACTAGCTTAAACCTTTTTATTTTGTTTGATTTTGGTTATTTAAAGTTTATGATATTGAGGTTTAAAACCCTCTATCTACATGTTTTATATAGTTTCATATATGGTTCTAACATATTTGAGTGTTAGAAAGTGAATCAAAAGGATATCAAAGAAACTTGTTTTGATTTGTTAAGAAACTCTAGTTTTTTTTCTTCCTTTGATCGACTACTATTTTTAACCTACACCTTCTTTTTGTGATCCGTAAAAGAGAGGTGCTAGATATGTAAGTTAACTACTAAACTCAAGTGGTAGTACTCAAAAATGTTAAGTACACAAGTTGTAACGACTGTTTTAGCAAAAATAGATTTGTCTTTAGAAAGAAAAATAAACTGTATTTGGACAGTCAATGCTAGGGTCAATTTTGTCATTTTTCTAACATTTAAAAATTCTAGAAAAATGTAGAATGATAATATGATGAGTTATCTTTCAAATCCAAGTGGAATTAGTGAAAAAGGAGTTGTAGATTTCTGTATGGACTTATTTTAGCAAAGTAGGTAAAAGCCGAAAATCTTGAAAACAAACTGCCCAATAAATTGCAGGGGCTGTTTACGTAAATTTTGACAAAATTTTCGGCCTATTGGGACATGAAAATATATGACATAAAGTAGCTTCTGTCCAAAAATGAGCTCATTCTGACTTAAAATGACCAAGTTATGACCATTTCAATATTTGGGTTTTTCGGACGAAAATTACTATAACCGGAGTTCTATAACTCCGATGGCCACAAAATTTAAACTGGAGGGTCACGTTAATATGTATAAGATTATGCCAAGAGATGGAAATTTCTGGAGTTGAGCATGATGGGGCTAATTTCTTAAGCCACACACTAAAAATGATTTTTGAAGAATACTAAAAGAAATTGAAAAATTACGGAAAAATATTTTTTGTATATGAAATACATGTATATAAGCATGGTCAAAAGATAGAAAAATAATAAGTTGATTTGGTATTTTTATTAAATATAGTTGAATCCAGTTTGCTGGATTGAAGGATTTAGAATCCAAGCTTGCTGGATTGAAGGATTTGGAATCCAGGCTTACTTGATTGTAGAATTTAGAATCCAGGCTTGTCGGATTGGAAGTTTGTTGAATCCAGTTTGCTGGATTAGCCAATCCAGGTGGCTGGATTGCATGTTTGTATAATCTAGACTATGATGTTAGTATTCGGCTTACTAGATTATAAGAAAGAGCTAATAAAAGGAAAGATTAAGTGTTAAACCATAAGGTATATGAAAAGGTAATTAAAATATTATCAAAGAATGAAAATAATAAAGATGTTTTCAAGTAATTGATTATGTGGTTAAGTGTTAACTAAATTGCTGATAGAGTAATTGTATTATGATATAAAGTATGATATGCTGATTTTAAGATCAATCTTAACAATGATAGGTCTTTACAATAAAGTGATTAAATTAAATTGTGTAGTAGTAGATCGCAGTCGAGGCAAGTTCTCTAACTCAAACTTGAGTCATTAATTTCAAAACATGTTAGTGAATAATTATTGTTGATTATTCACATCTATATTGATTATTGATACTCGCACTCGGTGCAATTAAATTCATATTCTATTATTATTGAACTGTGAATTAGTTAAAGTTCTTTTATTTATGAACTGTTTAGGATATGGATCTATGCTCATTGTATCAGCTAGATCAAGAATGTTTAAATTTGTTAAATCAAATATGTTGTTAAAAGCTGTTCTTCACCAATTTACTTGGTAAGGACTCAAGACTGAGAAAAAGAACAATTTGATTAAAGAATTATTAAAAAACAATTATTTCTCGTACATTAAGTATTTATGCATAATACACCGGGTATGAAAGGCTGATCCCCTTGATTACCAAAGTTTATTAAAAGGACCAGTTTAAATACTGATAACCTTAGCATATGTTCATGGTCACTATGACCACTCAGCATATGTTATTCAATTATTCGAATATTCAGTTATCAAGACTTAATTCATGTTCTTTCACAATTAATTTCTATTATTGAACATTGAATAATAAATTTCTTACTAATCAAGATATATCTTCTTCATACTTAAACTTGCTAAGCAAATTTATTGATTACCCTTGCTATATCATGACATTTATTTCAGCCATGCCAGAGACGTCCAAGAGGGACAAAAGCAAAGGGAAAGTGCAGGAATAGATAAGGAGAATGTTTATGTATTATATTATATTATGTACATCGGTAATGTAAACATTTTGTGTTACTAAGGGTAACTTAATTAAGGTATGTATAAGTTAAGGTTAATAGACCTTGGGAACATGTTGGAAGACTTTATTATAATGAACAATGTATGTTTATTATTCCGCAATAGTTTATAGAATGCTTATGATGATGATGGATTATGAGCACCAAACCCGGGATTTGAGAACTCGGATTTGGGGGTGTCACAGATTGGTATCAAAGCCGTAGGTTATAAACTCTAGGATGCAAAACCTATGTTATGACCTTAGAAGAAAACTCGTATAGAGTATGCTAAGAGGTGGATTATGGAGATTCATCTAGTATAGATTGTACATAATAAAATATTGTTTCATTTTATCAATGAATATATTTTATTGTGATACTGATGTTGTGTTTGTTTGGTTATAGGATGGCTGAGGAAGGACAAGGTAGCTATACAGTTAAGCAAGAGCCGATAGATCCGGTAGAGGGTCATGCTGATAGTGACGAGCATGACGAGGATGTGATGGAGGATTTGTTCGAAGAGAACATGGCGCTGGAGAATAGAGTGACAGAGTTAGAATAGGAGAATGTCACTCATCAGTTTAGTGAAACTCAATACAAGGAGCTAGCATATCAAGCTCAGAATGAGCTTGCTGAGATGAAGATACAGTTGCAGGAGCAGACGACCTTGGCTACACATATGGTTGCCAGGAATATTGAGCTGAGGGAGAGACTAGAACAAGAGGAGCTCAAGCTAGGAGTGTTAATGGTTGAGCATGAAGCCATGCGATTTGAGTTCGATTTAGAAATCGCCGATAAGATTAGAATCGAACAAGCATGGATTGGAGCTTCCAATATGGTGGACCAGCTTGAGGAGAAGCTGGAGGCTAGTGAAATCTGAGTGGATACTTTGGGACGATCTTTGGATGCCGCTTACATGGGACAACGAGCAGGAGTGAGGAGATCCTTTGAGATAGGCGAGTCAAGTCGATCAGTTAGACGTCGACTTATGGATGGACTCATTCCACCTGAGCATGAGCATGCAGGCGCACCCTCTCCAAACGCACAGTGATAGTTTAATAGCTTTCTATTATATATAGATGAAGTAGAACCCCTTTTGTTTATTAGGGTTTTATGCTTTATGTAAACCTCAGACTGTGCGAGGTAGTATGTAAATATGTTGTATCCCCATATTAGTATATCTTTTGATAGATCCCATCTCTGAATGTTAAGAATGGGATAGTTGGCATTTATAAAAATATGCCAAGCATGCGTACGACACTAAAAAATTTGGTATATGAATATAAATGTAGTATTATAATTACTTGTTCGATCAGATAGAAAAGTATTAAGAATTAAAATGAGAAGCAATCTGTTTGTAATCTGAATATGTGAATTCAGTAAGATGAATGTGTTAATTCAGCAAGCTGAATTAGTCAATTCAACAGGTTGAATTCATTAATACAACATTATGATAATATGATTTTTAGAGTTTAAATTACATGTTATATTTTAAACACTTAGAAGATATATCATATAATTAAACTCGATGTAATAAATTAAGGTTTTGTTTAATCAGATAATGCCGCCAAGACGTCAAAATCATAACAAGAGGAAGGAAATATCTATAAATAATGAAGAAGGTTAGGTAGACCCAATGCAGAACTTTGTTGATATGTTAGCTCAGGCTATGCAAAATCGAGCACCAGCAGCTAGAGGTAGGCCAAATGTTAGATTGGCAAATTTTAAAGACTTTAAAGCAGTCGGACCATTAGAATTTAAGGGAACCACAAACCCTATTGAAGCTCAGACCTGAGTGAAGGAGATGGAAAAAGAATTTGTGATTACTAGAGTAGTAGAGGGTCAAAAGATAGCTTTTGCTACCTATTTAATGAATGGTGGAGCTAATTATTGGTGGGAATCAAACCAGGCGAGAGCCGGAATAGCAGTGGTAACTTGGACAAGGTTTAAGGAGTTGTTTTTCGAGAATTATTTCTCGTCGAGCATGCAAGCCAGAATGGAAGTGAAATTTCTTGAATTGAAGCATGAGAACATGATAGTTTCAGAATACGCAGCCAAATTCAACGAGCTGCAAGATTTGCACCACATCAGGTGGACACATAGGCAAGAAAGACGCGCAGATTTGAGAATAGATTGAAGCCTTGGATATACAGTAAGGTGGCAGTTTTACAGATTAATACGTTTTCAACATTATTTGAAAAGGCTATCATTGCAGAAGGTGGTAGTGAAGCGGTGTCTAAGTACAATAGGGAAGAATAAGAAGAAGATGGAAGGTGGAAATCAGGGTGCCAGCAGTGGTGGCAGTAACAGAAAGAAACGCAAGTGGAACAACAGTGGCAATGAATCAGAAACGCAACAAGGAAATAATCAGCAGAAGAAGCCAGCGTGTTCAAAGTGTGGAAAAAATCACTCAAGAGAGTGTATGAAAGGGAAAAACGTATGTTATAGTTGTGGTCATGAAGGACATATTTCAGCAAATTATCCTAAGCCGAAGAAAGGTGGTTATTTTTCTTGTGGAGGAACGAGGCATCTATTCAAGGATTGTCCATTAAAGAAGAATACAGACGGAGGAAGTGGAAACAAGAACAGTTCTACAAAGTAAACCATTAGAGGACCAGTTCAATAGAGTAAGCCGACAACAAGAACATTTAATATGACTGTGCAAGACGCGGTTGCATCAAAGGAGGTTGTGTCAGGTATAATTCCGATCAATGATATAAATGCATATGTATTATTTGATTTGGGAGCTACCTGTTCATTTGTGTCTGATGAATTTGCAAAAAGACTAAATTTGCCATGTGAAAAGCTAAAGAACCCAATGAATATAGAAGTTGCAAACAAAGAAGTGATCCCCGTAGAGTATATCCATAGAAATTATTGTGTAGAAATAAGGGGGCATAAGCTAAGTGTGAACTTGATTCCAATACGCCTATGAGAATTTGATATTATCCTAGTGATGGATTGGTTATTTAAACATGAAGCAGTTATAGACTGTCAGAAGAAGAGTATACGCCTTAAGATACCGAATAAGTCTAAGGTTATATTTTATGGTAGCAAGTCGCCAAGACAAACGAGTTATCTGACGATGATGCAGGCCAAGAGAATGCTACGGAAAGGGTGTAAAGGTTATTTGGCTCATGTAGTGGATACACGTATGGTGAATTCGGACATGGGACAGATACCTATAGTCAATGAGTTTGGAGATGTCTTTCCAGAATAACTTCCTAGACTTCCACCAAACCGAGAGATAGAATTTGTAATTAATTTAGTATCGGGGACAGCCCCGATATCGAAAGAACCATATAGGATGGCTCTGGTAGAAATGAAAGATTTAATGATCCAGCTACAGGAGTTATTGGATAAGAAGTACATTTAACCTAGTGTATCTCTGTGGGGAGCACCAGTGTTGTTTGTAAAGAAGAAAGATGGTTCGATGAGATTGTGTATAGATTATAGAGAACTAAATAAGGTGACAATCAAGAACAAGTATCCGTTACCAAGAATAGACGGTTTGTTTGATAAACTTAAGGGGGCGAGATATTTTTTGAAGATTGACCTGAGGACTGGTTATCATCAGTTGAAGGTGAGAACAGAGGATGTACCAAAGACAACATTTAGAACTCGTTACGGTCATTATGAGTTCTTAGTGATGTTGTTTGGACTGAAGAATACGCCAGCTACTTTTATGGACTTGATGAAAAGAGTATTTAAACCGTATTTGGATAACTTTATGGTGGTGTTCATTGACGACATTTTGTTGTATTCAAAGACTGAAGAGGAGCATGTTGAACATCTACGGATGGTGTTGGAAACGTTGAGAAGGGAGAAGCTATATGTAAAATATTCAAAGTGTTAGTTCTGGTTAAAGAGAGTTCAATTTTTGGGACATGTTATCGATAACAACGAAATTTCTGTTGATCTAGCTAAAGTAGAAGCGGTGAAAAATTGGGGACAATCGAAGACGCCGACAGAGGTCAGAAGTTTCTTGGGATTGGTAGGATATTATCGAAGATTTATTCAGGATTTCTCGAGGATAACGACACCATTAACTAATCTGACGAGGAAGACTGTTAAGTATGTGTGGACAGAGAAGTGTGAACAAAGTTTTCAGGAATTGAAGAAGTGACTAAGTAAAGCATCTGCGTTATCTTTACCAGATAGTACGGGAGGTTTTATAGTGTATAGTGATGCATCACACACAGGACTGGGTTGTGTGTTAATGCAGAATGGTAAAGTCATTGTGTACGCGTCACGACAGTTAAAAGACTATGAGAAGGGATACCCTACCTATGACCTTAAATTTGTTGCGGTAGTATTTGCCCTTAAGATTTGGAGACATTATCTCTACAGAGAAAAGTGTGAGATATACACAGATCACAATAGTTTGAAGTACATCTTTACACAAAAGGAGTTAAACATGAGGCAGAGGATGTAATACCCGAGAATTTCCACGTCTTATTAAATAAATATATTAATAGAAATGAATATTTATTTGAATATAAATGATTTTGTGCTACGAGATGAGTTAACTCAATTATATTGAATAATTGAGAATATATGGAATTTGTGATGAACTCGTTGCCAGCCTTGTGTGGCACGGTTGTGAGACTCCAAATTTTATGAATAAAGATTTAATTTCTCGAAATATTTTTTTGAATATTATGATGTGGATTTGATATAATGTTATAGTTGTGGGTAATATTTATAAATTTTGCAAAGTATGCAAGTGGTTATAAAATATTCAATTGGTCGGGGAATATTCGTTTTAACAGGAAATATTCGTACGACGACACAATCATTGGTGGACCCCACAACAAAAGTATTGTCGTAGTTAAAAAATGATAGAATTATCTTTTTATAAAAATAATGGTGAAAGTGTTACCGTTAAAACTGTTGAACTACTCGGTAGTAAAAGTACAGTAATACGTGTGGTTGCATAGTAGCACACGACATTGATTATTGATGCTTACGTAAGAAGTCACTCAGTAATACTCAATTATTGCTACAATAATTGCTGCATCATATCTCTCATATTATTGATTCAATTATTGTTACACTATCATCTGCATTATATGATATATTATTAAATCAATAATTGAGACGATAAAATTATTCATATTATTATTTGCAATATTGATAATGTCTAGAAGTTCTGTCAAGGAGAGGTTTGGTCGCCTAATTACGCGCCAATAAGGAGAAATCCTTACCGAAAAGTCTCCTCTTTCCTGGGAACAATCTGATTGTTAAATATTGTGAATTATAATATTAATGATGAATAAGTTCGTGTTGATTAAAGATGAAATTGATAGTTCCATTGTGTTGGAATTATTAGTGTTACTAAAAATTGATATTTATTTCGATAATAATTGATGTCAGGAAGTTATCAGGTAATTAATCGGATAAATGAGCAATTAATTACTATTAATTCACATGCTTATAACTACGTGTTCACATGTGTATACTATTGATTCACATGATTTACTATTAAAGGAATTGGTGCAAGATTGATAATACTTGCATGACTAAATTAGAAATGGAGGTATAGTTGAAGGTACTATACTATAATTAATTTTTTCACATGTTTAAAACTATTGAGTCACATGATTTACTATTGATTCACATGATTTACTATTAGGGGAGGTGGTGAAAGTTTGATAATACTTACAAGACTAAATTAAAAATGAAGAAAAAGAGGAATGTATTATACTGTAATATTTTGAGCCCCAAAACGTGCAATTATCTAAACTATATTTTACTAAAAATAGAAGCTCATTCCTTCATTATTTTTAACCAATTCATTAAAGCTATAAGAGCAATTATTGTAGAGAAAAATTATAGAGAAAAAGAAGAAGTGAAGTCTGCTACCTCACTATTTCAGTATCTAGTTTTCTTTTGAGGTAAGGGATATTATTATTTTAGTAAGGGGTATTATTTCTTTCGTATATTCATGAAGAGAGCTATTGTTATTCCATTCTTTATTATTATGTTGGAATAACCTGTCAATGCGAAGTACTGCATACATGGTGAAATTCTTCTATTATTCCATTCTTTATTATTATGTTGGAATATCCTGTCTGTGCGGATTACGTATGACCTAGTTCCATTCTTTATTATTATGTTGAAATATCCTGTCTGTGCGGATTACGCATGACCTGGTTCCAATATTTATTATTCTATTAGAATATCTTTTATGTATGGATTACGCATGACCTGATTCCATTCTTTATTATTCTGTTGGAATAACCTCTCTGTGCGGTCTATCGCATGCCTGGTGAATTCTTTTGTTATTCCATTCTTTATTATTTTGTTAGAATAACTTATTTGTGTGGACTACCGCATGCATGGTGAATGATCCTTTGTATTCATTCCTTATTAAATTGTGAAAATGATATGTTTACGTGGATTACAGCATGGCTGGTGAAAATCCATTTATAGTTTCGTATAGTCTATTATACTCGTATGAGATATCATTTCTTTTGTACTCGTCATGAAATATCATTTTATTTGGTATTTTATTTACGAGTTACTAATCACGGGTTACTATTCACTCTAGTATTATTCACTTGGGTATTCGGGGCACTTTTCATGCCAGAGTACGATTCACGAGTTACTATTTATGGGTTACTATTCACCCAATTACTATTCACCTGAATATTATTCACTCGGGTATTTGGGGTACTTTTCATGTCGGGGTACTATTCACGAGGTACTATTCCTGAAGTACTATTCACATGATACTATTTTCGGGGTACTATTTACCCGAAAAATATATTTCTTTTATGTCCAAATTATTTTTGGTACGTGAATATTATTCATGAATTTTACTCCACAAAGCAGTATCATGTTGACAATTTGAACGTTATTGATTTCTAGATAAATTAAATTATAAATTATTAAAATTTATCCTTGAACTAGTTTTATTGAATTATTATGTCATTGTCATCATCCTCATGCTTATATTGTGATGAAAGTCATCTTTGGCTTACGTTCATAGATGGACTTGGTATGATTATGACCAGGGATTATTTGGTATAATCATGACCGTAATGTGACGAATGATGTGATAAATGTCCTCATTGGCCTGTAGTTCATTAATGGACAGTTTTTGGTATGATTATGACCAGGGATTATTCGGTATAATCATGACCATTGATGATTACATGAATATCCTTGGCCGAGGTGTAGGGATGATTCGATTTTATTTATTAAGTTGAGTCTCAGCGATAAAGTTGTTGAAAAACTTTTTAAATAATAGAAAATAGTAGATTTTATGCTCTATTTGTCTCTTCTAATGGATTACTTATTTTCGCTGTAGTTGTTGATCTAAAACTTGTTGTCTATTGTATTCTATCAGTTGTTATACTGTTAAAGGCTAAGGATAATTTATTCTGCATTATCTTAGTCATAATATTTCTTACTGGGCTAGTTGAGCTCACCTTTTCTTTCACTGTTCTCTTCAGGAAATGAGAACGTAGCTGGGATGAGTCGGGGACTGGAGTGATGGTCCAGGATAAATGGCTTTAGTAGTCCTCACTATTCTACGAAATAATGTGACAATAATTGTAATGAGGACACCATTGACTGTGGATATTGTCTAGATGACAATATTCTTGTTTAAACTCTCAGCTATGTTTTGTCGTATTTTACACGACTGTTGTATAATTAAGTTGTATTTGAATTTATGTACTATATATATGGAGACCTAAGATGGGTGATGTATACTTGTTTTGGGGGCGTCACAGTTGGTATCAAAGCTTAGGGATATGATCCCTGACTGAGATGTGAGACAAGAACTAGGAGGGGAGAGACGGGGAATTCCTTCACTACTATGACCTACCTAAGTTTATTTAGTATTTAATTGGTCGGTCAAAGTATAGGAATAATATGTGATATGTCAATTAACCCTTGTTTTGTGACAATGTTTAAAAATGGCATCTGAAAATGTTGAGATCAGCAATAAAGCACATGAGACCGTTGAGTCACCAACGATCAATACCCAGAATAATGTGCATCAGGAAGACAATAATCCTCAGGTAAACAACAACACGATAATAATCGTACCGGTGGCAACGGCCATCGGAACAATGATAACCATTGTGGGAGAAATTATCATGCCAAGAATGGTAACCACTTCGGTGGTAATCATGGCCAAGATAATAGAAGTAGAAAATTCAAGAAGAGAAGATTTAATGATGATGGGAAGACGTCGGCAGCAGCGCCGACACCAGCAACAAATTCTAGGGGAGGAGAACAACCACCAGTTAGATGCTATAGATGCGGAGATGAGGGACACATAAGTCCAAACTGTTCACAGCCTTCCAAGGTATGTTTTAATTGTGGAAAAGAAAGTCACCTAGCCCGATTTTGTCATGCGCCAAAGTCAAGTCCAGCTGGGACGGTGGCACCAAAGGCGGATACGGACAAAACAAAGTCTGTGGTTTCAGGAACAACATTTTTCGTGACTTCTCAAAAAGAGAGTAACCCGAACGAAGTTATCACGGGTTAGTTAATTATAAATTCTTGTGAAGTCTATACCTTATTAGATACTAGTTCTACCCATTTTTTTATCTCTCTTGCTTGCGCTCAACGTTTAAATTTGACTCCGGAGAAGTTAGACTTTGACTTATTGGTTGAAACTTCGTTAGTAGAAACCTTCATTTCATGTGCTATCCAAGCCTTAGATGAGAGTCACAGTTTTGAATAATATTTCTATTATTAATAAATTTCCTGACGTATTCTTGAAAACTTCCTAGCCTACCCCTAGAGCGTGAAATCGAATTTTGTATTGACCCCAGTACAAAACCCATTTTTAAAACCCCCAAATATTTTTCTTCACCCAAAACGAACGTAAGATGCGCCAAGGATGTTGACTCGAGCTATTGAAGATTACTATAATACCATTCAATATCATCGTAGAAGAGCGAACGTGGTGGCTGACACGTTGAGTAGAAGATCGTATGCGTTTACGAGTGCGATGTTGTTAAACACAAAAAAAACCCATTTCGTATAACTTACAAATGCTGAAGATAGAGTTAAAGACTTTAGGGACCCACATGAAGATAACGAATATACGATTAGAATCGACTTTAATCGATAAAGTTAAAGTCACTTAAGCTACACACCTGAATCTAATGAATGTGAAGAAGAAGGTTCAAGAAGGCGTTATTCTAGATGCAAGAATAGACGAAGAGAGAAAATCTCAACCCTCGATTTAATTGGCCCATTTGAAATCCTCGACCGAGTAGGAACTGTAGCCTATAGACTCGTTTTACCGCCAAGTATGTCGCATCTTCATAACATTTTTTTTACGTATCGATGTTACGTAAATATGTGGACGACCCGAACCACATTATTGAATTAAAACTAGATGAGATAGCAGAAGATTTAACGTATGAGGAGATACATGTTAAAATCTTAGATAAGAAGGATCGTATTCAACACTCAAAGGTTATACCTCAAGAGTTAGAATCTAAAATGAAGTCAAGGTATCCTCATCTCTTCGGCATACCAGGTACGTACGTAAATTTCGAGGGCAAAATTTCATAAGGATGGGAGATTGTGAGACCCCAAATTTTATGAATAAAGATTTAAATTTTTTGAAATATTTTTTTGAATATTATGGTGTGGATTTGATATAAGGTTATAGTAGTGGCTAATATTTATAAATTATACAAAGTATGCAAGTGGTTATAAAATATTTGATTGGTCGGGGAATATTCGTTTTAACAGAGAATATTCGTACGACGACACAATCATTGGTGGACCCCACAACAGAAGTATTTTCGTAGTTAGAAAACGATAGAATTATCTTTCTAAAAAAATAACGGCTAAAATATTACCATTAAAACTGTTAAACTACTCGGTAGTAAAAGTACAGTAATACGCGTGGTTGCATAGTAGCACACGGTATTGATTATTGATACTTATGTAGGAAGTTGCTCAGTTATACTCAATTATTGTTACAGTAATTGCTGCATCATATCTCTCATATTATTGATTCAATTATTGTTACAGTATCATCTGCATTATATGATATATTATTAAATCAATAATTGAGACAACAAAGTTATTCATATTATTATTTGCAAAATTGACAATATCTAGAAGTTATGGCAAGGAGAGGTTTGGTCACCTAATTGTGCGCCAATAAGGAGAAATCCTTATCGGAAAGCCCCCTCTTTCCTGGGAACAATCTAGTTGTTAAATATTATGAATTATAATATTAATGATGAATAAGTTCGTGTTGATTAAAGATGAAATTGATAGTTCTATTGTGTTGGAATTATTAGTGTTAGTAAAAATCGACATTTATTTCGATAATAATTGATGTCTGTAAGTTATCGGGTAATTAACCAGATAAATGAGCAATTAATTGCTATTAATTCACATACTTATAACTATGTGTTTACATGTGTGTACTATTGATTCACATGATTTACTATTAGGGGAGTTGGTGCAAGATTGATAATTAATACTTGCATGACTAAATTAGAAATGGAGGTATAGTTGAAGGTATTATACTATAATTAATTTTTTCACATGTTTAAAACTATTGAGTCATATGATTTACTATTGATTCATATGATTTACTATTAGGGGAGGTGGTGCTAGTTTGATAATACTTGCAGGACTAAATTAAAAATAAAGAAAAAGAAGAAGGTATTATACTATAATATTTCGAGCCCCAAAACGTGCAATTATTGAAACTATATTTTTCTATAAATAGGTCATTCCTTCATATTTTTCACCAATTCACTAAAGCTATAAGAGCAATTATTATAGAGAGAAATTATAGAGAAAAAAAAAGAAGAGAAGTCTGCTATCTCACTATTTCAGTATCCAGTTTTCTTCTGAGGAAATGGATATTATTATTATAGTAAGGGGTATTATTTCTTTCGTATATTCATGAAGAGAGCTATTGTTATTCCATTCTTTATTATTATGTTGGAATAACCTGTCTATGCTAAGTACCGCATACATTGTGAAATTCTTATATTATTCCATTCTTTATTATTCTTTTAGAATATCCTGTCTGTGCGGATTACGCATGACCTGATTCCATTCTTTATTATTCTGTTGAAATATCCTGTATGTGCAGATTATGTATGACCTAGTTCCATTATTTATTATTCTGTTGGAATATCCTGTCTATGCGGATTACGCATGACCTGGTTCCATGCTTTATTATTCTGTTGGAATAACCTGTCTGTGCGGTCTATCGCATGCCTGGTGAATTCTTTTGTTATTCCATTCTTTATTATTTTGTTGGAATAACCTGTCTGTGTGGACTATCGCGTGCATAGTGAATGATCTTTTGTATTCATTCCTTATTAAATTATGGAAATGATCTATCTACGTGGATTACCGCATGACAGGTGAAAATCCATTTGCAGTTTCGTATATTCTATTATACTCGTATGAGATATCATTTCTTTTGTACTCGTCATGAAATATCATTTTATTTGGTATTTTATTTACGAGTTACTATTCACCCAGTTACTATTCACTCTAGTATTATTCACTCGGTTATTCGGGGCACTTTTCATGCCAGAGTACTATTCACGAGTTACTATTCACTGGTTACTATTCACCCAAATATTATTCACTCGCGTATTTGGGATAATTTTCATGCCGGGGTACTATTTACGAGATACTATTCTCGAAGTAGTATTCATGGGGTACTATTCTCGGGGTACTATTTACTAGAAAAATATATTTCTTTTCTGTCCAAATTATTTTTGGTACATGAATATTATTCTTGAATTTTACTCCACAAAGCAGTATCATGTTGACAATTTGGACGTTATTGATTTCTGGATAAATTAAATTATAAATCATTAAAATTTATCCTTGAGCTTATTTTATTGAATTATTATGTCATTGTCATCATCCTCATGCTTATATTGTGATGAAAGTCATCTTTGGCTTACGTGCATTAATGGACTTGGTATGATTATGACCAGGGATTATTCGGTATAATCATGACCGTAATGTGACGAATGATGTGGTAAAAGTCCTCATTGGCCTGTAGTTCATTGATGGACAGTTTTTGGTATGATTATGACTAGGGATTATTCGGTATAATCATGACCATTGATGATTACATGAATATCCTTGGCCGAGGTGCAGGGATGATTCGATTTTATTTATTAAGCTGAGTCTCAGCGATAAAGTTGATGAAAAACTTTTTAAATAATATAAGATAGTAGATTTTATGCTCTACTTGACTCTTCTAATTGATTGCTTATTTTCGCTGTAGTTGTTGATCTAAAACTTGTTGTCTATTGTATTCTATCAGTTGTTATATTGTTGAAGGCTAAGGATAATTTATTCTGCATTATCTTAGTCATAATATTTCTTACTGGGCTAGTTGAGCTCACCCTTTCTTTCACTGTTCTTTTCAGGAAATGAGAACGTAGCTGGGACGAGTCGGGGACTGGAGTGATGGTCCAGGATAAATGGCTTTAGTAGTCCTCACTATTCTACAGAATAATATGATAATAATTGTAGTGAGGACACCATTAAGTGTTGTTATTGTAGAATATTAATTGGTAATTAATTAATGATATTTAATTATTAATTGTTATTGTAAGTAAAGTAAATTGCATAATTAGAATGGTATTAGTTAATTAATGTGTGTGATATTATATAGTTCTTACATTAAAAAGAAAATGTGGTGTGACACATTAATATGTATAAACTATATAATAAAGTGTAGGGAATTATAAGTTACAAAAACAATTGTTTATGTGTGGAAATATTAAAATATGTATTCTGTCAAAAAATTATAAACTATTCCAATAAGTTAGTATAACTGGAATAATAAAGTTTTAAGGGGATATTAATTACTAGTGGATAATTTAATGGAGTCCATACATATTATAAATAATAATTAGACTGGAATAATGTACATGAATTATATGATGTGAATACATAAATAATCCCTAACTTCCATTATGTAGTAGTATTAACACATTAGAATTACATTTTTGAGAACAAACTAAGCATTATAGACACAATTGCTGAGATTTAATACCCTTGTCCCAAATTAAAAGTCTCAATTGCTAGTTATGTATTAAGCCAATGTCCTATCCCTAATATTACGTGAAACTCAGCAAAAATGAAAAAGACTAAGAGGAAAATGATGAAGCTAGAGATGGTAGTGATGATGGCTAAGAATTGGCAGTTGGCCAACTCCCTTCTACACATTGTTCCCTTTCATTTTCCATTGAACCAAACCTTGGTGTAAAGAAATGGACTGGGTATGCATTTCTCTATATAAGTAACTTCATTCTTCAATATTTTTTGTTGCTTTAAATTGTCTGCTAAGTGTGAACTGAGAGGGTGAGCTGCTGAGAAATTGAGGGAGTATAATTAGTGCTTTGAGGAATCAAATTAAGCTTTAAAGAGGTATAGATTTTGTTTGTGTTCTTGAGTTTAATTTTTGTTAAATTCTTGAAATTACTTGAATTCTTTGTAATTGGTGGAAGATAACATGACATTGTGTTAATTAAGTATGTATGCATGTCTAGAAGTAGTTTGTGTTGCGCCAGAAGCTGTTAGCGATGCTTGTAATTGAGGCTCTGCAGAAGTAAAGCCATATTTTTTTGTCTCTGGACGAAGTGGCGCGGCCGCATCACTTCCCTAGTCCTTCACCGCGTGGGTTGCCTATCACAGTTACTGATGTTGGTTCCTTAAGTTGACATGAGCATGTTACTTTGGTTAAAATATGCATATAAATGACCCTAGCATGTGGTTAGATATTGTTTTGAACATAGTACGTTGCTTTAGCTTGATTTGAGTTGAGTTTTCAAGGAAACTTCAACATTTGGAAAACTAGAAATGGTAAACTTGGATTAATGTATATTCTGATTTTTTGAGCATGTGTAAATAATCTAGGTATGCACGTACATGAGTATAACATAAGGCATGAACTGGTTTGGTGTATAATAGAGTTTTCTAGTTTGGTTTTAAAAGATTTTTAAAGGAAAACTTGAAGTTTTGTAAAACAAAGTATGATGATCATTATATTTCAAATTCTGATATTTTTAGCTTATGTAAATAACTTGAGTATGTGCACAAATGTGTTCGAAAGTTTGATTTGGACAATGTGTGCTTATCTTGCATGCTTAAATAAGTTTTACTAAAGAGACTTATAATTTCAAATATAAACTTGATAAACTATGTATACATTAAGTTGAGCTTGAAAGCATGCTATCATAATCTAAATCTATAAACGTAAAAGCACGATATAGAGTACATGGACTTACTTGATATACATAAAGTTTTGATGATTTACTAAAGGAGACTTAGGGTTTAAATAAAAACTGGATGAATTATATATGAACTTGTGAGTATGATTATATGTTCTAATGTGTATATAAGAGGGCATGATGTATAGTAAATGAAGTAACTTTTCATGCTTATTTGGTTAAACATGAAATTTTCAATAAAAATGTTGAAGTTAAAAACCAACTTTAAATTTGTTAGGGGATACCCTATTAGTATCCTGAACTTATGGATCATCATGCATCAAGACATGATTTACAAGCATGTTAACTAGTCATGAGAATTGTAAAGTAGTTGAGCATGGAATGCGATAAGTCTAAGTAATGACTTCATAATTGCATGATGTAACTAGCGAGCATGTATAGTTGAGGCGAAAGGACCCTTGACATGTTAATATATGTTATGTATGTAAGGATGGACAAGCTAGGCCAAACAAGTGATTGCTCAGCTCTGGTTTAAACTGAGAGCCCCGCGACCGCACGTCTCCTTAGTACAAATCAGGCACGGTCGAGCCAGTCTGCGGTAGGATAAGTTTTCTGCTATTAATTTGTAGGAGTCGCATACTTGTATTATTACTCTAGCATGTATTATATGACCATTACATGTCCAATGTGTTAAGAAGCATGTTAGATGATAGGAGTGAATGTTTAATGATGGGATTATAAACTTTCAAGTGATAAGTACAAAAATTATTTGCAAACTATAAAGCAACGATTAAAGACTATGTTATTTGATTTCGTGGTGACTTATAAACTGATTTCGTATTATAAGTATGCAAGGTGTGGAATAAAGTATGTGAAGAGTATACAACTAAGTTAAATGTTTAAGTATGCATTTAAACTTACATATCAAGCATGAGCACATTTAAATAATGGGCATTCTATACTTATAATACACTATAAATAGGATTTGAAAGTATTGATTTCTTAATGAGGATAATCTACGCTTGAGGCAAGTATTCGAACTATCCTTTACATTGTGCAAGTACCCTACCTCTTGCATTACTTTATTCAACGGATATCTTAAGCAAACCTTATGTTATATTACTTTCTCGTTCAAATGAGCTAGTATGTAAACTCTTGAGAAAAACTAATATTCATGTTGAACTTGGTATTGTTCTTGAATATTATGGAAAGGTTTATGTCATTGATTCGGCTAGACTATATGCATGTTTATAAAACTGTCCAAACCAATTGGTTGGTTCGGAAATCGTAAAACTGAGTTGAATAACCCTTATGTTAAGGAGAGTGTATGTTGTTGGAAACCCCAACACATGAATGGTTTATTACTGTGGTGTTATGCATAACTTAGAGTATTGTAGACTGATCATTTATAGTACTTGATTCTTTTGGGTTATCAGTTTAATATTGGTAATTCTAGTAGATGTTCAATAGTCCTTAGTGACTGCTCAGTATAAATTATTTATCCATTTGGATACGTTGATAATCTTTGAATTCATATATATAAATCTGTTGATCTATATTGAATTATCATTCTTATTCCAAGAATTGTTGATATTCATTATTCATGATATTATTTTGAAACTCTGAACTATCTTAGAGATGATGCTTCGATATTTCAAACTCGTGATATTATATTCTTTACCCTTGTTATATATTACTTGTTGGGCAATTTGTGCTCATCCTTGCTTATTTAAAACCTTTCAGTTAAGGCGGAATAGGGAAGTGTTTCTAGGAAAGACAAGGTCAAGGGCAAGGCTACCGACTAGCTTGCCCCTTTATGTTTAAGACTATTATATTGTATTAAGATTGTTTTCAGACTATGCTTAAACTTAAGTAGGATTATGTAATAAGTCTTTATTCGATATTATTATTTAATCTATTGCGTGCTGTAGGTTGCGAGACTTGGGAGAATAATTATAATAAATCATTGTATATTATTCTAAATTAGATTTTTCGTTGTGAATGTGTGATTTTAGTTATTATGGTATTACCATGAGAACGCGATGAACCAAATTCGAGTGACCAAGTGGCGGTCCGAATTTGGGGGCGTCACAAGTTGGTATCAAAGCTATAGTTATAAACCTTAGGAACCAGAGTCCTTAGATTATAACTTAGGAAAACTTAGAATTTAGGAAGGGGATAAAACTCATGTAGAGTTTTTCTTGAGAGACCTAGTGTGTTATGAAATGTAACTTCATTCTATACAATGAACTTATGTTATTTAACATTCTAATGGAGTTGTTGTTTGTCTTGTCTTATGTTGGTGATTGTAAGATGACTGACATGGGAGGACCTAGCTGAGTAGTAGAGGAGGAACCGTGTGATATCCACGTGGTATATGAGGCACCCTTGATAGTGGAGCCTATATTAGTAGTAGCCCCTATTGATGATGATGAGCAGGAGAAAGAGATGGAGCCTCTACCTGAGGAGTCTGATCTGGAGGAGGAGCCCGAGCCTATGGAGGACTTCGACGGGACTACTTTCGAGGATCGGATGTTGGGAGAGTATGAAGAACAGATTTTTGAATTAGGATGTAGAGTCGAGGAGCTCGAGACTGAGACTCTTGAGAGGCAACTAGTGATGCTAGAGATGGAGGTAGAAATTGCTCACCGTAAGGAGGTAGGGATCCAGATGGGGACCTTGTTTCACCGATCGATGGCGAGGAACGTTGAGCTGGCAGGGAAGCTAGAAGAAATGGAGCAGAGGGTTTTGAGTGAGAGGACGGAGAAGGAGGCTCTTCGAACTCAGTTAGAGATGGAGGTGATGGATAGGATTCACTTCGAGGAGAAGTGGGAGGAATCCAATGAGGTGTGGTGCAAGAGGAGGAACATGAACAAGATGGGCTATGCTATGCACGGCCATAAAGAGATTGATCGACGGGGTAAATCACTACCCAGCTGAGCAAGGACAAACCCAACATACCA
Organism: Panax notoginseng; assembly: GCA_016801055.1. Lineage (NCBI taxonomy): Eukaryota > Viridiplantae > Streptophyta > Magnoliopsida > Apiales > Araliaceae > Panax > Panax notoginseng. The sequence goes on from CM029018.1 coordinate 124,483,075, forward strand.
TAAGTAGGGATATGGTGGTACACATTACGCAGAAGGATAATCAGAGCGCTATGGAGCGTGGGATGTTAGATTGAGTCTAGAGGAAAAAGCTCAGTAGTGTAGTATTTTATTTATGTGTTGTTTAATATGTTGTTGTAATCTCAGTCTTTTGTGTAAGATGTAAGATGATGGTAACCCCAACTTTTGAAAAGTGTTAGAGGGCTAGTAAGCTTATGTTGTCCCCGTCTTTTGTGATATAGGGGATATATGTTATCATTTATAGCAGTATGCTAGAAAAGAACTTGTGTTGTAACCATTTAGAATACGAATATAAATGGTCTTAATTCAGAAACTTGTTTTAAACCTTTAGTTCTTTTCAATTGAGAAATGTCTAAATATGAAAATTAGATAATAAAATGAAAAATTTTGTGATGCAGAAAATGTCGCTCAGACGTAGAATAACAATCCCAGAAGAGTCAGTTAATGATGAGAGAGGACCTGTAGATCCGATACAGACACTTGTAGATTTATTGGGAGAAGCTCTGAGGGGAAGAAACGAACCTGTATCTTCCATTCCCCAAGTTATCCCAGTAACAACCTTCAAAAAATTTTAGAGTGTAGGACCCCCAGAGTTCATGGAAACTATTGACCTGATAGTTGCGCAAACTTGGATCAAGGAGATTGAGAAGGCCTTCACTATAGCTCGCATGGGTGAAGACCTGAAGACAGTATTTGCCACATACATGATGAGGGGCGAAGGGAACTATTGGTGGGAAACTAATCAATAGAGAGCAGGGGAAGGAACGATAACATGGGAGAGGTTTACGACACTATTCTTTGAGAGCTATTTCCCAAGAGTATGAAGAGTAGGATGGAAGTGAAGTTCTTAGAGTTAAAACAAGGAGATATGACGATGGCGCAATACGTGGCTAAGTTTAATGAACTAGCGCGATTTGCGGAGCACCAAGTTGGGGATGAGGAAAGGAAGGCGAGACGCTTTGAGCAAGGGTTAAAGTCATGGTTGTATAATAAAGTATCAGTCTTACAGATTGATTCCTTTACGACCTTGTTAGAAAAGGTAGTCATTGCGGAAGGTGGCAGTGAGGCCTTAAGTCTATATCATAAGGAGAAGAAGAACAAGAACATTGGTAGTGAGCATCGTGGAGGAAGTAGCAGCGGATGGAGTAATTCTGGAAAGAGGAAGTGCAAAAATAACAACAACAACAACAACAGAAACAATAATCAAGGTGGAAGTCACCAGGGAAACTTCAAGAAAAGGACCCAAGCTTGCAACAAGTGTGGAAGAAGTCATAAGGGGGAGTGCTAGAAGGGAAAAAGCACTTGCTATAACTGCGGCCAAGATGGGCACATATCGCCAAATTGCCCAAAGCTAAAGAAAATCAGAGGATATTTTGCTTGTGGATCAACAGAGCACCAGATGAAGGATTGCCCGAAGAAAGGAAGCGGTGGAGCTGGCAGAGGCCAAGGAGGAGGAAGCAAGTTAATGATTGGTGGACCTGTGCAACCCAATTGATCGACCGCCCGAACCTTTAACATGACCGTCCAGGACGTAGTGGCTGTGAAGGACGTGGTGTCAGGTATAATCCCAATCAATAATATAAATGCTTATGTATTATTTGATTCGGGTGCCACATGTTCTTTTGTATTTGAAGAATTTTCTAGTAAACTTAGTACACCCCGAGAACGTTTAGAAGATTCCTTGAGCGTAGAAGTTGCGAATAACGAAATAATCCCTATAGAATATGTATATCGAAATTGTCACGCAAACATTAGAGAACATGAACTGAGCGTACACTTGATTCCCATTAGACTGGGAGAATTTGACGTAATACTGGGAATGGATTGGTTATATAATCATGCGGCGATAATTAATTGTCAGAACAAGTGTGTGAACCTTCAGACTCCCAGTATGCCTCAGGTAGTGTTTCATGGTAGCTCATCGCTTAAGCAATCGTGTTGCATTACAATGATGCAGGCTAAGAAATTGTTAAGGAAAGGATGTGTAGGTTATTTAGCTTACGTCGTAGATACTCGAAAAAAGGGAGTAGAAATTAAAGATATACCCGTAGTGAATGAATTTTGTGATGTGTTTCCAGACGATCTGCCTAGTCTTCTGCCAGACAGAGAAATAAAATTCGTAATAGACTTAGCACTGGAAACGGCACCGATTTTGAAAGCTCCATACCGTATGGCGCCAGTGGAAATAAAGGAATTGATGATACAACTTCAAAAGTTATTGGATAAGGGTTACATTCGACCGAGTGTGTCTCCTTGGGGAGCACCAGTGCTATTCGTGAAGAAAAAGGACGGATCGATGAGGCTCTTTATCGATTATCGAGAATTGAACAGAGTAACGATCAAGAACAGATATCCATTACCGAGGATAGATGACTTGTTTGACCAACTGAAGGGAGCAAAATGTTTCTTAAAGATTGACTTACGGACAGGATATCATCAACTGAAAGTGCGGGATGAGGACATACCAAAGACTGCATTTCGAACCCGTTATGGACATTACGAGTTATTGGTAATGTCATTTAGTTTGACTAATGCTCCGGCAACATTCATGGACTTGATGAATCGAGTTTTCAAGCCATACTTGGATAAATTTGTAGTAGTTTTCATCGACGATATTTTGATCTATTCAAAGACAGAGGAAGAACACACCGAACATCTGAAGATTGTTTTGGAGGCACTACGAAAGGAGAAGATGTATGCGAGGTTTTCAAAGTGTGAATTTTAGATGAAGAAGGTTCAATTCTTAGGCCACGTGGTGGATGAGAATGGAATCTCAGTAGACCCTGAAAAGGTCGAAGCGGTAAGTAGTTGGGAACAACCGAGAACACCGACGGAGGTAAGAAGTTTCTTAGGGTTAGCCGTGTACTATCGAAGATTTATCAAAGATTTTTCTAAGATAGCGACCCCGTTGACTAATCTGACGAGGAAGACGGTGAAATTTGTATGTACCGACAAATGCGAGAAAAGTTTTCAAGAGTTGAAGAAGAGGTTAAGCGAGGTGCCTATATTATCATTACCAGATGATACGGGAGGATTTGTGGTGTATAGTGATGCATGGCATAGAGGACTGGGTTATGTGCTGATGCAGCATGGCAAAGTCATTGTGTATACGTCACGATAATTGAAGGATTACAAAAAATGATACTCTGCTCATGACTTAGAGTTAGTGGCAGTAGTTTTTGCGTTAAGGATGTGGAGACATTATTTATACAGAGAGAAATGAGAGATATACATGGACCACAAAAGTCTGAAATATATCTCCATGTAGAAGGAGTTGAACATACGTCAGAGAAGGTGGTTAGAATTAATCAAAGATTATGACTGTGATATTCTTTATCACCCGGGGAAGGCAAACGTAGTTGTCGACGCTCTGAGCAGGAAAGGAGGGGAGAAATTATTTCAATTGACAACTCAAGAGGAGTTAATAAGAGATATGGAGAAGTTAGAAATAGAAGTGAAGGGACCCGAGAGGTCTGAAGAGAAATTATTTGTAATGGAAGCTTGTCCGACATTGTTGGATAGAGTGAAAGAGGCACAAGAGAAAGATGAAGAATGTAAGGAGATCAGGAAAAGGATCACGAAAAATAGGGAAGAAAATTTTTGAATAGATAAATACGGTATCTTAAGATTCGAAGGGAGAGTGTGGGTACCGGTGGTAACCGAGTTAAGAGAAGAGATTTTTCACGAGGCACACAATACGACATATTCCGTTCATCCTGGAGGCACTAAGATGTACCGAGACTTGATGAAACATTTTTGGTGGCCCAATTTGAAATAGGAAGTCGCAGAGTGCGTTAGTAGATGTTTGACTTGTCAACTCGTAAAAGCAGAGCATCAGCGGCCGAGTGGCTTGCCATAGTGGAAATGGGAGCATATTACGATGGATTTCGTGGTAGGACGTCCAGTCACGCAGAAAGGTTTGGATGTCATTTGGGTTATCGTAGATCGACTTACAAAGACCGTTCATTTCTTATCAATCAAGATCCGCTACAGCTTGAATCAGTTAGCGAGTCTGTACGTAAAAGAAATTATTTCACGACATGGAGTGTCGGTATCGATTGTTTCTGACCGAGACCCGCATTTCACGTCAAAATTTTGGAAAAGCTTGCAAGAGAGGATGGGGACACAGTTAAGGTTAAGTACTACTTATCATCCTCAGACAGACGAACAAAGTGAGCGAACAATACAAACGCTAGAGGACATGCTTAGAACTTGCGTGATGGACTTCAAGGAAAATTGGGACGACCACCTACCCTTAGTTGAATTTGCGTATAATAATAGTTACCATGCGAGTATCGGCATTCCACTGTATGAAGCTCTTTACGGAAGGAAGTGCAGAATGCCATTATGTTGGGACAAAGTTGAAGAACGACGAATACTCAGACCAGAGTTAGTACAACAAACCGCGAACGTGGTGACAGTAATAAGGGCCAGACTAGTGGCAGCTCAAGATCGCCAGAAAAAGTATGCGGATTTGCATCGGCAAGACCGAGATTTTGAAGTCGGCAGTTTTGTATTCTTGAAGGTATCTCCATAGAAGGGAAAGATCCGTTTCGGCAAGAAAGGAAAACTGAGTCCAAGATTCATAGGACCGTTCGAGATACTAAAGCGAGTGGGCGAAGTAGCATACAAAGTTGCACTACCACCTGAGTTGGATCACATCCATAACGTGTTTCACATATCTGTGTTGCGTCTGTACAAGCATGACTACAAGCACACGATTTCTTATGAACCCATTCAAGTGGAGAAGAATTTAGCGTACGAAGAAAGAATTTAGCGTACGAAGAAATTCCTGTCCAAATTCTAGATAGGAAAGAGCAAACCTTGAGAAATAAAGTTATTTCCTCTGTAAAAGTACTTTGGCGTAACCACGATGTCGAGTAGGCTATGTGGGAGTTAGAAGATAGGATGATGAGGGATTATCCCCATCTATTTGTGTAACCTTGTAGCAATTCCGGGATGGAATTTTTATAAGGAGTGAGGATGTAATACCCGAGAATTTTCACGTCTTATTAAACGAATATATTAGTGGAAATGAATATTTATTTGAATATAAAAGATTTTGTGTTACGAGATGAGTTAACTCAATTATATTGAATAATTGAATAATTGAGAATATATGGAATTTATGATGAACTCGTTGCCAGCCTTGTGTGGCACGGTGATGGGAGATATTAATAATATTGATCGATGTAGGAATTATTAAGTGAACAATTAATTTATATTAATTGTTAATTATTATTGTAGAATATTAATTGGTAATTAATTAATGATATGTAATTATTAATTGTTATTGTGAGTAAAGTAAATTGCATAATTAGAATGGTATTAGTTAATTAATGTGTGTGATATTATATAGTTCTTACATTAAAAAGAAAATGTGGTGTGACACATTAATATATATAAACTATATAATAAAGTGTAGGGAATTATAAGTTACAAAAACAATTATTTATGTGACATTAAGTATGTGTGGAAACATTAAAAGATGTATTCTGTCAAAGAATTATAAACTATTCCAATAAGTTAGTATAACTGGAATAATAAAGTTTTAAGGGGATATTAATTACTAGTGGGTAATTTAATGGAGTCCATACATATTATAAATAATAATTAGACAGGAATAATGTACATGAATTATATGATGTGAATTCATAAATAATCCCTAACTTCCATTATGTAGTAGTATTAACACATTAGAATTATATTTTTGGGAACAAACTATGCATTATAGACATAATTGCTGAGATTTAAAACACTTGTCCCAAATTAAAAGTCTTAGTTGCTAATTACGTATTAGGCCAATGGCCTATCCCCTACTATTACGTGAAACTCAGCAAAAATGAAAAAGGCTAAGAGGAAAATGATGAAGCTAGAGATGGTAGTGATGATGGCTATGAATTGGCAGTTGGCTAACTCCCTTCTACCCATTGTTCTATTTCATTTTTTATTGAAACAAACCTTGATGTAAAGAAATTGACTGGGTATGCATTTCTCTATATAAGTAACTTCATTCTTCAATTTTTTTGTTGCTTGAAATTGTCTACTAAGTGTGAACTGAGAGGGTGAGCTGATGAGAAATTGATGGAGTATAATTAGTGCTTTGAGGAATCAAATTAAGCTTCAAAGAGGTATAAATTTTGTTTGTGTTCTTGAGTTTAAGTTTTGTCAAATTCTTGCAAGTACTTGAATTCTTTGTAATTTGTGGAAGATAACATGACATTGTGTTAATTAAGTATGTATGCATGTCTAGAAGTTGTTTTTGTTGCGCCAGAAGCTGTTAGCGATGCTTGTAATTGAGGCTCTGCTGAAGCAGACCCATATTTTTTTGTCTCTGGACAAAGTGGCGCGGTCGCGCCACTTCCCTAGTCCTTCACCGCACGGGTTGCCTATCACAGTTACTGATGTTGGTTCCTTAAGTTGACATGAGCATGTTACTTTGGTTAGAATATGCATATAAATGACCCTATCATGTGGTTAGATATTATTTTGAACATAGTACATTGCTTTAGCTTGATTTGAGTTGAGTTTTCAAGAAAACTTCAACATTTGGAAAACTAGAAATGGTAAACTTGGATTAATGTATATTCTGATTTTCTGAGCATGTGTAAATAATCTAGGTATGCACGTACATAAGTATAACATAAGGCATGAACTGGTTTGGTGTATAATAGAGTTTTCTAGATTGGTTTTAAAGGATTTCTAAAGGAAAACTTGAAGTTTTGTAAAACAAAGTATGATGAGCATTATATTTCAAATTCTGATATTTTTATCTTATGTAAATAACTTGAGTATGTGCACAAATGCGTTCAAAAGTTTGATTTGGACAATGTGTGCTTATCTTGCATGCTTAAATAAGTTTTACTAAAGAGACTTATAATTTCAAATATAAACTTGATAAACTATGTATACATTAAGTTGAGCTTGAAAGCATGCTATCATAATCTAAATCTATAAACGTAAAAGAACGATATAGAGTACATGGACTTACTTGATATACATAAAGTTTTGATGATTTACTAAAGGAGACTTAGGGTTTAAATACAAACTGGATGAATTATATATGAACTTGTGAGTATGATTATATGTTCTAATGTGTATATAAGAGGGCATGATGTATAGTAAATGAAGTAACTTTTCATGCTTATTTGGTTAAACATGAAATTTTCAATAAAAATGTTGAAGTTAAAAACCAACTTTAAATTTGTTAGGGGATACCCTATTAGTATCCTGAACTTATGGATCATCATGCATCAAGACATGATTTACAAGCATGTTAACTAATCATGAGAATTGTAAAGTAGTTGAGCATGGAATGCGATAAGTCTAAGTAATGACTTCATAATTGCATGATGTAACTAGCGAGCATGTATAGTTGAGGCGAAAGGACCCTTGACATGTTAATATATGTTATGTATGTAAGGATGGACAAGCTAGGCCAAACAAGTGATTGCTCAGCTCTGGTTTAAACTGAGAGCCCCGCGACCGCACGTCTCCTTAGTACAAATCAGGCGCGGTCGAGCCAGTCTGCGGTAGGATAAGTTTTCTGCTATTAATTTGTAGGAGTTGCATACTTGTATTATTACTCTAGCATGTATTATATGACCATTACATGTCCAATGTGTTAAGAAGCATGTTAGATGATAGGAGTGAATGTTTAATGATGGGATTATAAACTTTCAAGTGATAAGTACAAAAATTATTTGCAAACTATAAAGCAACGATTAAAGACTATGTTATTTGATTTCGTGGTGACTTATAAACTGATTTCGTATTATAAGTATGCAAGGTGTGGAATAAAGTATGTGAAGAGTATACAACTAAGTTAAATGTTTAAGTATGCATTTAAACTTACATATCAAGCATGAGCACATTTAACTAATGGGCATTTTATACTTATAATACACTATAAATAGGATTTGAAAGTATTGATTTCTTAACGACGATAATCTACGCTTGAGGCAAGTATTCAAACTATTCTTTACATTGTGTAAGTACCCTAACTCTTGCATTACTTTATTCAACGGATATCTTAAGAAAACCTTATGTTATATTACTTTCTCGTTCAAATGAGCTAGTATGTAAACTCTTGAGAAAAAACTAATATTCATGTTGAACTTGGTATTGTTCTTGAATATTGTGGAAGGGTCTATGTCATTGATTTGGATAGACTATATGCATGTTTATAAAATTGTCCAAACCAATTGGTTGGTGCGGAAATCGTGAAACTTAGTTGAATAACCCTTATGGTAAGGGGAGTGTATGTTATTGGAAACCTCAACACATGAATGGCTTATTACTGTGGTGTTACGCATAACTAAGTGTATTGTAGAATAATCATCTATAGTACTTGATTCTTTTGGGTTATCAGTTTAATATTGGTAATTCTAGTAGATGTTCAATAGTCCTTAGTGGTTGCTCAGTATAAATTGTTTATCCAGTTGGATACATTGATAGTCTTTGAATTCTTATATATATATATATATATATATATATATATATATATATATATATATATAATGTTGATTTATATTGAATTATCATTCTTATTCTAGGAATTATTGATATTCATTATTCATGATATTATTCTGAAACTTTATACTATCTTAGAGATGATGCTTCGATATTTCAAACTCGTGATATTATATTCTTTACCCTTGTTGTATATTACTTGCTGGGCAATTTGTGCTCATCTTTGCTTATTTAAAACCTTTCAGTTAAGGCGGAACACGGAAGTGTCTCTGGGAAAGACAAGGGCAAGGGCAAGGCTACCGACTAGCTTGCCCCTTTATGTTTAAGACTATTATGTTGTATTAAGACTATTTTCAGACTATGCTTACACTTAAGTAGGATTATATAATAAGTCTTTATTCGATATTATTATGTAATCTATTAAGTACTGTAGGTTGCGAGACTTGGGGGAATAATTATAATAAATCATTGTATATTATTCTAATTTAGATTTTCCATTGTGAATGTGTGATTTTAGTTATTATGATTTTACCATGAGAACGTGATGAACTGAATTCGAGCGACCAAGTGGCGGTCCGAATTTGGGGGCGTCACAGAGAAGATGGTTAGAATTGATCAAGGACTATGATTGTGATATTCTATATCATCCGGGGAAGGCTAATGTAGTAGCAGATGCTTTAAGCAGGAAAAGCAGAGAAAAGTTGTTTGTATTTACAGAACAGAAAGAATTAGTAATAGAAATGGAGAAAATGGAGTTGAAGGTGAAAAATCCGAAGAATTTGGATAAAGTAATAGAAATGGAAGCAAGTCCGACTTTATTAGACAAGGTGAACGAGTCACAAGGGAATGATGAAGAATGTGGTAACATAAAGAAGCAGTTGTCTGAAGGCGAAGAGTTGAAGTATAAGATCGACGACACTGGATTGCTGGGATTTGAAGGAAGAATTTGGGTACCTGCAGTACCAGAGTTAAGAGAAGAGATTCTTTAAGAAGCGCACAATACGAGATACTCAATACACCCAGGAAGCACGAAGATGTATCAAGATTTACGTCAATAGTATTAGTGGCCAAACATAAAGAGAGAGGTTGCTGCATGCGTCAGCCGCTGCTTAACTTGTCAAAGAGTCAAGGCAGAGCATCAATGACCAAGTGGACTATTATAGCCGTTGGAAATTCTGGAATTGAAATGGGAGCACGTCACGATGGATTTTGTGGTAGGACTTCCAGCGACATAGAAGGGTTATGACGCTATATGGGTGATTGTCGACTGTCTTACAAAGTCAACACACTTTTTGTCGATCAAGATTAGGTATACTTTGGATCAGTTAGCCAAGTTGTATATAAAGGAGATAATTTTGAGACATGGAGTGCCAGTATCAATTGTGTCTGGTAGAGATCCGCGCTTCACGTCAAACTTTTGGAGGAGTCTTCAAGAAAGAATGGGGACACAATTAAGGTTGAGTACTGTGTATCATCCATAGACAGATGGGCAAAGCGAGAGAACGATTCAAACATTAGAAGACATGCTCAGAGCCTATGTGATGGATTTTAAGGGAAGCTGGGAAGATTATCTTTCATTGGTGGAGTTTGCGTATAATAATAGTTATCATGCAAGCATTGGAATGCCGCCGTATGAAGCCCTGTATGGGAGAAAGTGCAGAACGCCCTTATGTTGGGACGAGGTAGGTGAAAGAATATTGTTGGGGCCAGAATTGGTGTAGCAGACTGTGGAGATCATCAAAGTGATTAGAGCTCGACAGGTAGCAGCTCATGATCGACAAAAGAAATACACAGATATTCATCGCAAGAAAAGAGATTTCGAAGGGGAAGCTACGCATTTTTGAAGCTATCTCCTTGGAAGGGGAAGATAAGATTTGGGAAGAAAGGTAAACTGAGTCCAAGGTTTATTGGACCATTCGAAATACTGAAGAAGATAGGTGAAGTGGCGTACGAGGTAGCTCTACCTCCTGAACTAGAACATATTCACAATGTGTTTCATGTGTTAGTGCTACGTTCGTACAAGTCATATTACAAGCATATGATATCCTACGAGCCGATTCAAGTCGAGAAGGACTTATCGTACAAGGAGGTTCCTATAGAAATTTTGGATAGGAAAAAGCAAAAATTAAGAAATAAGGTTATACATTCTGTCAAAGTCCTACGGAGAAACCACAATACTGAAGAAGCTACGTGGGAGCTTGAAGAAAAGATGAGGAAGAATTATCCGAATCTTTTTGAGTAACCTTAATGAAATTTCGGGGACGAAATTCTTATAAGGAGGGGAGAATGTAATAACCAAGAATTTCTGTGGTACATTGTAAATAAATATATTAAATAATCTATAATATATTATGGATGATTAAGTGATTATGTGAATAATATGCTAGAATATTTAAAGGAAGTCTCACTATTAAGTTAAATAAGTTAGTGAACTAACCTAAGTATTTTAATAATCTAGAAAATAGATTTAAGGTGTTAAACACTAATTGAATACTCAATAAACTTGAATAAAACAAGTCTAATTGGGTTATGTGAGTGAATTAATATTATTAATGAATAATAATATAGAAATATTAATAATAATGAGCATAAGCTCAAGAGATAATAATGAAAGAAAAAATAAGTAATTAAACAAGCCCAATTATATTTTTAGTGTGGGACTTGTAGATAAAATTCATTCAAGGGAATTAGTTTATTAAATTAGCCCAAGAGGTCATGTATAAGATAAATATAATAATGGCCCAATTGAATTAATGGGAAAGCCCATGTTCAATTTTGTAAGTAAGCATGATAATAAAAGTGCGAGCTCATTAAACATTTAATTGCAAGCCCAAAAGATGAAAATGGTGGACCAAATTTAAGCCCAATTAAGGAGGGAGATATTGGACATTTGGTATGCTAAATAAGAATTAAAAAGAAATAAATTTTTAAGGATAAAAAGGCAACATGACCTGATAAGATAAGGAGAGGAAGGGGGGACGAATATAATCATTTCATGCTCCCAATTTTCTAAAGATAAGTACAAGATGGACTGTAATAACCGTAAATTTTATGATTAAATATTAATATTGATATAATTAGAGCCTATGAATATTTATTTTATAAATGCTTACACAGCATGAGGTGAGTAACTCAATTGAATTAAATTGAATTTATGATAATGGATAAGATGTGGAAAATTATGATAAGCTTATGAAATGTCTTGTGTGACACAATGATGGAATTAATGATGAATGAATTGAAGAAGGAATGCATTATTAAGTGAAGGATTAGTTAAGATTATATTGTTGATTAATTGTTGTTATGAGTACTAGCATATCAATGAGTAAACAATTTAAATGGTATATTAAAGATAATATCTTGAGAAATTGAGTAAATTCTTTTATTATAAGGAACGCCTTATTTTTCGTATATAAAGTGAAAATGTAATGTTATGTCTTTTTATGGCGTAATACAAATTTATATTGTAGTATTTATATATTAAGTATTTCCAAGAGGATTAAATTACAAAAGAAAGCTAAGTTATATTTTTATTCACTAAGTAAAGGATGACAGTAAGAGATGTGGTATTTAATTAAATTATTTAATTATATCAGAGTATTGATAAATCATTGAATTCATTTAAAAGCTTGTCTGGATGGACTAAATCATTTTTATTATTATTTAAGTGAGTGACTTAAATTATGTGAAATAACTCAACTTATTAATAATTATTAAGGTGGGGTATAATTTAGTGTTATTTGGGTAAATTAAATTAATTAATTTGCTGCAATAATAATTAAGTATTTACATGTTTATAATCCAAATAATAAACCTGGTAGGATAGGGTGGTAGGCCAAAATTGATTTAGTAGGCATACTTAATGAGTTTTTCTAGCCAAACTATTATGTTACTTGTAATTTCGTTTGGGGAGGGTGTGTGGCTAGCCAAATAGAGTCCAAACTTAATGCTCTTAATATGTGTGTAAGCCCAAGGGAAATATAACCTACCCATGTGATTATTTATCCACCCATTTCGGCAGCCATGTGATTATTTTTCCACCCATTTTATTTATTTTTTGGCAGCCTTGGTAGTGATGCAATGGTAGTAGCCATATTGATTTGAAAACCAATTTGTCTTGTAACGTAATAACACAATTCTAACAAACTAAGTTTCTATCATGGGGTATTACACATTATTGGGACTATCATTTAGGGACCAATGGATCCAAGAAGAAAGGGAGCATGTCGTGTGATATTTTGACAATTCAATGGTGACATGAATGATGAGATATCATAGACCACTTAGCGGCTGCCATAGAGTTCTTGTAGGGGGATGGTGAAGGAGAGTTTCTTCTAGTTTTTATGCACTCCTTTTAGTACATAAACCCCCTTGCTCTAGTTTTTTTTTAAAGCAAGAACCATTATAGAGAGAGTGTGAGTGTTCGGTGAAGCAGGAGAGAAGGAGTAATAGCAGCAGCAGCTCTTCATCTTAGTAACCCATTACAAAATTTTTAAAGCTAAGGTATAAAAATAAAATAAATAAATAAAAATTACTTTCCATTTAAATTCTAGTAAACACTTGTTTTTCTTTTAAGAGTAATGTGGATATTATGTGTTGCTCGTAAGAGTTAGTATGCTAAATTAGATGTCTGCATGCTAAATTAATAAGACATTGGTTTTTATAATATGCCTTTAAACTAGATAAATTAATTTGCAAGAGTGCATAATTTGTTTACGTAGAAAAAAAACAAAACACAAAGCATGTATATAAAAAGAAAGAATGGGCTGCATGTGTATCAATTAAATGGATGCTATATGTTAATTTTTTTTATTTTCCGTGCAACAAGGATGCTGCTTTGTGGCTGTTATTTTTAAGGCTAATTATTCGTTAACATGGCTGCTAGTTGTACAAGAAAATTTGATGTTACATATTCAATATTTTGGTGGAAGCATGTTTAAATTAAAGGAGGAGCTGCTATGCATGGGAATTAAAAAGCTTTTAGCCTTACCTATTATGTAATTTTAAAACATTAAAATGTGGAGCAATGTGAAGATTTAAAAGGCTATATATCAAACACATTTTTTTTTCCTCCAGCAAGGCCAAACGTAAGATTTGGTTCTAAAAAAAAATTTGTTATGCCAATTGAGGATAAATAGAGTAATGTTTAAATATAATAATAAGGGTGTTTCCATAAAGTGGGGCTGTTTATGTATTATATTTGTAATGTCTTTCAAAGAAATACTTTGATTAACCAACATAAAGGTAATGAGATATAAATCAGTATACTAAACTAATTTAATAATAGCATTAAAACATTAAATTGTGACACTATGTGCATCACATATTTATAAGGGAAGTAATAAAAAGGGTATGTGTTACAGTGATGTATTTATGCTATATTAAATGGGGTATTTACCTTTAAGCTACATTCTAATGTGTCAAACGTAAACATAATCGACGAACGAGGCAAGTTCCTTAATTCTTACACTGTATACATATTGTATAACTCGAATTGTTGTCATATCAACCATATTTATATCGAGCAAATATCTATTTCTATTCGAAAATCATTTGTATACCTTGACATTGTTGCAAGCATTGGACTTATCGTTCTTAAATGCATTATAAAAGTTGTCTAAGCCTTTGATTCGACTAGACTATTATCATGTGTTAAAAAGTTATCCAAACCAATTGACTTGGTGCGGACTATTGTAAATATACTAAGACCCTCATTGAAGGGAAAATTATATATTATCGAGGAACTGACGTGCGCACATGAGTATGATTAAATGTTATGCATAACGTAGGGTACTTTAGGCTGATCACCTGTTGTACTCGTTTATATTAGATTACAGTATAATACTGTTAATTCTAGTAAGAGTTCATAGTCTTTAGTGACTGCTTAGTGTTCATTCATATTGAACCTTGAAATGAATAAATCCTGAAATTTTGTTGATATCCTTCAGTCTATAGCGACACCTATTGAGTACTCTTGATATTTCTTGATTTCCTTGAACTACCAATTATTATTATACCCTTGAAGATTCAAATGCTATAACTGCTTATTCTTCTGGCTATATTACTTGCTGGGCAAACTTGTTGCTCATTCTTGTTTCCTAAAAACTTTATAGTTAAGGCAGAACGAGGCTGTACTTCAGGAAATGACAAGGGAAAGGGCAAGACTACAGAATAACATAGTCCTTTAAGATTAGTAGTATTATTATTATTGTTATGCTTATTATGATGTATTTAAGGATGATTAAGTTATGTTTAAGTTTAATCGCTGAATTGTCGTAGTAATGGTTATGGTACCTTGGGATGCGAATATTTATATTATATCAATGTAAATTATTCTTTTATTTCCGTTGTTGATGATATTAGTAAGATATTTGAAGTTACACGTGATGCACCGAATTCGTGATATTGGTATCCAAATTTTGGGGGTGTCACAGGTTGGTATCAAAGCTATAGTTATAAACCTTAGGAGCGAGAGTCCTTAGATTATAACTTAGGAGAACTTAGAAGATAGAAAGGGATGAAACTCATATAGAGTTTTGATAGAGAGAGACTTAGCATGTTATAGAATATAACTTCATTCTATACAATGAACTTATGTCATTTAACATTCTAATGGTGTTGTTGCTTATTTTGTCTTATGTTGGTGATTGTAGGATGACTAACATGGGAGGACCTAGCCGAGTAGTAACAGAGGAGCCGCGTGACATACACGTAGTATTTGAGTCACCATTGATAGTAAAGCCCGTATCAGCAGTGGCCCCTATCGATGATGATGACGAGGAGGATGAGATGGAGCCTCTACCCGAGGAGTCTGATCCGGAGGAGTAGCCTATGGAGGAGGAACCTATGGGGGACTCCGACGAGACTACTTTCGAGGATCAGATGTTGGGAGAATATGAGGAGCAGATTCTGGAGTTAGGAAGTAGAGTGGAGGAGCTAGAGGCTGAAGCAAGGGAGAGGGAGTCTGAGTTCCAGAAATCGAGGGACGAGGACTATCAGAGGAAGTTAGCTATACAAGAAATGGAAGTGGAAATTGCTCAACGCAATGAGGTAGGGATCCAGTTGGGAACCTTGTTTCATAGGTCGGTGGCTAGGAATGTGGAGCTGGCAGGGAAACTCGAAGAGTCTGAGCAGTGGGAACTTAGTGAGAAGGCTGAGAAGGAAGCTCTTCGTACTCAGTTAGAAATGGAAGTAATGGATAGGATCCACTTTGAGGAGAAGTGGGAAGGAGCCAATGATAGAGCTAACGATCTAGATGATGAAGTGAGATGCAAAAGGTGGAAGATGAACAAGATGGGATATGCACTACGCACGACCATGGGAAGGTTGATTGATGGAGTAAATCATTACCCGGCAGAGCAGTGACAGACTCGACACACCATAAGCCGAGATTTGGTGGTGCACATTTCCCAGAGGGAGTACCAGAGCGCTGTGGAGCGCGGGATGTTGGATTGAGTCTAGGTGTTAAATTTTAGTAGTTGTAATATTTTTATTATGTGTGTTGTGAAATCTCTGTCTTTTTATGTAAGATGTGAGATAATAGTAAACCCTAACTTTTGAAAAATATTAGAGGGGTAGTATGTTTGGTGTTGTCCCCATCTTTTGTAATATTAGGGGATATGTTGGGTCAATTATAGAAGTATGCTAGAGATAAACATGTAATATAACTATTTGGCATATGAATATAAATGATCTTATTTCTGAATCGTGTTATAAATTTTTACCTATTTGAGAACTGTCTAAGTGAAATAACTAGATAATAAAATGAAAATTTTATGATGCAGAAACATGCCGCCCAGACGTAGATTAACTGCACCGGAAGAGTCGGTTAATGATGAGAGAGGACAAGTAGATCCCATTCAGAGGCTTGTAGATTTGTTAGGGAAGGCTCTTAGGGGAAGAAATGAACCAGTACCACCCATTCCCCAAGTAGCTCCGGTCGTAAACTTCAAGGACTTTTAGAGTGTAGGACCTCCGGAATTCATGGGTACTACCGATCCTATCATAGCGCAAACGTGGATCAAGGAAATGGAGAAAGCCTTCGTCATTGCTCATGTGAGCGAAGACTAGAAAACTGTGTTCGCTACATATATGATGAGGGGTGAAGCAAACTACTGCTGAGAAGCAAATCAACAGAGGGCGGGAGAAGGGACTATAACCTGGGAAAGGTTTAAGACTTTGTTCTTCGAGAACTACTTCCCGAAGAGCACGAAGAATAGGATGGAGGTAAAGCTTCTAGAACTGAAATAAGGGGAGATGACGGTGGCACAGTATGCAGCCAAGTTCAATGAACTCGCACGATTCACAACACATCAAGTAGACACTGAAGAAAGGAAATCTCGACGCTTCGAACTTGGACTAAAACCTTGGTTGTTCAACAAGGTGTCGGTCCTTCAAATCGACTCGTTCGCCACATTATTGGAGAAAGCAATAATTGTTGAGGGAGGTAAAGAGGCATTGAGCCAATACAACAAAGAGAAAAAGAACAAGAATGCTGGGGGAGAAACTCGTGGAGGGAGTAGTAATGGTGGAAGCCATCTGGGAAAGAGAAAATGGGATAACCGCAACAACAACAACAACAACAACAACAATAATACCAACAATTGAAACATCAGTCAGTCAGAGGGTTATCAAGGAGGGTTTAAGAAAAGAAGTAAAGCTTGCTCGAAATATGGGAGGAACCATCAAGGGGAGTGCTGGAAGGGACACAGCGTCTGATACAACTGCGGCCAAGAAGGGCACATTTCACCTAACTGCCCAAAACTAAAAAAGATCGAGGGATGTATCGTGTGTGGCTCAACTGAGCATCAAATCAAGGATTGCCCAAAGAAGGGTGGCAGCGGAGGAAGCGGCCAACAGGGAGGGGGCAGCAAGCTGATGATCGGTGGACCAACACAATCTAATCGACCGACTGCCCGAACCTTTAAAATGACTATCCAAGACGCAGCGACTGCAAAGGAAGTGGTGTCAGGTATTCTCCCAATCAATAATATAAATGCATATGTATTATTTGATTCGGGTGCTACCTATTCCTTTGTGTCGGAAGAATTTACTAGACAACTAAACATACCCCATGTACGCTTAGAAAATTCGTTGAACATAGAGATTGCGAATAAGGAAGTAATTCCCGTAGAGTGTGTTTACCGAAACTGTTGTGCAAACATTAGAGGTCACAAACTGAAGGTAGACTTAATTTCGATTAGACTGGGAGAGTTTGATGTGATATTAGGAATGGATTGGTTATCCAGCCACGCTACGATAATCAATTATCAAGAGAAGAGTGTGAACCTTCATATTTCAAATCAATCTAAGGTAGTGTTTTATGGTAGCTCATCGCTCAAGTAATCGTGTTGCCTTACGATGATGCAGGCTAAGAAATTATTAAAGAAAGGATGTGTAGTTTATTTGGCCTATATAGTAGATACTCAGAAAAAGGGAGTGGAAATGAAGAATATATCGATAGTCAAAGATTTTCAAGATGTGTTCCCAGACGAGTAGCCTGGTCTTCCGCTAGACAGAGAAATCGAATTCGTAATAGGCTTAGCACCAAGATCAGCACCAATTTCAAAAGCCCCATATCGTATGGCGCCAGTGGAAATGAAGGAATTAATGATATAATTACAAGAGTCGCTAGATAAGGGTTACATTTGGCCAAGTGTGTCTCCTTGGGGAGCACCGGTGTTTTTTGTAAAGAAAAAGGATGGATCGATGAGGCTCTGTACCGACTATCGAGAGTTGAACCGAGTAACGATTAAGAATAGATATCCATTGCCATGGATAGACGACCTTTTTGATCAACTAAAGGGAGCGAGGTGTTTTTCCAAGATAGACTTACGAACGGGTTATCATCAGTTGAAAGAGCGAGAGGAGGACATACCAAAGACGGCGTTTCGAACTCGTTACGGACATTACAAATTTTTAGTGATGTCATTTGGGTTAACCAATGCTCCGGCAGCATTCATGGACTTGATGAACCGAGTTTTCAAGCCATACTTAGATAAATTCGTAGTAGTGTTTATCGACGACATTTTAATTTATTCAAAGACTAAGGAAGAGCACGCCAAACACCTAAAGATGATATTAGAAGCATTGAGAAGGGAAAAGATGTATGCTAAACTTTTAAAATGTGAATTTTGGATGGAGAAGGTTCAATTTCTAGGACACGTGATAGATCAAAATGGAATTTTTGTGGATCTTGGAAAAGTGGAGGCGGTAAGTAACTAGGAACAACCGAAGACGCCAATAGAAGTTAGGAGTTTCTTAGGTTTAGCCGGGTACTATCGAAGATTTATCCAAGATTTTTCTAAGATAGCAACCCCGCTGACCAATCTAACGAGGAAGACGATGAAGTTCGTGTGGACGGACAAATGCGAGTAGAGTTTTCAAGAATTGAAGAGGAGGCTGAGTGCAGCACCGGTATTATCATTACCGGATGATACGGGAGAATTTGTAGTGTATAGTGATGTGTCGCATAGAGGACTTGGTTGTGTGCTAATGCAACATGGCAAGGTCATTGCGTATGCGTCACGACAGTTGAAGGATTTTGAAAAGCGATACCCTACCCATGACTTGGAGTTAGCAGCGGTAGTATTTACTTTGAAAATTTGGAGGCATTATTTGTATGGAGAAAAATGTGAGATATACACAGACCACAAGAGTCTGAAATATATCTTCACACAGAGGGAGTTGAATATCCGACAAAGAAGGTGGTTGGATTTAATCAAGGATTATGACTGCGAAATTCTTTATCACCCGAGAAAAACAAACGTAGTAGCCGACGCTTTAAGTAGAAAAGGAAGGGAGAAGGTATTCAAATTGACAACTCAAGAGGAATTAATAAGAGAAATGGAAAAGTTGGAAATAGAGGTGGAAGAACCGAAAGAAGTAGAAGGATAATTATTCGGGATGAAAGCTCACCCAACGTTATTGGATAGAATAAAGGAAGCACAAGAGAAAGATGAAGAATGTGAGAAGATAAGGAAGAGAATAGTAGAAAATGAGGAAGAAAAGTTCAAAGTAGATAAGGATGGTATATTAAGATTTGAGGGTCGAATATGGGTGCCATCTATAACTGAACTGAAAGAGGAAATCTTGCACGAAGCACATAATACTACTTACTATGTTCATCTAGGAGGTACAAAGATGTATCGGGATCTTCGACACCACTTTTGGTGGCCTAATTTAAAATGAGAAGTTGCAGAATGCGTTAGTAGATGTCTTACTTGTCAAAGGGTCAAAGCAGAACATCAAAGGCCTAGTGGACTATTTCAACTGTGACGCCCCCAAATCCAGGTTCTCTAACCTCAGATTCGGTGCTCACGATCTATCATCATCATAAGCATTCTATAACTATTACGAAATAATAAACATACATTGTTCATTATAATAAAGTTTCCATAACATGGTCCCAAGGTCTTCTTAACCTTAACTTAAACACACCATTCATATTACAAAAGGTTTACATAAGAACTTCCATTAGATAATAATAATTAATATTCATTCCAAACTATTCCTGGATCTTGCCCTTGCCTTTGTCCTTCGTATTGGATCCTTCAGGCTTAGCTGAAATAAATGTCATGATATAGCAAGGGTAAGCAACTAATTTGCTTAGCAAGTTTATATACAAGGGAGATATATCATGACTAGAAAGAAGTTTTGCTTTCAATGTTCAACAATAATATAAGGTTGTGAAGGAACATGAATTAATAATCAACAATTGAATATTCGAATAATTGAATAATATGAACTGAGTGGTTTTGAGATAACCATGAACATTTGCTAAGGTTCTCAGTAATTTAAACTGGACCTCTTAATAAGTTTTAGTATTCAAGGGGATCAGCCTTTCATACCCCGTGATTTATGCATAAACACTTAATATTCCGGCATCGATATCATGCCTTAATCAAATTCGTCCTTTTCTCAGTCAAGAGTTCTTATCATATCAATTTAATAAGAACAGCTTTTTAAAATACATTTGATTTAACAAATTTAAACATGCTTGATCTAGCTGATACAATTAGCATAGATCTATCTCATAAACAGTTCGTAAATGAAAGAACTTTAATTTAATTCACAGTTCAATACTAATAGAATAGGAATTCAATTGAACAAAGTACGAATTTTAATAATCAATATAGATGTGAATAATCATCAATAATTATTCACTAACATGCTTTGAAAATAATAACTCGAGTTTGAGTTAGGACACTTGCCTCGTCTGTAGATTACGGCTACGTAATTAATTTATATCCACTATGCAGTTAAATTATCTTCCTTTGAGAGACCTATAGTTAATCTTTCAATTAGTCATAGTATAACATTAGATTATGTAATCACATAAATATTATGCATTATATTTAGTTCTTATAAACATTATCATGTCTTGATAATGTTACTATAACCACATAATATTCTTGATCTTGATAATATTTAATTCACCTCTTAGTATTATTAGTTCCCTAATAATATTTTCATTTGCTTACTAATATTATTAACATCTTAATAATATTTTAATACCTTACTAATATTATTAATCCTCTTAATAATATTTTAATTAATATTATTATTTTAATAATATCTTACTTATGCTTTAGTATCATTAATCATTTAATATTATTAATCATTTAATAATATTTTATTCATTTACTAATATTATTAATCATTTAATAATATCTTATTCTATTACTAATATTATTAATTATTTAATAATACTTTAATCATTTATCAATGCTTAAATCAAATATTATTAACCATTTAATAATATTTTAAAGAAATTTTATCCTTAATATTTTTATTTACTTATCAATATCATATTCTAATATTATTAATATCATAATAATATTCTAATAATTTATTGGATTAATAAATAATTTATTCTAATTGTTCATCATTTATTAAACCTCTTATTTAATATCCATAAAAGGTCATAAATAATATTTATTATCATAAATTACCAAAATGCTCTAAGATAGTCATGATATGATATATTATGAGTATTCAAGCATAAAAATCACTTTTTTCTTATTCAAGACATCATTTAACTATTTATTTCCTTTTATTCATAACTTAACCATTTTTAGGAAAAATAGTAAACTTACTCCAAAAATTCTCAGCTTCTGTGCTTTGACACAATATGAACCTACAAGGATCCCCAAATTTTTCTGGAATTTTAGAAAATGATCTACTATTTTTAAAGTTCCCAAAACACTCGGATCTTGTTTTATTTTTAATAAATTGAGTTTTGCTCAGAAAAATCTGAAATTTTCAGGGTATGTTCTTCTAACATATATGAACCTACTGTAAAAATTTCAGAAGTTTCCAGTGTATACACAGTGAGATATTCGACGGTAAAGTTTTAGGAGTCCTTTACGGAAATAGTCATTACGCACAATCTATAACTCGAAACGTGTCCGTTCTTTTTCCTACACGTAGATAACTTCTCAAGGTACCTCTGTGAATTTTCCCAGATTTTTAAGGGACATGAAACTGTCCGAAACAGACCCAAGAAAAATAGGACAGAAACTATTTTAGGGTTTTTGAACCCTTAACATTCTAAGTGCGCTGTTTTGGGGAAATCAGCTCCAAAGGATTCAAAACTTGTTAGATTTGTGTTCTATCACTTGGGTTTACTAGATAACTCATGTATCTAGCACCCCCCCTTCAACGGATCACAAATCTAAGTTAGAAAACTTGAGTTACACAAGATTTAGTGGAAGAAAACAAGAGTTTTCACCCTTGGAGAACATATGCTCATATTCTTCCTCTAAGCCTTTGATCTAACACTCAAAATACTTAGTTCTATACATGATCATATGTAGGACTAGGGTATCTTGAGTATTTGTTCATAACCCCAACAAAACTCAAGCTAAAGAAAAAAAAAACAAAGTAGAAGAAGAAAATGAAGGTTAGGTTATACCTTGATTTAATGGCAACCTTCCTTGATTTACCAAAGTAAGTGATGAACTTTGGATGCATTAACAAACTAGCACTCCTCTCTCTCTCTCTATATATGGCCAAACCTCTCTCTCCTTTCTCTCTCTAGAAGTGGCTAGCTTGGGAGAAATTATAAGAGGAAGAATGAGAGAAGAAATGAAATGAAATGAAAAGATGAAGTAAAAGGATACTTACAAAAAATATAGATACACTTAGTGTATCTAGCTATTATCCCCCATACTTTCTTTAACCAATGGATAGAAGCTTTGTCTTATCACTTTAATTAGTCTAATCATGATTAAGGATGCTTAATAAAGTGGCAACCAATGGGAGCTTGACAACCATGTCCTTTTGTGTAAGAGTTACTACAAATGGACCTTGCTTAGCTTAATTAGTTGCCTTAAAAGGCTAATGTGGCCAGCCATATTTATGTCCACTAACTCCTTCATTTAGCTTTTATTTTAATGCATAAATTAGATAAATCAAATGTCTAAAATACCCTTAATCAAGTGAGCTAAGTTTGGGCTTGCATTTATTTCTTTTGGGCTTCTCCTTTAATTGTTTTGGGCTATGTAATAAACATAGTCTAACAATTTTAATATATGTTACCCAATTTAATTATTTAAGGTTTCCATTCCTAATCTTATGAAATTTAATTACCTATACATGTGACTTTAGCTCATAACCTAATTAGGTTCACAAGAATTAGGTTTAAAATTATTAGTCACTTGAAATAATAAGATTATCCACTTAAGTTAGTATACATTTTAAATACTAACATCTCCTTATTACCATAACCCTTAGATTATTTAATTGTCTCACCTAATTTATAATTAGGTTACGAGGCTTTCATTTTTAATGAAACCTATAAATGTATATATCCATAACTATGACATACATGTTAATTGACCCATGCACCATTTCACATATGTTGTCACATATTAAATCACTGTATAACACAAAGTTTTTAAATATTAATAATGTATATACATATATAGTGACTAAAAATTCACGGTTATTACATCAACCGCTGGAAATACCAGAATGGAAATGGGAGCACATTACAATAGACTTCGTGGTTGGACTTCCGATCACACAGAAGGGTTATGATGTCATTTGGGTTATCGTGGACCGACTGACAAAGACAGCTTATTTTCTACCCATCAAGATTCGATTCAGTTTGAACCAGTTAGATAATTTATATATAAAGGAAATAGTGTCACGACATGGAGTGCTGGTGTCGATTGTCTCAGATCGAGATCCGCCTTTCACGTTAAAGTTTTGGAAAAGTTTGTGAGAACGAATGGGAACTTAGTTGAGATTAAGTACTGCTTATCACCCTCAAATCGACGGACAAAGTGAACGAACCATACAAACATTGGAGGACATGCTTAGAGCTTACGTCATGGACTTCAAAGGGAATTGGAACGACCATTTACCATTGGTAGAATTCGCTTACAATAATAGCTATCACGCGAGTATCAGAATGCCACCATATGAAGCTCTTTACGGGAGGAAGTGTAGAACACCATTGTGTTGGGACGAAGTTGGAGAATGACAAATTTTGGGACCAAAATTAGTTCAACAAACGGCCGACGTGGTAACAACAATAAGGGGCAGATTGGTAGTAGCTCACGATCGCCAAAAGAAGTATGCGGATTTGCATCGTCAGAACTGAGACTTTGAAGTCGGTAGTTTTGTATTTTTGAAGGTGTCCCCTTGGAAGGGAAAGATCAGATTCAGAAAGAAAGGAAAATTAAGTCCGAAGTTCATAGGACCATTCGAGATATTGAAGCGAGTGGGCAAAGTGGCATACAAAGTGGCCTTGCCACCCGAACTGGAACACATCCACAACGTGTTTCACATTTTCGTACTAAGTCCGTACAAGTCTGACTATAAGCACGTGATTTCATATGAGCCCATTCAAGTAAAGAAGAATCTGGCATATGAAAAAATTCTTGTCCAGATATTAGATAAGAAAGAGCAAACGCTAAGAAACAAAGTTATATCTTCTGTATAAGTAGTTTGGCAAAACCACGATGTCGAGGAGGCCATGTGGGAATTAGAAGATAGGATGAGGAGAAACTATCCCCATCTTTTTGTGTAACCTTGTATCAATTCCGAGGATAAAATTTTTATAAGGGGGGGAGGATGTAATAACCGTAAATTTTATGATTAAATATTAATATTAATATAAATAGAGCCTATGAATATTTATTTTATAAATGCTTACACAGCATGAGGTGAGTAACTCAATTGAATTAAATTGAATTTATGATAATGGATAAGATGTGGAAAATTATGATAAGCTTATGAAATGTCTTGTGTGACACAACGATGGAATTAATGATGAATAAATTGAAGAAGGAATGCATTATTAAGTGAAGGATTAGTTAAGATTATATTGTTGATTAATTATTGTTATGAGTATTAGCATATCAATGAGTAAACAATTTAAATGGTATATTAAAGATAATATCTTGAGAAATTGATTAGATTCTTTTATTATAAGGAACGCCTTATTTTTCGTATATAAAGTGAAAATGTAATGTTATGTCTTTTTATGGCGTAATACAAATTTATATTGTAGTATTTATATCTTAAGTATTTCCAAGAGGATTAAATTACAAAAGAAAGCTAAGTTATATTTTTATTCACTAAGTAAAGGATGACAGTAAGAGATGTGGTATTTAATTAAATTATTTAATTATATCAAAGTATTGATAAATCATTGAATTCGTTTAAAAGCTTGTGTAGATGGACTAAATCATTTTTATTATTATTTAAGTGAGTAACTTAAATTATGTGAAATAACTCAACTTATTAATAATTATTAAGGTGGGGTATAATTTAGTGTTATTTGGGTAAATTAAATTAATTAATTTGCTGCAATAATAATTAAGTATTTACATGTTTATAATCCAAATAATAAATCTGGTAGGATAAGGTGGTAGGCCTAAATTGATTTAGTAGGCAGACTTAGTGAGTTTTTCTGGCCAAACTATTATGTTACTTGTAATTTCGATTGGGGAGGGTGTGTGGCTAGCCAAATAGAGTCCAAGCTTAATGCTCTTAATATGTGTGTAAGCCCAAGGGAAATAGAACATACCCATGTGATTATTTATCCACCCATTTCGGCAGCCATGTGATTATGTATCCACCCATTTCGGCTGCCATGTGATTATTTATCCACCCATTTTATTTATTTTTTGGCAGCCTTAGTAGTGATGCAATGGTAGTAGCTATATTGATTTGAAAACCAATTTATCTTGTAACGTAATAACACAATTCCGACAAACTAAGTTTCTATCATGGGGTATTACACATTATTGGGACTATCATTTAGGGACCAATGGATCCAAGAAGAAAGGGAGCATGGCGTGTGATATTTTGACAATTCAATGGTGACATGAATGATGGGATATCATAGACCACTTAGGGGATGCCATAGAGTTCTTGTAGGGGGATGGTGAAGGAGAGTTTCTAGTTTTTATGCACTCCTTTTAGTATATAAACCCCCTTGCTCTAGTTTTTTTTTAAAGCAAGAACCATTATAGAGAGAGTGTGAGTGTTCGGTGAAGTAGGAGAGAAGGAGTACTAGCAGCAGCAGCTCTTCATCTTAGCAACCCATTTCAAAATTTTTCAAGCTAAGGTATAAAAATAAAATAAAAAAATAAAAATTACTTTCCATTTAAATTCTAGTAAACACTTGTTTTTCTTTTAAGAGTAATGTGGATATTATGTGTTGCTTGTAAGAGTTAGTATGCTAAACTAGATGTCTGCATGCTAAATTAATAAGACATTGGTTTTTATAATATGCATTTAAACTAGATAAATTAATTTGCAAGAGTGCATAATTTGTTTACATAGAAAAAAAAACAAAACACAAAGCATGTATATGAAAAGAAAGAAGGGGCTGCGTGTGTATCAATTAAATGGGTGCTATATGTTAATTTTTTTTTTCCGTGCAATAAGGATGCTGCTTTGTGGCTGTTATTTTTAAAGCTAATTATTCATTAACATGGCTGCTAGTTGTACAAGAAAATTTGCTGTTACATATTCAATAATTTGGTGGCTGCATGTTCAAATTAAAGGAGGAGCTGCTATGCATGGGAATTTAAAATCTTTTAGCCTTACCTATTATGCAATCTTAAAACATTAAAATGTGGATCAATGTGAAGATTTAAAAGACTATATATCAAACACATTTTTTTTCCTTCAGCAAGGCCAAACGTAAGATTTGGTTCTAAAAAAATTTTTGTTATGCCAATTGAGGATAAATAGAGTAATGTTTAAATATAATAATAAGGGTGTTTCCATAAAGTGGGGTTGTTTATGTATTATATTTGTAATGTCTTTCAAAGAAATACTTTGATTAGCCAACATGGAGATAATGAGATATAAATCAGTATACTAAACTAATTTAATAATAGCATTAAAACATTAAATTGTGACACTATGTGCATCACATATTTATAAGGGAAGTAATAAAAAGGGTATGTGTTACAGTGATGTATTTATGCTATATCAAATGGGGTATTTACCTTTAAGCTACATTCTAATGTGACATTAATAGCATGTAAAAATTAAAAAGAAAATAAGTAAGGGTTTATGATGATAAACAAACAGAATAGTGTAATGTCATTTTGAACTCTAATTAATTAAATTAGTACAGATTACTAATTTGAGCAACAGTTTAATAAAGTAATGTTATGTGCATAGTTTTCTTATTTGTGAGCATAATTGTGTAGTAAGTAAGCAATATAGTATTTTTCAACATTATGTATTGCATGAGGGATTAGAACCTTAAACTATGATAACATGCGATTAATAGCTAAAGCGAGACGGTTTTCAACAATCACTAATTTGTACGACTATATTATTATATTATAGGCAGTATACGTGACAAGGTGTCAAAGGTAAACATAATCGACGAACGAGGCATGTTCCTTAATTCTTACACTGTATACATATTGTATAACTCGAATTGTTGTCATATCAACCATATTTATATCGAGCAAATATCTATTTCTATTCGAAAATCATTTATATACCTTGACGTTGTTGCAAGCATTGAACTTATCGTTCTTAAATGCATTATAAAAGTTGTCTAAGCCTTTGATTCGACAAGACTATTATCATGTGTTAAAATGCTATCCAAACCAATTGACTTGGTGCAGACTATCGTAAATCTATTGAGATGAACAACCCTCATTGAAGGGGAAATTATATATTATCGAGGAACTGACGTGCGCACATGAGTATGATTAAATGTTATGCATAACGTAGGGTACTTTAGGCTGATCACCTGTTGTACTCGTTTATATTAGATTACAGTATAATACTGTTAATTCTAGTAAGAGTTCATAGTCTTTAGTGACTGCTCAGTGTTCATTCATATTGAACCTTGAAATGAATAAATCCTGAAATTTTGTTGATATCCTTCAGTCTATAGCGACACCTATTGAGTACTCTTGATATTTCTTGATTTCCTTGAACTACCAATTATTATTATACCCTTGAAGATTCAAATGCTATAACTACTTATTCTTCTGGCTATATTACTTGTTGGGTAAACTTGTTATTCATTCTTGCTTCCTAAAAACTTTACAGTTAAGGCAGAGCGATGCAGTACTTCAGGAAAGGACAAGGGAAAGGGCAAGGCTACAGAATAATTTAGTCCTTTAAGATTAGAAGTATTATTATTATTGTTATGCTTATTATGATGTATTTAAGGAAGATTAAGTTATGTTTATGTTTAATCGCTGAATTGTCTTAGTAATGGTTACGGTACCTTGGGACGCGAATATTTATATTATATCAATGTAAATTATTCTATTATTTTTGTTGTTGATGATATTAGTAAGATATTCGAAGTTGCACGTGATGCACCGAATTCGTGATATGGGTGTCCGAATTTTGGGGGCGTCACATGGGCTAGGTGTCAACTTTAGTATGGAGCCACCACATTTGGCTAATCTTGTAAGTAACATAGTTATAATTAAGAGAGAGAGAGAGAGAGAGGAGATATGTTGGTAGATTGTGTTAGATATACCAAATATATCTATAGATTTATTTTTTTCCTAGCATTTAAATCGTACTTCTCTTTCGTCTCATTCCTAGTTAAGCTAACCAAAAAGGAAAGGAAAGAGAGAAAGAGAGAGAGAGGATTTGGTGGGAGAAGGAAGGAGAATGAGAGGAGTGTGGAGCTTATGCATCCTAGATTCATTACATACTTTGGTAAAGTAAGGAGAGTAGCAAGCAAATCAAGGTGATAACTTAAACTAGCTTAAACCTTTTTATTTTGTTTGATTTTGATTATTTAAAGTTTATGATATTGAGGTCTAAAAACATCTATCTACATGTTTTCATGTATGGTTCTAACATATTTGAGTGTTAGAAAGTGAATCAAAAGGATATAAAAGAAACTAGTTTTGATTTGTTAAGAAACTCTAGTTTTTTTTTCTTTCTTTGATCGACTACTATTTTTAATCTACACCTTCTTTTTGTGATCCGCAAAAGAGAGATGCTAGATATGTAAGTTAAATACTAAACCCAAGTGGTAGTGCTCAAAAATGTTGAGTACACAAGTTGTAGCGACTGTGTTAGCAAAAATAGTTTTGTCTTTAAAAAGAAAAACAAACTATTTTTGGACAGTCAATGCTATGGACAGTTTCATCATTTTTCTGACATTTAATGTAACGCCCCCGAATTCAGGTACTTGAAATCCGAATTCAGTGCTTTACGATACCATTTCTATGAGCAGAAATATTACTAATAATAATAACAATAATATAAATTTCAAACTTAACTTACATTTATCAGAGTCTAATTCCAAGTACGTAACCTTTAAACATTCATTGCAAACCATGATAGATAATATATATATCATACTTGCTTTAATAACATTAAACTATTACATAAGATAACGTTCATTCATTCATTCAGCAACCTTTTCCATTCCCTTGTTCTTAGCAGAGCTCTCTGATCATTCACACTTAGCTGAAAACATTTAAATTAAGCAAGGATGAGCATTTGAGTGCCCAGCAAGTAATAGCAATTATATATATATATATATATATATATATATATATATATATATATATATATATAAGCTGAAAGGATTTAAATATTTTCTTTGTACTATTCTTCTACAACAAGTCAATAGTTGTGAAGTATTCTGAACCGATAATAATAACATAACAACTCTCTTTCAAATTTTTGAAACTACATAATGACTATAACTGGGGTTATGGTGACATGCCATGAACATTGTTTTTATTTTCGAAAAGGTTAAACAGAAATTCATCTGTAAACCGTCATAACTTACGGGCGTTAGGTTGTACTTCCCATGGGCCCTGTATTGATCAATACTACATTACAAGAACGATAGGATCGTTCACTCTGTTCCGCCTTGGGCGCATAAAAGTTTTCCCATGTAGGGATGTTCATACTTGTCTGGGTTCTAAATCAAAGGTTTTATCTTGTTCAACAATAATCTATAATTCAACATATATGTATACGGGTAATTGACAAAGCTATATCAACATGTGATTAAATACAATAATTATCCAAGTGGGGACACTTGTTTAACCATTTCTAGAAATTAATGAACAGATATATATATATATATATATATATATATATATATATATCTAAGTTGCCATATACTAACATGTTGATAATCAATGAGCTTATATAATATAAGGTTAATAATATGTACAGTAATAATATAGTTTAGAAACATTCTTACTCATGTCCATTGCATAAAGAAAATGCAAAGGTTAGATACTTGCCTGAAGCGCTGCTTACAGTTTGTAATTTAGATTTATCACTTATCTCACGACCTATCATTAATAAGATCGTTTGTTTGATTAGAATAACATACTATAACACATAACACTGCTTATTGCAGTCAGTACATACCCTAATCACATTGGCACATATGTTTAATAACCATTGAATCACAAATAACCACATATCTAAATAAATTATCTAAGTCCAGATCAATTTCTGAAACATGTCGGTGTACCGACGGTTTTATCAGGTAATTACCGAGTCTAAGACTCTGTCCTGTAACTCAATATCCGTACGTATCAGTCATATTATTTTTAAATGACTTATAATAATTTTTAAACATTTATTATAATTTATCATGAATTTTCAAACCTCAGAATCATTATTAAATGATTTAAATATTACACAATTCTATTATCATTAATATTTAATTAATATTAAACTATTAATGAAACCATTGCCAAAATGTTAAAGTTATTGATAATAACTTAAAATACTTTTAAAGTATTAATATTACACTTAAATGATTTTTAAAAGAATTAAAATTATTTTTAAATAATTATCATTAATATTAAAGTATTAATGTATTATTTATCAAAATATTAAAAGTCATTAATTATAACTTGAAATATTTTTAATTCATTTATATCATTTTTAAATGATTTTTAAATAAATAAAACCATTTTAAAACTATTTATTTAATATAATTATTAAATAAATCTAATATCATTTAATATTTAATTAATATCATTTATTAATGAAATTATCCTTTAAATATTAAAAGTTATATTTTATAACTTAAAATATCTTTAAACACTTTATTTTCATTTTAAATGATTTTTATAATATTAAAATCATTTTTAAACTAAATTATTTAAGATAATCATTAAGTAAATCTAATATCATTAATATTAAATTATTACAAATTTTCATGAAAAAATATCAAAAGTTATATATTATAACTTAAAATATTTTTAAAATCATATAAATCATTTTTATATGATTTTTAAATCATTAATTCTATTTTTCGTAAATTATTTAATATATTGATTAAATAACTAAAATATCATTAATATTAATTAGTTAATGAAATTTATCACAAAATATTAAAATTTATCAAAAATAACTCAAAAATATTTTTAAACACTTTATTCATATTTAAAATGATTTTTATATAATAAAAATCATTTTTTTCTAATTTATTTAATACACTAATTAAATAAATTAAATATCATTAATATTCAAATAATTACAAATATTAATGAAAAATATCCCAAATAATTAAAAGTTATTTTTCATAATTTAAAATAATTTTTAAAACTAATTTTGTAATTTTTTATAATTTATTTTCTATTTTTAATCAATTTCCGGAAATTCAGAAATTAAATTAATTAAAAACTGTCGCTAAAGGCTTTTGGCGACAGTAACTGTCGCTGTTGGTGTTCTTGAGCTCAAGAACACTGACAGCTTCGGTTACCAACATACCACGTTTGACTAGCTATAAATTCATTTCTAGATCGCGTCTGTTCAAACTAAAACTTAGAACATGTAGTGTTTATGTAACTTTACAAGTTTCATATCTTATTTTAAGCAAACAACTACATAACAAA
Organism: Panax notoginseng; assembly: GCA_016801055.1. Classification (NCBI taxonomy): domain Eukaryota; kingdom Viridiplantae; phylum Streptophyta; class Magnoliopsida; order Apiales; family Araliaceae; genus Panax; species Panax notoginseng. The sequence goes on from CM029018.1 coordinate 124,514,904, forward strand.
TCGATCTATGCCAGCAAAGTAGCTGTCAGACGGTTTCTGGGTTTTCCCAGAAACCCAGGTGTCGACTGAGCACTTTCATGCTCAAATTAATAGTAGTTCTGATCATGGTTCATGCGATTTGAAGGTTTAAATCTGTAGTACTCGTGTCAAGGAACAACACTACAACAACAGATAAGCTTAACATTAACAGATTTACAAGATCTAACTCGGTCAAACCCTGTCAGAAATAAGGCCAACAATTTTCTGGAAATTTCCCAGAAACAGAATTCGTGATTGAGGGACTAGGTTTGACCACATGCTACGTTTGATTTATTGAAGCATTAAGACATCTAGAGGCACTTAGCTATAGTCCAGATAACAGGATACAACTTTAATACAATAACAACATAAAAAAATCATTAAATCTGTCAGATCAAAGCCGTTCAACATGCTGTCAGACGCTAAAAATTTTCTGGGTTTACCCAGATTTCTTCCCGGTCATGGTCGGTCAACGACCTTTGACCATCAATATCTTTTGATCTAGACATCCAATGACAGTGAATCCATTTTCAGATTGAAGATCTCATACAAGGCTACAAATGTAAACACTTAAACAACAACAAAAATAAACACACAAAAATCTACAGCCCCTGACATTTGATGTCAGACAACAGAAAACCATTTTCCCAGATTTTTGAAAAACTCTGATTTCGAGCATTAGATGTTATGGATTTAGTAAACAACAACCCAGATCATCATTTAACACTTTAATCAACATGTTTAAACATAAAAATCACAAATTTATTATAGCATACAAGATCAAATTTTGACTTAGGTTTTTATACCTTTAAGAACCAAATGTTGATCTATGGTTTCTGATTTGTTGTTGATGATCGTGGGGCTCAATTTTGGGACTGACCTACTACATAATTTTGAAGCTTTTAGAGAGAGAGGGTCTAGGATGAGCTTGGTGAATAATTGAGCCAAAAATACAACATTTTCTCTCTCTAATCTTTATATATATTAAGTAGATTCATGTATGGTTGCTAGGTGGCTGATGTGTTGTCATTTATGTGTCACAAGGAGTTGGTGTAGTTGGTCACCAACTCAAAATATGGTAAGATTCTCAAGCAACCAAGTAAAGAATGCAATAAGGGAAATAATGTCATTTGTTAATTGATTTAAATGGAAAAATTGAATCTTGACAATCTCTTAGGGTTTAACCTTTAGGGTTTAACCCTAATGTTTAACATATAGCACAAATGAGATTTGGGAACTAGGGTTTATAAAAGTAAACTAAAATTTTAGTTTATAAAATTTATAAATTAGGGTTTTAAAATAATTAGGGTTTTTTAACTAAATAAAAGGTTTTAATTTACTTATCACCTTGCTAATTAGGATTTTAAAAAAAATACTAATTAACATTACGTTGCCCAAATTAGCGCTTAGGGTTTACAATTATAAATTAGGGTTACTAATTTGGAAATTAGGGTTTATAATATAGAAAAATAATAAGGATTTTGAATAATTACGATTCTCCCTAATTAGGGTTAATACATATAACACCGATCATAAATCACATTATCGTGATTACATAACGGCTTAACAAATTCTCAAAGTCGTGAATGACTTTCGCATTAGGGTTTCAAATCAATTAGGGTTTAACAGTTTGAAACTACGATTTTTATTTTAAATTATGGTTTCTAAATATTAAATAGGATTTAATAACAAAATTATATAATGCTTAACATATATCATATAACACACTCTTGAACTCACAGCTGAGTTTTAAATTAGGGTTTTATCAGGTCATAAGGGAATTGATTTCCAGATTAACCTTACAAGCATAACATACATATTTATAGTACTGAAAGATCAACAATATAATTAATATTATTATATTATCATCATTCCTTATTCCAGAACTAGAAATAGAGTTTATCAAAATATTATTAGGGTTTGATCGTAATATAATAAAACTGTTTCACACATTAACATTACACACATAACCATACATATCTATAACACTGACAAATAATAATATAATATTATTATTTTCATTCCTTGATCAAAACCCAAAATTAGGGTTTGGATACCATATCTGATTTATCTTTCACATATAACTTTATTAATTAAGTTAAATAATTAACTTAACTATTCTGAAATAATTTCATATAATAAAATAAGTATTATAAAAATTCTAATAATCATTACATATATTAATTAAATAATATATATACTTATTTTCAGGGAAAAGAATTAATAAAAACATTTTTACTGTAAAATTACATATTATAAGAATATAATTTATAGAGATCAATAATTTTAAAATAAAATTATTCGTATTCATTCATGTAATAAATATATTTTATATCCATCACATAATTACATACTTAATACCTTGCACACATTCTTACCTTTGAAATAAATAATTAATAATAATAAAATAAAAAAAAATTATACGCAAAAATTCTGATTTTAATTATATAAAAAATATCGGGTTATTACATTCACCCTCCCTTATAAAGATTCCGTCCCCGGAATCACCTTTTAAAACCTATACTTACCCGGGCACATAACATACACAACCTTTATAAATAGATCGCGATCATAATTGATCGATTCGATCTTTAACTATTCATCACAAAGTTTATCTATCTTCTTAAACAGAATCTTGATTCCTAAGAGAACTCAAATTCCTCCTTCAAAATAATTTATAAAAATAATTTACTACATATAAGAAAATAATATTTAAGAAAATAACATTGGTTCAAGTAATACCTGGAGTTGTATCCCCGGCTGCTACCGAATCCTGAATAGTCACGTTGAAGACGCTTGCGGTTGGTTTCGTTGGTTTATTTGTTGAATTTGGTCCCGTTGTTGCCAATGTACTGCTACCTTGTTCCGTATTCGCATTCCTTGTTTCCCTTTTTCCTTCTTGAACAGACTTTCACCTTATGCTCCATTGATTCACACATAACACACTTACTATACATTCCTGGATTGGAACAGTTAGGAGAAATATATCCCTCCTGTCCTCACTTGCCACACATAAACTTTCCTTTTAATCATATTCCCGGCTTATTGCCGGTATTATCGAAATTATCTTCTTTTATCGTATAAGGCTGTCTGTTGCCCTGCCGTTATCCTAGTTATCACATACACTTTAACAGGGTCATTTGATCCTCTAAATCTTGGCAATAGGACCGCCTTGAAGTCTTTGACGTTCGACGTTCGATTATCTGGTTGATCTTCCGCGACTGGTATTCCGTTCTTCATAGCTTGAGTTCCCACTTTCACAAAATTTTGTATCGGGTCTAGGTGTCTTCCAGCTTTGTTGACAGGTTCTTCTATCCTTGGGTTTCGTTTTTGTCTTGACGGCATTATAATAAATTATTTTTACTTTCTAAGCCTTATCGTAAACGCTTATTATATAACGTAAAATTTTCTATTCACATAATCATGTACTCAAAATATTAGATTTTGAAAACTCGGTCGACTGTAATAACCAGTGACCAGATAAATATTTACTATCTTTGTACCAACTTATCCCATTAATCCAACATAGATCCATATTCATAACACTGGACATACCTTAGCACATATTGCTTTAAACATTCGTTATCCCTTTGTGACTCGAAAGTCGGGAATCGCTGCCATAACTTATACAAAAGTTGAGAATATTCTATTATACAGATATACTTATCATTTACACCACATAGAATCATATATATTCCAGTAATACTTAACACTATCTATTTCTTACGCCTTCCCTAATAATTAATTGCTTAGCATTCTATATATATTCCCATTATTCTCCATAATCTATTCACACCTACTATACCTAATTCGTTCAACATACAACACATTATGAGTTTAAGAACTCACCACAAACATACGAGTTTAAGAACTCACCATAAATATATGAGTTTAAGAACTCAACATTGACCACATATTCTTTAACTATATTCTACCTATCCGCTATACCTATCATTTCTAGGTCTGGTACTATACTTTCCAAAATAACTACCTCTTTGAGGTAGCTTTCAATGTGAGCCTCTATTTCAGCTATTGGCTTTGATATTAGCTCGGTCATAGAGGTTGACTTATTCTTTACGACTTAAGGGTATCCTAATTCTTTTTATCTAATAGCTATACATATAATTTATCTTGACTAACATATAATATATACACACAGCACATAATGGATTTATAAATGATCTTTTATTTTGTTTCATGATGAATTTATTCAATTCATCTCCTTGTAAACTCTAAATGAGTTATTTATATTTTCAACGTTTCCCTCTGTTCTAAGGTTATAGCCTAAGGTCTAACTCACCTAAGGTTTCTAACCTTATAGCTCTGATACCAAATGTAACGCCCCCAAATTTAGGTACTTGAAATCCGAATTCAGTGCTTTACGATACCATTTCTATGAGCAGAAATATTACTAATAATAATAACAATAATATAAATTTCAAACTTAACTTACATTTATCAGAGTCTAATTCCAAGTACGTAACCTTTAAACATTCATTGCAAACCATGATAGATATATATATATATATATATATATATATATATATATATATATATATATATATATATATATATATCATACTTGTTTTAATAACATTAAACTATTACATAAGATAACGTTCATTCATTCATTCAGCAACCTTTTCCCTTCCCTTGTTCTTAGCAGAGCTCTATGATCATTCACACTTAGCTGAAAACATTTAAATTAAGCAAGGATGAGCATTTGAGTGCCCAGCAAGTAATAGCAATTATATATATATATATATATAAGCTGAAAGGATTTAAATGTTTTCTTTGTACTATTCTTCTACAACAAGTCAATAGTTGTGAAGTATTCTGAACCGATAATAATAACATAACAACTCTCTTTCAAATTTTTGAAACTACATAATGACTATAACTGGGGTTATGGTGACATGCCATGAACATTGTTTTTATTTTCGAAAAGGTTAAACAGAAATTCATCTGTAAACCGTCATAACTTACGGGCGTTAGGTTGTACTTCCCATGGGCCCTGTATTGATCAATACTACATTACAAGAACGATAGGATCATTCACTCTGTTCCGCCTTGGGCGCATAAAATTTTTCCTATGTAGGGATGTTCATACTTGTCTGGGTTCTAAATCAAAGGTTTTATCTTGTTCAACAATAATCTATAATTCAACATATATGTATACGGGTAATTGACAAAGCTATATCAACATGTGATTAAATATAATAATTATCCAAGTGGGGACACTTGTTTAACCATTTCTAGAAATTAACGAACAGAATATATATATATATATATATATATATATATATATATATATATATATATATATATATATATAAGTTGCCATATACTACCATGTTGATAATCAATGAGCTTATATAATATAAGGTTAATAATCTGTACAGTAATAATATAGTTTAGAAACATTCTTACTCATGTCCATTGCATAAAGAAAATGCAAAGGTTAGATACTTGCCTGAAGCGCTGCTTACAGTTTGTAATTTAGATTTATCACTTATCTCACGACCTATCATTAATAAGATCGTTCGTTTGATTAGAATAACATACTATAATACATAACACTGCTTATTGCAGTCAGTACATACCCTAATCACATTGGCACATATGTTTAATAACCATTGAATCACAAATAACCACATATCTAAATAAATTATCTAAGTCCAGATCAATTTCTGAAACATGTCGGTGTACCGACGGTTTTATCAGATAATTACCGAGTCTAAGACTCTGTCCTGTAACTCAATATCCGTACGTATAAGTCATATTATTTTTAAATGACTTATAATAATTTTTAAACATTTATTATAATTTATCATGAATTTTTAAACCTCATAATCATTATTAAATGATTTAAATATTACACAATTCTATTATCATTAATATTTAATTAATATTAAACTATTAATGAAACCATTGCCAAAATGTTAAAGTTATTTATAATAACTTAAAATACTTTTAAAGTATTAATATTACACTTAAATGATTTTTAAAAGAATTAAAATCATTTTTAAATAATTATCATTAATATTAAAGTATTAATGTATTATTTATCAAAATATTAAAAGTCATTAATTATAACTTGAAATATTTTTAATTCATTTATATCATTTTTAAATGATTTTTAAATAAATAAAACCATTTTAAAACTATTTATTTAATATAATTATTAAATAAATCTAATATCATTTAATATTTAATTAATATCATTTATTAATGAAGTTATCCTTTAAATATTAAAAGTTATATTTTATAACTTAAAATATCTTTAAACACTTTATTTTCATTTTAAATGATTTTTATAATATTAAAATCATTTTTAAACTAAATTATTTAAGATAATCATTAAGTAAATCTAATATCATTAATATTAAATTATTACAAATTTTCATGAAAAAATATCAAAAGTTATATATTATAACTTAAAATATTTTTAAAATCATATAAATCATTTTTATATGATTTTTAAATCATTAATTCTATTTTTCGTAAATTATTTAATATATTGATTAAATAACTAAAATATCATTAATATTAATTAGTTAATGAAATTTATCACAAAATATTAAAAGTTATCAAAAATAACTCAAAAATATTTTTAAACACTTTATTCATATTTAAAATGATTTTTATATAATAAAAATCATTTTTTTCTAATTTATTTAATACACTAATTAAATAAATTAAATATCATTAATATTCAAATAATTACAAATATTAATGAAAAATATCCCAAATAATTAAAAGTTATTTTTCATAATTTAAAATAATTTTTAAAACTAATTTTGTAATTTTTTATAATTTATTTTCTATTTTTAATAAATTTTCAGAAATTCAGAAATTAAATTAATTAAAAACTGTCGCTAAAGGCTTTTGGCGACAGTAACTGTCGCTGTTGGTGTTCTTGAGCTCAAGAACACTGACAGCTTCGGTTACCAACATACCACGTTTGACTGGCTATAAATTCATTTCTAGATCGCGTCTGTTCAAACTAAAACTTAGAACATGTAGTGTTTATGTAACTTTACAAGTTTCATATCTTATTTTAAGCAAACAACTACATAACAAATCGATCTATGCCAGCAAAGTAGCTGTCAGACGGTTTCTGGGTTTTCCCAGAAACCCAGGTGTCGACTGAGCACTTTCATGCTCAAATTAATAGTAGTTCTGATCATGGTTCATGCGATTTGAAGGTTTAAATCTGTAGTACTCGTGTCAAGGAACAACACTACAACAACAGATAAGCTTAACATTAACAGATTTACAAGATCTAACTCGGTCAAACCCTGTCAGAAATAAGGCCAACAATTTTCTGGAAATTTCCCAGAAACAGAATTCGTGATTGAGGGACTAGGTTTGACCACATGCTACGTTTGATTTATTGAAGCATTAAGACATCTAGAGGCACTTAGCTATAGTCCAGATAACAGGATACAACTTTAATACAATAACAACATAAAAAAAATCATTAAATCTGTCATATCAAAGCCGTTCAACATGCTGTCAGACGCTAAAAATTTTCTGGGTTTACCCAGATTTCTTCCCGGTCATGGTCGGTCAGCGACCTTTGACCATCAATATCTTTTGATCTAGACATCCAATGACAGTGAATCCATTTTCAGATTGAAGATCTCATACAAGGCTACAAATGTAAACACTTAAACAACAACAAAAATAAACACACAAAAATCTACAGCCCCTGACATTTGATGTCAGACAACAGAAAACCATTTTCCCAGATTTTTGAAAAACTCTGATTTCGAGCATTAGATGTTATGGATTTAGTAAACAACAACCCAGATCATCATTTAACACTTTAATCAACATGTTTAAACATAAAAATCACAAATTTATTATAGCATACAAGATCAAATTTTGACTTAGGTTTTTATACCTTTAAGAACCAAATGTTGATCTATGGTTTCTGATTTGTTGTTGATGATCGTGGGGCTCAATTTTGGGACTGACCTACTACATAATTTTGAAGCTTTTAGAGAGAGAGGGTCTAGGATGAGCTTGGTGAATAATTGAGCCAAAAATACAACATTTTCTCTCTCTAATCTTTATATATATTAAGTAGATTCATGTATGGTTGCTAGGTGGCTGATGTGTTGTCATTTATGTGTCACAAGGAGTTGGTGTAGTTGGACACCAACTCAAAATATGGTAAGATTATCAAGCAACCAAGTAAAGAATGCAATAAGGGCAATAATGTCATTTGTTAATTGATTTAAATGGAAAAATTGAATCTTGACAATCTCTTAGGGTTTAACCTTTAGGGTTTAACCCTAAGGTTTAACATATAGCACAAATGAGATTTGGGAACTAGGGTTTATAAAAGTAAACTAAAATTTTAGTTTATAAAATTTATAAATTAGGGTTTTAAAATAATTAGGGCTTTTTAACTAAATAAAAGGTTTTAATTTACTTATCACCTTGCTAATAAGGATTTAAAAAAATACTAATTAACATTACGTTGCCCAAATTAGCGCTTAGGGTTTACAATTATAAATTAGGGTTACTAATTTGGAAATTAGGGTTTATAATATAGAAAAATAATAAGGATTTTGAATAATTACGATTCTCCCTAATTAGGGTTAATACATATAACACCGATCATAAATCACATTATCGTGATTACATAACGGCTTAACAAATTCTCAAAGTCGTGAATGACTTTCGCATTAGGGTTTCAAATCAATTAGGGTTTAACAGTTTGAAACTATGATTTTTATTTTAAATTATGGTTTCTAAATATTAAATAGGATTTAATAACAAAATTATATAATGCTTAACATATATCATATAACACACTCTTGAACTCACAGCTGAGTTTTAAATTAGGGTTTTATCAGGTCATAAGGGAATTGATTTCCAGATTAACCTTACAAGCATAACATACATATTTATAGCACTGAAAGATCAACAATATAATTAATATTATTATATTATCATCATTCCTTATTCCAGAACTAGAAATAGAGTTTATCAAAATATTATTAGGGTTTGATCGTAATATAATAAAACTGTTCCACACATTAACATTACACACATAACCATACATATCTATAACACTGACAAATAATAATATAATATTATTATTTTCATTCCTTGATCAAAACCCAAAATTAGGGTTTGGATTCCATATCTGATTTATCTTTCACATATAACTTTATTAATTAAGTTAAATAATTAACTTAACTATTCTGAAATAATTTCATATAATAAAATAAGTATTATAAAAATTCTAATAATCATTACATATATTAATTAAATAATATATATACTTATTTTCAGGGAAAAGAATTAATAAAAACATTTTTACTGTAAAATTACATATTATAAGAATATAATTTATAGAGATCAATAATTTTAAAATAAAATTATTCGTATTCATTCATGTAATAAATATATTTTATATCCATCACATAATTACATACTTAATACCTTGCACACATTCTTACCTTTGAAATAAATAATTAATAATAATAAAATAAAATTATACGCAAAAATTCTTATTTTAATTATATAAAAAATATCGGGTTATTACATTTAAAAATTTTGAAAAAATTTAAGATGATAATATGATGAGTTATCTTTCAAACCCAAGTAGAATCACCGAAAAAGTAGTTGTAGATTTTCCTATGGACTGATTTTAGCAAAGTAAGTGAAAGCCGAAAATCTTGAAAACAAACTGCCCAAGAATTTGTAGGGGCTGTTTTAACCACTTAAATTTTGACAAAAATTCCGGCCTTTTGGGACATGAAAGTATATGACATAAAGTAGCTCCTGTCCAAAAATGAGCTCATTCTGACTTAAAATGACCAAGTTATGACCATTTTAATATTTGGGTTTTTTGGACGAAAATTGCTATAAGCGGAGTTCTATAACTCCGATGGCCACGAAATTTAAACTGGAGGGTCACGTTAACATGTATAAGATTATGCCAACAAATGATAATTTCTGCAGTTGAGCATGATGGTGCTAATTTCTTAAGCCACGCACTAAAAATGATTTTTGAAAAATTACGGAAAAATATTTTTTGTGTGTGAAATACATGTATATAAGCATGGCGAAAAGATAGAAAAATAATAAGTTGATTTGATATTTTCATTAAAGGAGAAATGGAATCCAACTAGCTAGATTGAAAAATAGTTGAATCCAGTTTGCTGGATTGAAGGATTTAGAATCCAGGTCTTTACAATAAATATATTAAATTAAATTGTGTAGCAGTAGATCGTAGTCGAGGCAAGTTCTCTAACTCAAACTTGAGTTATTAATTTCAAAACATATTAGTGAATAATTATTGTTGATTATTCATATCTATATTGATTATTGATACTGTAAGACTCCAATTTTTATGAATAAAGATGAATTTTTCTATAAATATCATTTTGAATATTTATGGTGTTGATTTGTTATAATATTAAAGTTGTGGGTAATATTTATAAATTTTGCAAAGTAAGCAAGTTGTTATAAAATATTTGATTGGTCGGGGAATATTCGTTTTAACAGGGAATATCCGTACGACGGCACAATTATTGGTCGCCCCCACAACGTAATTATTGCAGGAATGAGAAAACGACAGAAATATCTTTTTACGAAAATAACGGCGGAAGTTTTATCGTTAACTGTTAAAATAACCGGTGTTAAAGGTACAATAATACGCGTGGTTGCATAGTAGCACACGGTATTGATTATTGATGCTTACGTGAGAAGTCACTCAATTATACTCAATTATTGCTACAGTAATTGCTGCATCATATCTCTCATATTATTGATTCAATTATTTTTACAGTATCATCTGCATAATATTTTATATTATTAAATTAATAATTGAGACGACAAAGTTATTAATATTATTATTTGTAATATTGACGATATCTAGAAGTTCTGTTAAGGAGAGGTTTGGTCACCTAATTGCGCGCCAATAGGGAGAAATCCTTATTGAAAAACTCTTTCTTTCCTAGGAACGACCTGGTTGTTAAATATTACAAATTATAATAATGATGATAAATGTTGTTAAAAATATTAAGAAGATTTTTATGAAGTATTTGTTGTAAATTTTGGCGTATTATTTGGACCCCCACTTACCCATTTTTCAAAATAATCGGTAGAAAATTATTTAGTATATATATTAAAAGATGGGGCCACTGGTGATGTTGATGTCTTGTGTGGGGGATGGGGGAAATTGCATTGTCGGGAGGGAAAATGTGTATAATGGGTGGATGGTTATATAATTTGTATGTGTATGATTATAATATATATATATATATATATATATATATATATATATATATATATATATATATATATATATATATATATATATATATATATATATATATATAGCTTGCAAGTTGCAAGGATTCTTGAAATCGGAAGTATGCAAATTAATTCATCTGTGACTTTCTAGTTGTTTCGTCCGTGAGAAGAAAAAAAAAAGTACTGTTCACCCGTGATTAAAATTTTCAAATAGTATCCTTCCATTCTCCTATAAATAGGATGCTTAGTTAGAATTGAAAATCACACCAGAATTAGAGAATTATTATTCTATAATATTGAGCGTATTTCTTTCGAGTTTTAGAAAGTTTTGAGCGTAGAAAACAGTAAAAGTTTTTTTCAAGAATATCCCCGCTATACCAGTCGGAATACTCTTCTTTTCAAGATAAGGGATATTATTTTTGTCTAGTATTCATATGAAATAATATTTTCTTCCATACTCTGTAGTATGTAAGTAATATTATTTCATTTCAGATTTCGAATTCTACACTCATTTTGTTAAAGTTTTGGCTTCTATACTCCATGAAATTAGTAGAATATCCTTGATATTTGCGCTTCATCCAGTATCTTTTCATGAGAATATTATTCTGAGCATTCTTGATAAGTTTTAACTTTTTTTATGCCAGAACACTATTTACGGGGTTACTATTCCTGAAATACTATTCACGGGGTACTATTCACTCAGTTACTATTCACCCGGGGTACTATTCATGACAAAAATTAATTTCTTTTAGGTTCAAATCATTTTTTGAAATAATATTATTCTTGAATTTTACTCCACAAAGCAGTATCATGTTGACAATTTGGACATTATTGAATTATGGATAAATTAAATTATAACTCTTTAAAAATTTATCATTTTCTTTCTTTTAATTGAATTCTTATACCATTGTCATCATCCTCATGCTTATATTATAATGAAAGTCATCTGTGGCCGTAGTGCATAGATGGACTTTGTATGATTATGACCAGGGATTTATTCGGTATAATCATGGTTCTAATGTTACAAATAATGTGGTAAAAGTCCTCATTGGCCCGTAGTGCATTGATGGACAGTTGTTGGCATGATCATGACCATTGATGAAAACATGAATATCCTTGGCCCATAGTGCATAGATAATTTGTGGTCGTGATACTAATGAATATCCTTGGCCGTAGTGCAGGGGTGATTCGATGGTGTGGATTATTTATTAAGCTAAGTCTCAGCGATAAAATTGATGATAAATTCTTTTAAATCATAGAAGATAGTAGATTTTATGCTCTACTTAACGCTTCTAATGGATTACTATTGTCTATTATATTCTATCAGTTTAACATCGTTGAAGGCTAACGATAATTTATTCTGCATTATCTTAGTCATAATATATCTTACTGGGCTAGTTGAGCTCAACCTTTGCTTTCATTGTTCTCTTCAGGAAATGAGAATATAGTTGGGACTAGTCGGGAAACGAAGTGACAGTCCAGATGGTTGCATTAGTAGTCCTCACTATTCTGTGAAATAGTGTGATAATAAATATAATGAGGACTCTATTGAGTGTGGATATTGTCTAGATGACACTATTCATACTAAAACTCTCAGATTATGTTGTGTCGTATTTTACACGACAGTTGTATAATTAAGTTGTATTTAAATTTTGTACCATATATTTGGCGACTCAAGATGGGTGATGTATACCTATTTTGGGGGCGTCACAGTTGGTATTAAAGCTTAGGGATATGATCCCTGGCTGATATGTGAGACAAGAACTAGGAGGGGAGAGACGGGAAATTCTTTCGCTAGTATGACCTACCTAATTTTATTTGGTATTTAATTGGTCGGTTAGAGTATAGGGATAATGTGAGACATGTCAATTAACCCTTGTTTTCTGACATTATTTGAAAATGACATCCGAGAATGTTGAGAATAGCAATGGAGCACAGGAGACCGTTGAGTCACCACAGATCAATTCCCAAGATAATGTGCAATAGGAAGAAAATAATCCTCAGGTAAATAACACACTAATCAAATGATGAACGATGGGATGTTCAGAGGCTTTGTCAATGTCGGGATTTTTATTTGTCCCTTTTTGTTTCTTGTTTTTTGGTGTTCTCATGTTAGGTGAGATTTGTTTGAAAAAAACAAGTGAAAAAGGTCCGACATGTATAATGTCGACGATGGACTATTAAGAGTCGCCTGTTGGTTTTTTTAACTGGTTGTACCAACATAACTGAGAAGAGGTTTGTACATTGACCTAGAGATGTGACACTGCTAAACGGGTCTGTAGACACTCGAAATTTTCTGGACACCTGTTACTGACATTGCAGGAGGGCAGATTCATCTTTCAGACATAACCTTGGAAGACAGCTCACATCCATTCCGGATATTACCGGAAGCTAAGTTTCAACCCCGGAACACACACCGGGAGTAACATTTCTAACCTTGGCGATAACCCCGAGGCCTGCAGTTCTAATACCGAAAATTCCATCGGAGAAGACCGATTCACCTCGGAGATAACCCCCCGAGATGTTTAGTCTCAGTCCCAATACTGGGAATAGCAGATTCTAGCCTTGGAGATAACCCCAAGGAAGGCAGTTGCAGTTCCGGAGATAACCCCCAGAAATGTTTATTTCAAATGCATGCAATCAGCTTCAACCTCGGAAGACAGGCACACCTCAGAGATGATACTGAGGACCTTAAACACTGGCAGCAGTCCAATCTCAGAGATAACCATGAGCAACGTCTGCTTTATCAGCCCAAATTGGAGATAACCCCGGTGTGGGGCAAAGTCGTCATCTTACCACCTTGATGCCACATCATACCATCTCATCATTTCAGACATACATTTCTACACAGCAATGTCCCACAAGAACCAAGGAAAACCAATCCCGAGTGACTATTACGCAGGGTAACGGATAGAATTTGAAGCTTGAAGACCGGAGGGCATCGTCCCATCTTCCTGACTTCGTACAACCTCTAATCCAATGTCATTGAGTAACTCTCGACAACGGCGGTCCGAAATAGGTCTTACATACCTCAGTCGGATGCCCGGATTGTAATTCTGAAAGTTCGAGTGGACATCATGTTGCTTGTGTGCACGTACTTCGAGACAGCAGGACCCGCAAAGTCTGGGGCACCCTAGGCAGCCTCAGGTACACATGCGGCCCAGCCGCAGGTTCCCCCTATATAAATAGAGGGCTTGGGGAGGCCATTTTAAGAAAAAATAAAAGGCGAGGAAGCCCTGTCCAATTTGCTCTGTACACACCCCAAACTAAGTGCTTTCTCATTTTAAATACTTGTAAGCTCATATATAGCTACTTTTTACCGGCGAGAGCCGAGTATTCATCCATTTCAAGTTATTGAAGTCTTCTTTGGCCGCCCACTGTAAGCCTTCTTACACATTTTAAAACATTTCTCTTCATCTTTGCACATACTATTCTTCACATTGGGAGTCGTGTTGCGTGTGTATGCCCGAACTTCGGTCCGTAGTTTCATTTCAGTTATATATATATATATATATATATATATATATATGGACTAACATCATCGAGTTATACCTCGATTGAGCCTAGACTCATGTCTGAAGCGTTTAATTACTTTCGTATATATATACTTAAATATATGAATTGTGTATCGAACTTTGTTCGATGAGCCTAGACTCACGTCTGATGCGTTTAAATGCTTTCGTATATATATATACTTATATATATGAACTGTGTGTCGAACTGTGTTCGATGAGCCTGTATTTTACATCCGGTGCGTTTACTGCTTTAATATATATACTTATATATATTAACTGTCGTTAGACTTTGTCCGATAAGCCTGGATTTTATATTCGGTGCATTTATCGCTATATATATATATATATATATATATATATATATATTTACATTTCGTCCCACCTAGAGTTTACTTCGTGGTGGTGGATCGTTTTTATGACTTTCTGTACATTTCGTCTTGCCTGGATTTTCCTCCGTGGCGGTGGATCGTTTTTACAGCTTTATTTACATTTCTGATCCCCCATGGAGGTTCTTCGTGGTGGTTGATCATGTATATATATATATAGAGAGAGAGAGAGCTTACATATATATATACCTGCTTACTGCGTTTATATCAATTATGGCATCATGTTAGTCTAGGAATCATGTGATCACAGGTTCAATCTACTGAATCTAGATTCGGTTCCCGTGATGGACCTTTTCAGCTGTAAGCAGATTGTAAAGTTATTCCTGGTGTGTTCGGATTTCCTCCGATGGTTTCCATACCCATGAGGAATTCGGCACTGCTTTGTACATTTTTTTATGAAAGATACTTCGCATCTCGAAAATAAAAGCAATCAAGCCGAACATTTAATAACAAAATGGAAGTGTAAAAGGTATCAATTACTATTGAGCATAAGGGTTTGAAAAATCTCTTTTACAAAACATCTCTGTTATATCTTGTTTAAAACTGAATTTTTACATAAATTCAAACCTATGTACATAGGTGCGAACGAGGCCTCGCACTACTTCCAAATAACAGCACATTGACCCACACACACACACATTCATATAACAGTTTCTTGAAAAGTGGTAGTCACCGTGGCAATACGGATGTCGGGGGGTGCCTAACACCTTCCTTCCGCATAAGCAAGTCCCCGGACCCTAATGAATTTCGGTTTCATAGACCCGTTTAGCAGTGTCACATCACTGGGTCAATGTGCAAACCTTTTCTTGGTTGTATTGGTACAACCAGTTAAAAAACCAACTGGCGACTCTTAACAGTCCATTGTCGACATTATACATGTCGGACCTTTTTCACTTGTTTTTTCAAATAAATCTCACCTAAAATGAGAACACAAAAGAACATGTAACGAAAAGGGACAAATAAAAATCCCGACATCGACAGGTGGCGACTCTGCTAGGGACTCCAGTAAGAGGACTTAAGCCGCTATTTCAAGCTTTTTAAAACTATTATATGCTTGTGTATGGATGTTGCATTTACATTTATGATAAATGTGAATGAATGCATATCTTTACTGCAATTAATGCTTTACACTATATCTGCCTGTGGTATTAGTGCTTCGCACATGTCATCATTTTCATAAGCGGTGAGACACGTTGTATGTGAATGTATGATGTGTGGTCCCTCCACCAAGAGGCTATCCTGTCGGTGTTTGATTACTGGACTCGTAGGAAGACAAATTCCAACGAGGCTCAGGAAAGGCACCACCCAAATTCGCTCCAGTTGAAAGACCGGATTAATTTCCTGTTGAGTAAATTGCGATGATTTGGAAACCTTCATGCCAAAAAGCCGCGAGAGAAACCTTAGATAGGTCAGCCTCTGATAAACCAAACGAGGAGGAAAGTCTCTTCATGCTTTCTCATTTCAAATTACTCATAAAGTCAAATTAATTGTAATTTACATTCCATATTCATCTCCATGTAATGAGAAATATGAAGAAATATATGCATATACATATTTAAATTAACATGCTCTCTTGTATTACAAACAACTAACATCCGTTTTGCAGTACAAAATTTCTAAAACGAACACATCTCATAGCATGTTAACATTTACACCCTCCCTAAAACTAAACTATGCCAGTTTTATCGCAGGGAATCATTCGGACCTATTACTCGGTCAAAGTCCAAAAAGGCAGTAGGCCTACAACCAATCATGTCTTCATCTGACTAGTCTAATCCAGTTTGTCGTGAAGAATTTGACGAATTAAGTAAACAAATTATAGATTTGGCTGTTCTGCTTAAAGAACTACATCAATCTACTCAGGGTCCAAAGATACCCATACATGCTGAATCCTCCACACAAGGGGGAACTCAAGGTTCTGATAAAGCCATTACAGTACCTGAATTACAGCTGGATACAACCAACAGAAGTCATGATGCCACCTATCTCATAAGAGATCCAGACACCGGTGACATCAGAAAGAATGTTCTTCAAATGGAAGAAACCCTTCGTTCAATCAAAGGAATTAGAGCACACGAGAGTGTTTCATATGCCGACCTTTGTATATTCCTTGGTGTTCATTATCCAGAAAAGTTCAAAACTCCTGACTTTGAAAAGTATGATGGATTCGGAGATCGATATACACATTTGAAGGTGTTCATTGGAGAACTTGGATCTTATGCAGAGGATGAGAAGCTTAGACTGCAGCTGTTCCAAAAGAGTCTGACTGGAGAAGCACGTTCGTGGTATACCAGATTAGACAATTCAAAGATCCATAGCTGGGAAGAGCTAGCTCATGCCTTCCTAACACAATACAGCTTTCAGTCTCAAACGGCTCCTGACTGATACCAGATTACCAAGTTCAAGAAGCAGTCCAATAAGTCTTTTAGAGAATATGCTCAAAGGTGGAGGCGCCTTGCTGCTTAAGTAACTCCTTCTATGACAGAGTCAGAGATGGTCATGACCTTTATCGACGTATAAGAAGCTCCTTTCTATGAAAGAGTCTTAGCTGGTATCAGTAAACCATTTGCTGAAATGATCAAACATGGAAAAATGGCTGAGATGGGATTGAAGTCAAGAAAGATTCAAGACCTAGCCGCTTTTAAAGCTGTTGTTGAGCACATTCAATTCAGAAATTATGGAAACAACCCCCGGAGGGCCCATAAAAAGAAAGAGGAGGATGTTTCACTGATACTACAGGGTCAAAAAGGCAATCAGAACATACCTATCCAGAGGAGAAATTATACTCCCTTTCCAGCACAGTCTTCAAACCCTCCAATACCAAAAGGTGGAGAAGTCAAACGCCTTCGAGTGTTCACACCCTTATGAGACTCACTCGAGAATATTCTCACTCTTCTGACCATGCAGAAGAAAATCACGCATCTTCTTCCACCAGCTAGCCATAATGGACGGGGTTTCAATGCTGCTAGGAAATGTGCTTATCATGTCGGGGCACCTGGACATGATACTCAAGATTGTTGGGCCTTGAAACACAAGATCCAAGATTTGATAGACAACGGTGAGATCGTGGTCACCAAACCAGATCAACCTCACGTACAAGACAATCCTCTTCCTCCACACAAAGAGGATGAAGTCAACATGATTAACTGGAGCAATGGACAGAGTTCCAATCTTAACTGTGAAGCATCCCAGATCATCAAAGATGGTGTTGACAAGTGGGATTATGCAAAGTTCCAGTTTGCGATGGAACGAAAGATGAAAGCTCTATGCAAGTAAATTGAGCAATTGGCAGAACTAGTGATCTATCAGCATCAAGTCACACGCCAATTAATTAGCCAGGAGCATGCTAGTCTCCTTCCCTTGGCTATGAATATTCCATTGTCACCATCAACAAATGAAACAATGGAGGACAAAGTGACAAAGAGAGCGACTGCTAAAGCCCGTCGGAATTTTTCCAATAGAAGGGAATTTACATACCTGGGCCAACCTATGGAGGAGATACTTCGGATGTTAATCAATGAAGGAAGAATCACTTTTCTCCTACCTCCAATCAATCCCCGTTCAGGACGGTTTAACCCTGATGGAGTATGTCAGTATCACTCCCATTCTCGCGGTCACAACACGAAAGAATGTTGGGCACTCCGCCACCTTATTCAGAACTTAATCGATAGCGGTGTCCTGCAACTGGCAGACAATGATATCGTGCTATTTGAGAGTGAAAATACTTGTCCCACTAAATGGAAGGGACAGGTTGCAGTTATATCCTCTGAGGCCGATGAGATTGTTAAACCACTCACAATTCAGCTCAAAGGAATCAACAATCCTTTGAAAGTGGTTGCCCCAGAACCCCTCATTTTGCCATTCAGGCTGCAATAACCTATTGTCAGCTTACAGAAAGTCCTTGGAATTATGGAGAAGCTAAAGGATCCACATCTCATACAACTGCTGCAGTGTCAAAGAAGAATCAACTATATCTTCCCCAACGGGTAATGAAGCTTGCTGTTAAATCAAAGGGGAAAATTCCCATAGAGAAGATTGAAAAATTCCTCCGTGCTATGGGACATAATGAAGCCAAGGTGGTTTTAAGCTTAAGAGAAGCTCTACATCAAATTTCAATATTAGACTTGGTTTTAACTTCTAAAGATCACAGGAAAATTCTACTAAAGGTTTTGGAAGAAGCCTACTTGCCGAAATCAGTGGATGTGGAAAAATTTCAGCATCTGGCTGATCACATTTTCAACAACAATGTGATTTCTTTCACTGATGATGACATACAGCCTGAAGGAACCGGTCATTGTAAACCGTTACATATTACAGTTTTGTCCTTCGGGTATATGTTAGCTAGAGTCTTGGTAGATGGAGGTTCGTCTTTGAGTATCTGTCCTTATGCTACGTTGCTGAAAATGAATGTCAATCTCCAGCAAATCCAAAATAGTCATACGATCATCAAAGCTTTTGATGGATTCCGCCGGAATTCAGTCGGAGAAATTGAGTTGCCAATTGAGATTGGTCCTCATACATTTTGTGTATCTTTTCACGTGCTCAAAATAGATACCAGATACAACCTACTGCTAGGGAGACCGTAGATTCATATGGTTGGGGCAAACCCCATCCACTCTTCATCAGCAACCTAAATACATTATCAACAATAGCCTAGTTACAGTTAACGCTGAACCGGAATGCCCTCAACCGGGTGACATACCGTTCATCAGTTTCAATTCTGATATTGAGCCAGTCAGTTTCCACACTTTGGAAGTAAGCAACCCTCAATATCATGCCATTGGGATACCATTTCCCATACCCAAGATTTTTGCCGAAGTGATGGCAGCTACTCAAGAAATAATGTCATTGAGACACCAGCCGGGACAAGGGCTGGGAAAAAGTCATCAGGGTATTAAGTACCCGATTCAAGTGTCCAGTCAAACTGGGACAGCCGAACTAGGTTATTCTGCCAGTACCAGTTATAGAAATCCACATAAGCATAGGTAGATTCCTTCCCCTTCAGCCGCACAACTATTATTTCCACCTGTACATCCAGAGTCCTCACAATCTCCGGTAAAGGTGCCAGCCAACGTAATGGCTATGTTATTTCCTAAGCCGATACCGGTAAAGGAGAAGGAAGTCTTTGTTCCAGATCCCAAGGTGGAAGAAGAGGAACGGAGAATTAAACAAGACATCGTTAGAATGATGTCAGGTGTACGCATCATTGTCCATGATGAACATACTAACAGATATACCCCAGACGATGATTGCCCAGACATAATGGTCATCATTCGGGAGAAGGAGGACGATGACAGCGCCTCCATTATTGCAGTCCCCCAGGACTCTGCCCTTGCCAATTGGAGCAGCACTCCTTGCATTGGTCGACAAGGGTAAAATGGGTAGGACTTCTTTCTGCCCTGTAGATATCATAAATGCTTACTTTTCTATATAGTATTAGCAGTTGTTTTGTCCGTACATACTAACATTGTATATGATTAAACAGTTTCATATATATATTAAGTGAAAGCATATTTTATTTCAGGACTCTGAACTTAGATGTGCATGTACTTGCTGATAAGATGCCTCTTTTCCACAAGGATTGTAACTTTGATGAAAAGTTGGACTCAAACTTGCTGGAAATACAAGAGGACATTGAGGTGCCTCCGAAGATCAAAGAATGGGTCGAAGACAAACCTAAACCCAACCTTGATCAAACCACCTCCTTCAATCTTGGAACCTTAGAAAACCCTAAGTTAATCCAGGTTGGTTCAGACCTTACCCCAAACCAGAGGAATGACATGGTTACGCTACTAACCCAATTCCAGGATATGTTTGCATGGTCTGATGAAGACATGGTGGGTTTGTCCACCGACATTATCCTTCATCGCCTTCCCATCAAAGAGGGATTCAAGCCAGTCAAGCAAAAACTCAGGCGATTGAAACCTGAGTGGAGTTTAAAGGTGAAAGAAGAAATTGTGAAACAATTTCAAACTGGTATTATCATCGCGTCCACATATCCTGAATGGATATCCTACATCGTGCCCGTGCCTAAGCCCAGAGGAAAGGTGCGAGTTTGCGTGGATTATAGGGATCTGAATAAAGCTTGCCTTAAGGATAGCTTTCCCGTGCCTTTTATCCACATTCTCATTGACAATACTGCTCAATACGGCATGTACTCCTTCGCCGATTACTTTGCAGGGTACCATCAGATCATGATTGCTGAGGAGGATCGTGAGAAAACTGCTTTCATCACGCCTTAGGGAACCTTTTGCTACAGACGGTTGTCTTTCGGCCTCATCAATGTCGGAGCTACCTATCAGAGAGCTATGACGGCTCTTTTCCACGATTTAATGCACAAAGAGATAGAGATCTACGTGGATGACATCATCGTCAAGTCCCGAAAGGAGGAGGACCATTTAGACCATCTCAAAAAACTTTTCAACAGGTTGCGTATGTACAACTTGAAGTTGAATCCAGCCAAGTGCGCCTTTGGCATTAAATCAGGCAAGTTTCTAGGATTCCTAGTCAGCCATAAAGGAATCGAGCTGGATCCCACCAAAATCCAGGCCATTACGGAAATGCCCATTCCTCAGACAAAGAAGAAAATACGGGAATTTTTGGGAAGAGTCAACTTTATTAGTAGGTTCATTTCTCAACTCACAGCAACCTGTGAGCCTATCTTCAAGCTGTTAAGGAAGAACTCCTCCATGAAATGGAATGCTGAGTGCCAGAAAGCCTTCATTACCATCAAAGATCAACTAGTCAAAGCTCCTATTTTGGTACCGCCCATAGATAATGTTTCCATGTTCATGTACCTGTCTATAAGTGACAATGACATGGCCTGCATGCTGGGTCAGAAAAACGATAGAGGCCGAGAACGAGCTATTTATTACTTCAGCAAAAGATTCAGCAGCAGTGAACACAAGTACACTCTGATCGAGAGGACTTATTGTGCTTTAGCATGGGCTTCCATGAGATTGCAACATTACCTCCATGGGCACACAACCCATCTCATATCCCACGTGGATCCTCTCAAGTATGTGTTCAGTAAACCCATACTGAATTGTCGACTGTCCAGATGGAAGTTGATTCTGCAACAATTTGACATTGTTTACGTGACGCAAAAGTCCATTAAAGGTCAAGGAATTGGGGATCAACTGGCTGTCGCACCTTCAGGGGACTTCAAACCCTCGGGCACATACTTCCCCGATAAAGGGGTAATGACAATTCAGCAACACCATCAGTATGATGCACATCAAACATGGAACATATATTTCGATGGAGCTGTTAATATGGAAGGTTCTGGAGCTAGAGCAGTTCTGGTATCCAATACGGGGAAGCAGTATCCCGTCGTCGTCAAATTGTAGTTTATCAGTACCAACAACATAGCTGAGTATGAAGGTTGTATCATGGGGCTAAAATTTACCCGTTCAATGGGTATTAGACGGTTAACTGTCTTTGGGGATTCAGAGTTGGTAGTCAAACAATCCACAGGAATCTATCAAACGAAAGAGCTATGTTTGCTGCCTTACCATCGGCAAGTTGTACAAATGGCTTCGGAGTTCGAAGAGATCTCCTTTCTACACATTCCTCGTAATAGGAATCACTTCGCAGACGCATTAGCAACTTTGGCCTCCTTGATTCACATACCTGACAAGGAACACATACCAAGCGTCACATTGCCCTACAAAAGGCACCAGCCTATGGGAACTATGTTGGAGAAGTATCAGATGAACTACTTCCCATCCAACAACCTTGGTATCTACATATCAAGGAGTACTTGTGAGATGAATCTACACCCACTGAGGCGAGCCTGACAGAGCAAAGGCGGATTCATCGACTTGTTATGAAATTCTACTTGAGCGGAGATGCACTCTACAAGAGAGATGTAGGACTAGGTCTCCTCAGATGCCTGGATAAGGATCAAGCTTAGAGACTCATGGATGAGGTCCATGGTGGAGTTTGTGGCCCACATATGAGTGGTCCCCTCCTTGTAAAGAAGATCCTCAGGACAGGACATTACTGGCTATCTCTCAAGGCTGACTGCAATGACCACGTCAAGAGATGTTATCAATGCCAAATTCATGGGAATACTATCCACGCCCCTCCATGGGAGCTCCACAATATGAGCTCACCTTGGCCCTTCTCAATGTGGGGAATGGACGTGATCGGGCCCATCGAGCCCAAAGCCAGTAATGGACATCACTTCATCTTCACTATGATCGACTACTTTACCAAGTGGGTTGAAGAAGCCTCCTTCCCCAAGGTTACCAAAGAAGTCATCATCTCTTTCCTAAAAAATAATGTCATTTGTCGATATGGACAACTAGAGGTAATTGCATTAGACAATGCTAAGAACCTTAACAACAAAATGATGGAGGAACTATGCAGTAAATTCCACATCAAACACCTTAACTCCGTCATCTACCGTCCAAAGATGAATGGTGTTGTTGAAGCGGCTAACAAAAACATCAAGAAGATTATGCAAAAGATGTCCGCTAACCACAAAGGATGGCCTGACTTATTGCCTCTTACTCTGTTAGCTTACAAAACGTCAATGCGCACTTCAACTGGGCAACCCCCTACGCATTAACCTATGGGATGAAAGCAGTCCTCCCCATAGAAGTAGAAATGGAATCCCTCAGAGTGTTGATGGATGCTCAGCTGGATAAAGATCAATGGATACAAGACAGGTATCACCAATTGTCTCTAATAGATGAAAGGTGAACCGCAGCCATCTTCCATGGTAAGTTATATCAACAAAGGATCGCCCGATCCTACAACAGAAAAGTCTAGCTACGGCAGATTAAACAACATGACTTGGTTTTAAAGAAGATCCTCGACAACCAAGATCAGTCCAAGGTAAAATTCGCTCCTAACTGGGAAGGCCCATTTATTGTCAAGGAGGTATTGACAGGAGGTGCTCTCAGATTGCAGGAAATGGATGGCGATGAATTTCCACAGCATATCAACTCGGACACCGTGAAATGGTACTATGTCCAAAGTTACTATCAAGCAACCATCCTGGTATTGGATCATCAGATCACCAGTCATTCCGGTTCTTTAACCCTTCATTACACTGCGCTCTTACAACTTTGGTCATCCCTCTAGGGATTGAACCTCTCGCATTTACAGTTTGTTACCCCCCAAACATGGGATCAAACTTTTCACACCTGCAGTTTATCTTGAACCTAGGATCAAACTTTTTCTTCCCCGCAGTCTATCCTGTACATGGGATTAAACTTTCTTCCCCACAGTCTGACCTATACGTGGGATTAACTTTTCTTCCCCGCAGTTTTCCCTGTATATGGGATCACGCTTTTCAACTCGTCCTGAGGGGCGAACTACGTCGACCTGATCTCCTTGATACATGGGAGTACGTAGGCAACCATATTCTATATGGCCCGGTCGCAATAAACAAAAAATAATAAAAACATTTCTACCCTTTCCTACAAAAACAAAAAACCACAAAAACACTTCTACAACCTTCTTCATCAATAAAGCTTCTACACCCATCTGTCTGTCATAAACAACGTTGAACCTCTTACACCAGGTTCGAATTACGAAGACCTGATCTTCTCTTCAACAGGAGTACATAGGCAGCCATTCATGGTTCGGTCTAACCTTCTACCAAAACACAAATATTTGTCAACGGTATTGGGATCATTCTTCAATCCACTACATTTCATTGGCTTCAAACTAAAGGGATGGAATTACCTAAACTCCTCCCAAATAGGAGATTCGGCGACCATCTAAGCCGCGGTTGTTCCTTGAAGAGCAACACCAATCCATAAGAGATGGAATTAATCAGGCTCCTCCTAAATAGGAGTCCTTGCGACCATATGTGGTGCGGTCAATCTCAGAGAGGAAAGCCACACTCCTCTCCACATTTCCATACAAAAACTAGTCCCAAGACACCAAAGATGGTAGGGATACACACAAATCTATGATCTATTCTGAACTATCCAGAGATAACTCAATGTCCATCCAGCAAGGAGAAATTCAGAATACATCAATAGCACAAGCCCTGAAGAAGCAGGAAAATATCAAGCAAGTATCAGAGCATATCTAAAAGGGAAGTGATCAAAAATATATTTTCCTGATATATAATACTGTTTGATATACACAATGTAAACTGTACATGACAAAATGGCTAAGCTAGTCTGTGCAGGAAAGTACAAATCCATCTACAAATCGGTGTATATGCGAGCTAACAAGCCCAACATGGCATCCCACTCCGAAGAAGGAAGCAAAGTTATGGTCTCCTGTACGAGGATATCCACATGACCCAACAGATTTGTAGCCGTCTGTATGGTGACCATATGCTCATCGATGTAAGTGCTCATCTCTACAAGCATGCCAGTGGTAAGGGACCTCACTACAGTACTATCTGTGATGGCTACATCCCGGGCAGATATGGTGCAATCCCGCTCAACTATCACTGCATCTCTAGCTGATCTGGCCTCATCCCGCTCAACAACAACAACATCTCTACGAGATAATGCCTCATCCCTCTCTAACAAGGCTGCGTTTCTCCCATCAAGAGCTGTCAACATCAGGGATCTAGCCTAATCTCTCTCAAAGGTCATTGGATGAAGACTCCGCTCAAAGTACTATGATGAATGCTAAATCACAACAGTGCTAGTACTGGGAGAATCTAAAGGAAATACTAGCAACCTAGTAGATGGCTCTTCCTCGGTGTGAGAATCAATGTCCTCTATGGGCTCTTCACCATCTAAGTCAATACTCGGCAATGTGGATACCACCTCAGCCGATGTAGTCTCTGCCTCCATCCATGCGAAATACTCTGCAGAACAACCTGGATGACTAATGGATAAAGCAGCTATCTCGCGCTGATCCCAACATGCATACACACAGGATCGATCCTCTGTCGAAAGATAGCGAGAATCTAAACACTGGCCCAGCGCCCCCACAAAAGGATAAAAATCCTGAAACTGGTCAAACTGCGACATCACGGCCAGTGGATGGTAAGTAGTCATGCCCCTCAAACCAGCCAGAGGGATGTAATCCATGCCTGGAGTATGAGTAATAAAGCTGTAAGGTGAGCTGAGCCATGAGCACGACAATATACTAAATGGGTCTACAATATCAGCTAAGAAATAGGACCAAGACATAGCATCCGTACACTCCGCAGGCTGAAATGAATATTTCATGGCTATATCATGGGTGAAACAATACCCATGCCGTCTAAAAGTGTCAATCGGTCTCAAGTGTGACATAAACCACACGTATAGCATAACCAAACTTCCCGTAAATACTCCTGTCGGATAAGTGCAGTAGTATGTAGCTGACCTCAATGTCTCAGCTATAATCATCGGTATGATGGTACGAACCTCCATGAGAGCTCTCACCGCCATGATAACTCCTATGTCCAACTCATCCATATACCGTGGCATGTAGACATATGACAGTACGCACAATAGCAGTATATCAACCCTGGCCAGACGCCAATGGTCCTCCAGTGTGGTGAAATCCCAAAAATATCGTCTTTAACTATCCTCAGAGCCAAACCTGTCAAACAGAAAACGCTGGGATATAATGTGGCCAGATGTCAGCTCATCCTGCCCCACCATACGCCTCAATCCAGTGAGGGTCATGTACCGTCGACTCATGCAATGTCTATCCAGTGGCAGCATCGTCAACTGTGCATACTCCTCCGAAGTGGGAGTCAACTCATGGATCCCCAACCGAAAAATATGTTTCTCCGATATCCAGTGCTCCAACATGCCCTCCCCAAATCCTGATGGAACCTAAAACATCAAAAGGGTCATGGTATGCTACAACAGTTGATCTACGGTCACCCTATCTAAGGGTGACATACTATCATAACAATATCTTAGACGGGATGCCACCAATAATGGCAGGGTGTGATCTATGCGGCTGACTGTCGAAGAAGACATCTAAGTGGGCCGTATCATAATACCATCCAGGGGTCAATGCTGAATATCTCTAGACATACATACATATGCATAACTTGATATATGCATAACAGATAATAGATGGCAATATGATATAGGGAATGGAAAACTGTACATACATTCCTAAGTATATCATCATCTAATACATCATCTCTGTACAACTAAAAATATAGGGAAATGGGGCACAGACGCCCTACTACTAACAAAGGCCAATTAAAAGATATAGCGAGAATGGAGCACAACCACCCAATAGCTAACAGAGGCCTATCAAAAGAGATAATGAGAATACACATCAGAATAAGACAATGGTGTCAATATCTACATCATCAATCTTGTCCACCTGATGTAACTCCTCCTGAGTCACTAGATCTCTATCAACAGGGATGTCAGGCCTATACAAATGAGGATCTGCACCGACTAAGCCAAATGGGTCATCTGAGGGGCCAGCTCCTATGCTGAAAGGATCAAACGAATCTGCCTCTATCGGATCTCTGCCCAAATGCCAGATAAAGAAATGTGCCCGATCCAGTCGCTGGGTCAAACTGTCAATCTATGTCACAAGAGTCGGATCTCGGACACAGGCTAGCCAATCCGTCATCATCGCAAATCCTGGAACCATATCCCCTATGAACTGAGTGGCGCGGGTCTGGGCTCCAATTGTATGAGGGATCCACCAATCCTGGAATACATCCTGAGTGCAAGGATCCTCTGACAATGCAAAACCGTCAACACCTAACAATAGGATATCAATGACGGGTGACTGCGACAAGGCCAATAACGCCTGGAAGGAGGCAAGATCGGTATACGGATCTCCCTTGTGGTACTCCTAATAACACGCTCTCCTAAATAGAGCTCCCATCCTCCATTTGTGAAAAGAGGAACCCTACGGGTGGAAATTACGTACTCGACACTAGTCGGGTACCCATCCTCAAATCTAACGGCCAAATGCTCCCCAGAATATGGAATCCATGTGATGACATCTACTGTTAACAACTCCAACTGTAGGTGACAATGAGTGAAACCCTCAGCTATAAGGACCTCTGCCTGTATGGAATGATGTCATCGTCGTCCTCCTGGGTAGGTATCCAACCCTAACACACTCACCGGACGTAAACATGGAAGCCTCTCATAAGCCCAAAACTGCCAACACAAAGGCAAACATCTGCTGTCAGTTAACACTCTTAACCTGTACATGGTAAATGACAAGAGAAATACTTACCAGCAGAAATGGGTAAAATCCTAACCAAGCCTCGGTCAACCCCTGCGAGCGCATACGTATGCCCCTGAGAAAATAGGCAAAGGTGTAGGAGCCCCAATCGTACTCTCCTATATGGTCCACATGTCGAGTGGCGCTAATCGAAGCGAATGACACCGTAGAAGAGTTATCTACTATGAAGCAGCCCCTAATGATCATCAGGAACAATCGCCAAAGAATGCGATCCCTGACTCTGACATCATCTGGTATGGGCTCACTCAATAGCCCACTCATAGCATCTACGCTCAAAGGACATGCACGAATAGTCCTGCCCTTGAGCGCTTCTGTCGTAACTCCTAACAATGATCTGACGGTAGTTGGGGTAATATCAGCCGTGCAAGGCACTGGCTGTGTCGCCCCCAAAATAGGTATAAATCACATATTCTGAGTCGCCAAATACATGATACAGAATACAAATACAATCTTAAATATACAACATGAGCTGTGAGTTTTAATACAAATATTATCTTCTAGACATTATTCAAACCCAAAATAAGTCCTCAATACATTTATTATCACACTATTTCATAGAATAGTGAGGACTACTAATGTTATCATCTGGACCGTCACTCCGTTCCCCGACTAGTCCCTGCTACGTTCTCATTTTACTACTACAAAGTACTAAATAGACAACACTTAAATCACAACGTTTTTATAAAAAATGTTATAGTATTTTTTTTCACAACGCTTTTTAACAAAACGTTGTAGATACATATGAAAAAACGTTATCTATTATATAAGGTCAATTTTTAATTTTAAATAGATAACGTTTTTTTTTTTAAAAGTTATCTTTATCAAAAACACGGAGGTCAAAAAAAATCTCGTGAGAATAAAACTTGAAATTAAAACGCCTAAACAGTATTCCATCTTAGACTTCTTTCTGTCTCTACTCCTGAACATGCTACACAAAAACTAGGGTTTATTAACCCGATTAACTTTCTCTCTCCTGTTCAAGTGGCCAAAACCAGAGGGGCTAGTTACGCTCTCGAGCCGAAGAAAGTCCATAGCTTCATAACTCAATCTCTTGTAAATCATACCCAAAATCAAGGTACTGACCTCTTTCAGATCGATGTTGTTAAGCCAATAATCGAACAAGGTCCGTTCGACATCATTCACAAATTATACGTCGAAAAATGGAAACAACAGTTGAATCAATCTCTCGAATTAGTGAAGGATTTGAAAATATCTTAAGAAAACGGGGCTGTAATTAGCATTCCGAAATAGGTTCTGGCCTTTGATTCAAATTTATACGTTATTCATAAATGTATTAATACGTATATGTTGTGTATTTATGGTATTGGAAGGGTACATGATATCTAAGCATCTAATATTATTCTCATAGTGTGAATTTTGTTTATGTTTGTATTTGGTCACGGCGATTCTTAGAGACGGCGATTCTGAGCCTCTGTATCTTGAAATCGAGTAAGTAGGATTCAGCTCTATTCTTCTCTGAAATTTGATTAGATGGTGATTCTGTTTTGTTTTTAGGTTTTCTTGTTACAGGTTTATGTCTCAGTGTTGTTGAATTATCCTGGAATTAATTGTGTTTGTTGGGGTTGGGGCTTATCTGCAGTGTTGTGGAGTGAGAGAGAGAGAGGAGTTATCAAAGTTTCCCTTTTACAGCCCAAGGCCTCTGCCCGGCGTATACAAGGACTCACCCGCCAATTCAAGTGTTAGTTCAACCCCTCTTCGCACTCTTCTTCGCTTGTTTAAGCGTCCATTCCCTCCGCCTTCTCCAGCAAAGCACATCAGGGCATTGCTTGCGTGAAGGCATGGGTCAATTAAGCCTAATGAGGCTTAAGCTAATATTATTACTACTTGGATCTTAAGGATAAAAACCCGGGTGAATTGGATCAGTTCAACCTTGATCAAAGGCTTAAGGTAATATTTTATCGTTAGTATAATGGGGATGTCTTATAGTGTTATATTTTTGTTTTGTTTCCGGTTTTTCCTTTCACCTATTTTTTATTGCTCTATAGGTTGCTGCATTAACTATCTTTACTCTGATTACTCTTTATTCGCTAATCATCCCTATTTCGGTTTATGTTACGGTTGAGGTATGGGCCATGACTTTTCTAATCTTGATCTCTGAACGTTTGTTGTGTTGATTTTGCAGTTTTTGGTGAATGCCGCTTTAACCCATTTGCGTTGTGGCCTTGAACTCTCCAGAAAACTCAAGGTAAACAAAACCAAGTTCTTGTTTAGCTTGTATTAAGCTGCATTTTATTTCTTTAGGCTTTTGTGTGCATACTTGTGTAATGCTCAGTTTTCAAGCTTGTTATTGCTCAAGCTTGTATGAGCATAGCTGACATTATAAAGATATTATAAAGGATCTTGGATACCTTATAGTTGAGCCTTGTAAGTAGGGATCTATTTTGATATTTCTCTCAATATTGGAAATAATTACGCTAGTGTAAAATATAATAGTATGTTCCCTTTAATTTTCCCTATGATTGGAATATAGATATGCCTAGACTCGTTGAGGTAACTCTGCTCTTGCTCCGGGAGAACTCAGCTTGTCAAGTAGCGGAATCTGATAGTGAAACTGATGATGACGATGCCGAACATGATGAAGTGCTCATGGATGCAGTTTCTGACCTCCTTCCTGCATTTGCGAAAGCCACGGGTTCTCATTTTGCACCAATATTTTTGAAGTTATTTGAACCTTTGATGAAATTCGCGGTGGGTTAGCAACTTTGCCTTGTGGTATTACAGCATGCAGTTTTAGTGCTTATCAGTTCCTACTTTTGAGATCTCACTTGTTTTATGTTTGGAAATTGTAGAAAGCTTCACGGCCATCGTAAGATTGAACCATGGTGGTTGCATGCCTTGCAGAAGTTGCTAGGGATATGGGTGCTCCAATTGGTGGCTATATTGATGCAATTCTTAATATTTAAATCCTTTTGGTCATGTGTTAGTTATATAATGGTCTTTATAGTATGCACTGTTAATAATGACTTGGAAATCATGTTTCAGGCTCTAATGCCATTGGCACTTAAAGAATTAGAATCACCAGACGTAACTAATAGGCAGAATGCTGCTTTTTGCGTTGGAGAATTGTGCAAAAATGGTGGTGTCTCCGCTTTGAAGTATATTTCTACTTGGATAAACTTATTATATACTCTTTTATTCATTTTCTTATTTTCTGAATTCTGTTTTTAGTTACTATAGAAAGAACCTCTTTTACTCATTTTCTTTCTATATCCTCTTTTACTCAATGAATACTATGCCAACAACTCCACTTCCTGGATTTGAGTGGATCCTCTTTTACTCATTTTCTTATCATATTTGAGTGGATCCTCGATTAACTTTATAAGTGTATACTTTATTTTAATTTTTGTTGACCAGAATTCGGACTCAATTGCTTAAGTAGGCAGGAATGCCTTGTAATGTTATAGTTTCGATTATGTAAACAGAAAATGTAAGATACTTTATGATATTACAGAATTCATAGTCCTCCATGTGAATCTAAAAAATGTCTAAATCGTTTACTATAGCTGATCTATATTTTTTGCTTTAGCTCATATTTGCCAATTTTTCCACATTCTCGTGTTCCAGTCAGTTCCTCTGCCCCTTCCCCTCACCCTTTCTCTTTGTATTTAGATTTGTAGCAAGTTTTATTGTGATCCCAGGGAATTGCAATTCAAAGCCGTGATGTTGTGCCTAAAATTCATATTGCCTTTTGGACTGAAGCAATATCTAGAATGTTTTTAACTTTTTGCTCCCTACATAATGCCCTATGCTCACTTCATGATACTCTCTGCGTTTTTCTTCAGGAAATAGTGGAGAGGCCAAATCACAGGAATCCGAGGAAGAAGAAAAGCAGAATAGTGAGGAAAATATGGAGGAAGAGTAACTCTGTGACATGCAATTTGAAGTGGAGCCCTGATGAGATGCTAGACTGTCATTAAATTTTAAATTTTCATTAAATTTACTTTATTCAGAAAATGAGTAACAGTGGTGCCATAGTAACTTATTATATCCTCTTTTACTCATTTTCTTTCTATAGTAACTCCCTGGATTTGGTGTTTCTGCTTTTAGTTACTGTGGTTGAAACTTCTATTTTACTATATTCTGTTTCCTTTTCTCATCCACCCTGGCAGATACTATGGTGACGTTTACGTGGCCTTTACCCACTGTTTGGGGAGTTTGAGTCAGATGATGTAGTAAGGGACAATGCTGCTAGTACGGTGGCAAGGATGATTATGGTTCACCCTGAGTCTGTCCCATTGAATCAGGTTGATATGCTAGCCTATTATGAGGTTATTAAGTATTCTTTCAACTCTTTTAATCTTATTTATTCTTTGTTTAGGTCCTTCCTGTTTTCTTAAAAGTTCTTCCTCTGAAAGAAGATCACGAGGAATCAATGGTTGTCTACAGCTGTGTTTGTAATCAATGGCTGTCTAGTATATATTTTGTGAATATAGTAATTTGAAACTGTAAACGAATGGTATTATTAAGATGTATTTTGAATGGTTGATACATTTTGGCTTTAAATTTAAATGAGAATTTAGACCTTTTAGATCATGGCATTAGCATATTGTAGGTGTATTGGTAATGTAGATGAACCACAATTTTTTTTTCTTTTTTTATTTAATCTACAACATTTTAAAAACATTGTGTAAATATGTCTAAACGTTGTCTGATATATTAAACTACAACATTTTTATCCAGAAAACATTGTGGAATCAGACATTCTAAAACGTTTTTAAACATCTGTTAATTTATGGAAAACAAATCTAAAACGTTTTTTTCTTAAAAAACGTTGTGTAATGTGCTTAACTGCAACGTTTTAAAAACGTTGTGTAAGGGTGTCAAATAGATGACACCCTTAACCACGACGTTTTTCTGACTAAAATTATAATATTTTTTTCGCGTTGTCTATTTACTGTTTTGTAGTAGTGTTTCCTGAAGAGAACAATGAAAGTAAAAGGGTGAGGTCAACTAGCCTTCAACAGTGTTAAACTGATACAATATAACAAACACCAAGTTTAACTGCAGCGGAACAAGCAATCCATTAAAAGAGTCAAGTAGAGAATAAAATCTATTATCTTTTATGATTTAAAAGGTTTTTCATCACTTTTATCGCTGGGATTCAGCTTAATAAATAATCCACATCATCTCTGCACTACGACCAAGGATATTCATTAGTATCACAACCACAAATTATCTATGCACTACGGGGCAAGGATATTCGTGTATTCATCAGTGGTCATGATCATGCCAACAACTGTCCATCAATGCACTACGGGCCAATGAGGACTTTTACCACATCATTTGTAATATTACGGTCATGATTATACCGAATAATCTCTGGTCATAATCATACCAAGTCCATCTATGCACCACAAGCCACAGATGACTTTCAACATAATATAAACATGAGGATGATGACAATGATATAAGAATTCAATAAAACAAGTTCAAGAATTAATTTATTCAGGAATCAATAACGTCCAAATTGTCAACATGATACTGATTTGTGGAGTAAAATTCAAGAATGCTCAGAAGAATATTTTCATGAAAAGATATTGGATGAAGCGCAAATATCCAGGATATTCTACTAATTTCATGGAGTATAGAAGCCAAAACTTTAACCAACTGAGTATAATAGAATATATGAAACTGCAAATGGATTTTTGTCCGCCATGCGGTAATCCACGTAGACAAATCATTTCCACAATTTAATAAGGTATGAATACAAAAGGATCATTCACCATGCATGTGGTAATCCACATAGACAGGTTATTCCAACAGAATAATAAAGAATGGAATAACAGAAGAATTCACCATGCATGCGATAGATCGCACAGACAGGTTATTCCCAACAGAATAATAAAGAATAAAACCAAGTCATGCGTAATCCGCACAGACAGGTTATTCCAACAGAATAATGAATAATGGAACCAGGTCATGCGTAAACGCACAGACAGGATATTCCGACATAATAATAAAGAATGAAATTACAGAAGAATTTCACCATGTATGCGGTACTTCGCATATACAGGTTATTCTAACAGAATAATAAGGAATGGAATAACAGAAGAATTTCACCATGTATGCGGTACTTCGCGTATACAAGTTATTCCAACATAATAATAAAGAATGGAATAACAGAAGAATTTCATCAAGTATAGGGTAGTCCACGTATACAGGTTATTCCAACATAATAATAAAGAATGGAATAACAGAAGTTCTTTCATGAATACGAAAGAAATAATACCCCTTACCTCAAAAGAAACTAGATATAGGAGTAGTGAAGGAGCAGAATACTTTTCTTCTTTTTCTCTATAGTTTCTCTCTCTAGAGTTTCAGTGAATTCGTAAGAAATAATAAAGGAATGAACTTCTATTTATAGGAGAATGGACTGAATAGTAACTAATTCATGAACAATCCAGATTGATTTACTTTTAAACAGACGGTCCATATTGATTTACTATGCAGTATTAATAAAATATTCTAATAAAACAAAAAATTTTAAATAAAATATAATATAATCTATTTATAATCTAATAAAACGAATAATTTTATAAAAGTATTCTGTTTTATATAAAAATTTTTACTATGCAAATACAATGCATACACTATGCAAATACTATGCATAATGGAATATCATATATTTTATTTATAGTCTAATAAAATAAATAACTTTATAAAAGTATTTTGTTTTATATAAAAAGTTTTTACTATGCAAACACTATACAAGCACTATGCAAACACTATGCAAACACTATGCATAATAAAATATAATATATTCTATTTATAATCAAATAAAACAAAACTTTATAAAAAGTATTCTGTTTTATATTAAAAGTTTTTTGTTTTATTACATTTATAATAATAATAAAACAACATTTATCACCACTATTATAATTCATAATATTAATCGACCAGGTCGTTCCCAGGAAAGAGGGGGCTTTCCAATAAAGATTTCTCCCTATTGGCACACAATTAGGTGACCAAACCTCTCTTTGGCAGAACTGTGACAACCCGAGAATTTAGAAAACTTTTAAAATTTTAATTAATTGATTTAAGGTTCAATATTAGAACCTAGACATAAAATAAGTGTATGCGTTTGATATTTTTAAGAAAGAATTTAGAGGATTTCAAAATTCTGTTAAGGATTTAAGAGAATATGTTTTGTGAATATGGTATTATATGAGTACAGTATGTGGTTAAGGGTCAAGGTTGATAAGATAACCTATGTCGGTGTCAAACCCTAAGTATATATTTAGAACGTCCACGTTCAGTTAGAAAATTATTACGATCCTTAGAAATCAGTTCTGGAAATCCTAAATTCAGTTTTGGGAATTTAAAACCCTAATCCGGATATTAAAATCCTAATTTGGAAATTTAAATGTTATGTATAAGGTTTTTGTATTTTAATTACAAACCTAATTAGGGATAACCCTAATGATTAATTAGATTTTCGAATAATTTAGAAACCCTAATTTATAAGTTTAAAACCCTAATTATTCCTTTTGAAACCCTAACGGACCAAATTTGCTAAATTAGAAATCTTAATCAGGAAATATTAATTCTAATTAGCAAGCATGAATTATGATTAGAAAATTATAATATAATTAGAGAATTCTAATTATAATTAAGTAATGTTAATTATTTTTTTAAAAATAATAATAAAATAAAATTTTAGGGATTAAACCCTAAACCCTAAAGGTTAAACCCTAAACCCTAAGAGTTAGGGTAAATGACAAATATAAACACGAAATGTCCAAAATACCCTTTACTTAGTTGTTAAGTAAAAGATCGTGCAAATCTTGTAAGTCACCACATTAAGACTTATCCCATGTGATCTAAATCTTCCAAGATCAGATTTGGGGGACACCTAGCCACAGTTACAACCATGGATCAAAAATATTAAGAATTAAAATAAGAAAAATGCTTACTTTACATTTTACTTTGTCCAAGTCTCTTCTCTCTCTATATTTTCGGATCTTAGAGTGAGAGAGTGTGAGAAAACAAGCCAAAATCATGTAATAAAACACCAAGAACAGATCATGATGATCAGGAATAAAAATCAAAGCTTAAAAGGTATAAAACCCTAAATCTCGAAATCCTTAGATTTGATGTTAGATGTTATGATTTGTTGTTTAGAAGTGTGTTATAGGGTGTTAATTAGTGATCTAGGTTGTTAAATCCCAGATCCATAACATCAAAGTCCCTGAATCTAGAATTTTGTGAAATTTGGAAATGTGAAAAAATGTGGCCTGACAGTCACATGTCAGAGGCCATAAATCTCGTTCTGTTTTTTTATTTAAGTTGTTTTATGTTATAAATATGTTCTTTGTCATGAGGACTATCATCTAAAACAAGAAACAATGCCAGATCCTTAGTATATTGAAAGATATGATCGGTCAAAGGTCGTTGACCAAGCACGAAAATCTGAATCTGGGCTGCCCAGATGGCTTCTGACAAGTTTTTCTAGCCTTTAATCTTGCTGTGTGTTATCATTTTAGCCAAGTTGTTGTTTGGTTGTTGTAGATTGACATGTAGGCTACCCATACATGCCTTTATAACGTCCAGATCATGCACTGGATCAAAGTTGTAGCAGGTCAAACCACCATTGACCACCAGTTTTTGACGAAATCTGGGAAACCCAGATTTCTCAAGAACAGCCTCTGACCCTTACTTTGACCAGCCTTGTTATGTCATGTGTTATGTTATTATGATGATAAGTTGTTATATACATGATGCCTGACATCTCGACTACAAGATCCAACCACTAGATCACACAAATCAAACACATAACTCAAATTGTAGGGATCAAAAGTAGATACATTAATTCTGGAAAATCCAGAATACGAAGAACAACCTTGTCAGAATCTTTGGAGACCCAGATCTTATTGATATGTTGTTGTTTGATCATGCAATGAGTTTGTGGTTGTTGTCCTACATCCGTACTACAATCTTAACCCCATAATCTACCCAGAAATCATTAAGAACACTGCTTTAATGTTGGTCAAAGTAAGCATCCGGTAACTAGTTATGAAGATCTGGGTTTGGACCAAGAACACCTATAGCGACGGTTCTGTCGCTATAGGGCCCTTATAGTGACAGTTTAATTAGAAAATAATTATTTTAATTAAATAAATCGAATAAAATTGTTTTTAATTATTAAAAATACTAAATAAATTTCAAAAAATTATTTTAAATTTTGAAAAATAGTTTTTAATTATTTTGAGTATATTTCAAAAATATTTAATATTTTTGGGAATATAAAAGGTATTAATTTATTTAATTATAATACTAAATAAATTATTTAAAAATGATTTTTATATATGAAAAATCATGAAAAATAATATTATGGTAAAAGAAAATATTTTAAGTTATTTTTAGTGACTTTTGATATTTTGTGATGAAATTCATTAATAAATTAATATTAACGATAATTAGTTTCTTTAATTAATATATTAAATAAATTATGGAAACATAGAATTAATGGTTTATAAATCATATAAAAATGATTTAAGGGGTATAAAAATATTTTAAGTTATAAAAGATAACTTTTGATATTTTGTCATGAAAATATTAATATTTTAAATTATTGGATAATGAATTTAATTGTTTAAAAATTATATAAAGGTGATTTTAAGGTATTAAAAATACTTTGTGATATTATAAAAATATTATAATATTATTGCATGAACTTCATTAATATTTGATAATAAATAAATATTAATGATAAAGGAATTATGTGGTATTTAATTCATTTAAATACGAGTTTAATGATTGAAAAATCTTGATAAATAGTAATAATTATCTGAAAATTTTTCTGAGCTCATGAAAATTATTTTGACTGATAATAAAATTATTTTATATAATTGTTAAGTGTTTAGACAGAGTTTAATTGAACTTAGACTCGATAAAAGTCCGACTAGACCGTCGGGTTGTTAATTTTGTGTCGGGTTCAACTCAGACTACAATAGTTTGACTTGATACCGAGTCCTGTGTGTATAGTAGACTGATAGGATTATGTGTTATGAGTTATGTGTTTAGGTTATTCTATGTATATCTATATATATAATAGTGTTATATTTTGATGATATTATTCTAATTTATATTTCGATATTATATAGTAGGTCTTCAGATAAAGCGATATAAATTGCGTAGCGGTAATCAACGATTCATGCAAGTTTTACTTAACTCTACTAAGAGTCGTTTCATTCAGATATGCTTATAGTTAATCGTTCCTGATTGCCATTGTAGAATTATACTCTGTACATATTGCATGTATAAGTCAGGTATGAAAGGCTGATCACCTTCATTACCAGTTGGTCCAGATATATTTGTTCATGTTTAATACTTGTTCAGTCAAAATTTTGTTCGTGTTAATTCACAACTATATTGATGAATTATAGCCAGCTTATTATTCAGATTCTTTCAATCATGATATATCTTAATAAATTTAAACTTGCTGGGCAACTTTCATGCTCACCCTTGCTATATCATGATAAATATTGCAGATAAGGCGAATGCGTTTGGATACAGGAAAAGAGTTAAAGCCAAGTTCAGCTTGGGATAAAGTGTGCAACTAATTTATAATAGAATAGTTTAATAAATATGTTATATGTCTGATAGTTTATGAATTGTGTTTAAGTTAAGGTTACTCGATTTTGGAGAAATAAGGTGTACGTTTATTGTATAAATAATTTATGTTTATATCTTCCGCAAATAGTGATAGAATGATTGTACCGGATCTGCGGTGATTCGAGACCCAGATTCGGGGCTTTCACAAGAACTTCTAGACATCGTTGATATTGTAAATAATAATATTAATAACTTTGTTATCTCAATTATTGGTTTAATAATATATAAATTATCGACAATAATTGAATCAAATAACGTAAGATACTATGCAACAGTTACTGTAGCAATAATTAAACAAAACTGAGTGACTTCTCACGTAAGCATCAATATTCAAAACCGGGTGCTACTATGCAACCACGTGTATTACTGTACTTTTAACACCGGGTGTTTCAACAGTTAACGGTAAAACTTCCGCCGTTATTTTCATAAAATATTTTTGTCATTTTCTCAATTCGACAATAATTTCGTTGTGGGGTCCACCAATGATTGTGCCGTCGTACGAATATTTCCTGTTAAAATGAATATTCCCCGACCAATCGAATATTATATAACAACTTACGTACTTTGTAAAATTTTTAAATATTACCCACAACTATAATATTATATCAAATCCACACCATAATATTAAAAAATATTTCGAGAAATTTAAATCTTTATTCATAAAATTTGGGGTCTCATACTGGCGCCCTTCCAAACTCCATACCTGTGATAAATTACCAATCCATCGGCGTCATCATCACGTCACAGTCCAGTAAATGGAGAGACTGGGTCTGGTCAAACCAGTGCTCAGACAATGCCATGAGGTAAGTCCAGGGACAACGGCGGGGAAGGATGGAAAAGAATGCTCCAAATCCCCAGTCATGCACAATCGCTCTATAATCAGGATGAAGCGTTTGGTACATAGAGTGAATGCTGAACCAGTTCCCTCGAGGCTATGTAAAGCCGAAAACCTGCAAAAGGCAGATCGACATCAAAAAATCATTTGCTCCTCATCAATAGGATAGAAGGAAGATTAAGATATAATGTTATACCTCGTTGGCATGCAAATACATCGAGGGATGTCTGCTCAAATCACCCAGAAGCTCTGGGTTTGCCACTTGAATACTCGGGAGGTCCCTACGGGGAACATGTGCAGTAGGAGCGGGGTCCGCAACTGAAACATCCTCCTCCTCGTCCTCGACGTCTGGTACATCAACCCGGACTGGACATATCACCGCCTCCACCAACCGACGAGGCTATCTAACGAAACGAGGTCGAGGCACTTCAGAAGCCCTCCTCTGTACACCATAAATGGTCCTGCGGGAACTACTCGGCTGATACGGATCCATAATATCTGGACAACAAATCTCCAAATCACCTTAGAAAGGGTGTGGTATTTTCTAAACCTGGAGCTTTTCAAAATGCATTTAATGACTATATGCACGCATGCATCATTTTGACATACATCTACAGTAGAGTTAAAAATGCATGACTACTCAATGCCTACATTTTGGAAATTTTTTGCCATAGTTTTCCCTATAAATAGGACTATCCACATGTAAATAGGCATGACTAGGTGACCATTTAGTAGCACACCTGCCCACAGTCATTTACATACTATTTGTATTAAAAAGTTAAAGTCAGCAATCCACAAGGGTAGCCTAATTACCAGGATTACTTTACTTTTTCACCTGTGCTCATTTGTCCTCAAATAAGATAAGAAATAGCAGAAAAAGGGTGCCAATTTAACTGTCTCAGAAGTCAAATTCTTTCACAGTATTATGTTCAGCATGGTTTGATACTAACATTTTCTATGTGGAATATTTTTTATCAAGTCATTTGAGTATACATAATCACTACTATGTGCTTAGATGCATTTCATGTGATAAGTCATTTTCCAACGGATAAAAACTGGAAAAAAGTACA
This sequence comes from Panax notoginseng, assembly GCA_016801055.1. NCBI lineage: Eukaryota > Viridiplantae > Streptophyta > Magnoliopsida > Apiales > Araliaceae > Panax > Panax notoginseng. Next base: position 124,555,792 of record CM029018.1, read on the forward strand.
TGCATACGTTACCAGGACAGTGTAGAAAACTTGTACGATGACAGAATTTGCAGAAAGGCGTCCGAACTCAGTAGATCTGAAGAAGAGCTCTCAGATTTCCTTCGCGACGCAACTTGAAAATGACTTATGAAAGCAACCTACAGGACTTTAATGTCCACGGTTGGCCGCAGGTCCATCTGCGGCTGCAGCATGTGTACCTGCGGCACCCCTACGTGGGTCCCACCCCTCCGAATCGGTCCAGTTCGGGTTGTAAAGGAGTTCTCACAAGCTGAAAAGGCCAAATCAAGGATAAAAATGCTATGCGATTAAGCTGAATAGCCTGAAATCCTAGTTTTTCTGGCCCCGACTGTGGCTTTCATATAATTCATTGGTATTCTCCCAAACACAGGGTGTACTATACCGATGGTCCCCATCGCTACAGGGTATACATTCGACAATACCATACAGAGGTCCAATGCCGTAAATTCAGGGTCGTTGCCCTAATCTTCATCAAAGAGATCCCCGGCGGGGGTTACCACGCAATCTCAAAAAAGAGATCCCCAACGGGGGTTACAACACAATCTCAAAAAAGGAGATCCCCGGCGGGGGTTACAACGTAATCTCAAAAAAGAGATCCCCGACGGGGGTTACAATGCATGTTCCGCTGATACACACATCAGCGATGATCTAAGAAGTCCCCGACGGGGGTTACAACGCATGTTCTGCTGATACACACATCAATAAGGATCAAACAGGTCCCCGGTGGGGGTTACAACGAATGTTTTTCGTTGATACACATGTCAGCGAAGGTCAAACAACCTTGACGTCAGTTCAGCCATTGGTAAGTAAACCCAACGTCGCATCGAAAGTCATCCGATGATTGCATCAGTTGATAAACACATCAACAAAGTCCAAGCAGCCTTGGCATTTATCCCTAGCAGGGAGTTCATCCATTGATATACATATCAGCAAAGGATCAAATGGATCCCTGACGGGGGTTACAACGCGTGGTCAACCGTTGGTTCACACGTCAATGAAGGTCAGGTAGCCCTGACAACCCATACTGTTGGCAGTAAATCCGACAGAACATTGATATGTCTTGAAGATAAAAACCAGGGATGATCAAAATCATCGAGGAAAATCGATGATGGAATATGCCATACACATCCTCAAACAGACGAAGTTCTATCCCCACAGATCTCTTGCACACGAGAGGCACATCTTTGGAGTAAAGTCTGTATTCAGGATTAAGGACTTTGGTGATAGTCCCAACGTCAACATCCTGATAGGTTTGGATTATACATCCAAGCTTACCGTCATTACCATCACCAGTAGAAACAACAGGGAGCCAACAATCATCCCCAGCATATTGGAAAGCAATTCATATGCATCATACACTTGCATCATATTGCTCCATATTACATCATGTTTATCTTATTGCATTTCAAGTGTCTAGGATTCTTTATCCTATCCATGTTATTGCATTGCATGGATATGATAAAGAGGGGCATCTATAGACACTCGAAATTTTCTACACACCTGTTACTGACATTACAGGAGGGCAGATTCGTCTTTCTGACATAACACTAGAATACAGCTCACATCTATTCCAGATACTACCGAAAGCTCAGTTTCAACCCCGGAACACACACCGGGAGTAACATTTCTAACCTCGGTGATAACCCCAAGGCCTGCAGTTCTAATACTGAAAATTCTACCGGAGAAGACCGATTCACCTCAGAGATAACCCCCCGAGATGTTTAGTCTTAGTCCCAATACTGGGAATAGCAGATTCCAACCTTGGAGATAACCCCAAGGAAGGCAGTTGCAGTTTCAGAGATAACCCCCAGAAATGCTTGTTTCAAATGTATGCAATAAGCTTCAACCTCGGCGTTTACACCGAGACACTCAGTACAAGACCTGGCAATAACACCAGGAAGACAGACACACCTATGAGATGACACTGAGGACCTTAAACACTGGCAGCAGTCCAATCTCAGAGATAACCCTGTGCAACGTCTGCTTTATCAGCCCAAACTGGAGAAAACCCCGGTGAAGGGCAAAGTCATCATCTTACCACCTTGATGCCACATCACGCCGTCTCAACATTGCAAAAACAAATTTTTACATAGCAATGTCCCACAAGAGCCAAGGAAAACCAATCCCGAGTGACTATTACGCAGGGTAACGGATAGAATTTGAAGCTTGAAGACCGGAGGGCATCATCCCATCTTCCTGACTTTGTACAACCTTTAATCCCATGTCATTTCGTAACTCTCAATAATGGCGGTCCGAAATAGGTCTTACATACCTCAGTCGGATGCCCAAATTGTAATTTTAAAAGTTCGAGCTGACATCACATTTTTCGCGTGCACATACTTCCGGGCAGCCTCAGGTACACCTGCGGCCCAGCCGCATGGACCTGCGGCTCCCCCCTCTATAAATAGAGGGCTTGGGGTGGTCATTTTAAGAAAATAAGGCGAGAAAGCCTTGTCTAATTTGCTCTATACACACCCCAAACTTGGTGCTTTCTCATTTTAAACACTTGTAAGCTCATATATAGCTACTTTTTACCGGCGGGAGCCGAGTATTCATCCATTTCAAGTTATTGAAGTCTTTTTTGGCAGCCACTGTAAGCCTTCTTACACATTTTAAAGTCTTTCTCTTCATCTTTCCACCACTATTCTTCACATTGGGAGTCGTGTTGCGTGTGTATGCCCGAACTTCGGTCCGTGGTTTCATTTCAGTTTGTATATATATATATATATATATATATATATATATATATATATATATATATATATATATATATATATATATATATATACACGAAAGCAATTAAACGCTCTAGACATGAGTCTAGGCTCAATCAAGGCATATATATATATATATATATGAACTATGTGTCAAACTGTAACAACCCGATATTTTCTATATGAATAAATCAGAAATTTTGCGTATAATTTTTTTATTATTATTTTAAGGATGAGGATTTGTACAAGATAATATGTATATGTATTTATGTGGTAAATAAAAATATATTTATTACATAAATGTTTACAAATAATTTTATTTTAGAATTATTGATTTTTATAAAGTATATTCTTATAAAAATTAATTTTAAAGTAGAAATGTTTTTATTAATTATTTTTCATGAAATTATAATCATATATTATTTAAATAATATATGGAGTGATTTTTAGAATAATTATAATAATTATTTTATTATATGAATTTTAGTACAGATTATTAAGTTAATTATTTTACCTTAATTATTAAGGTTAAATATGGAAGAATAAATCAGATATGGAAGCCAAACCCTAATTTTGGATTTTTATCAAGGGATGAGAATAATAATAATATAATAATATTATATTTTAATTTTTCAGTGCTATAAATATGTATTGTATGTACGTATTGAGGATGGTTGATCAATTATGGTGCAGTATTTGAAAAACCCTGGTTTTATTGTGGGAAACCCTAATTTGAAAATCAATTATGAGTTCAAATACCGTTATATAACTGTATATATGATTTATGTTGTGTATTATATAATGATTTGAATAATTAGGTAACCCCTAATTAAAATCTAGAAACCCTAATTAATCTTTAGAAAACCCTAATTATAAAACCTTAATTTCGGTAATGATAAAACCCTAATTTGAAACTCAAATTAGAGTTCGAGATTGGTTGTAATCGTGATAAGGTGATTAATGTACAAGTGTTATAATTATAATTGTTAATTAGGAAAATCCTAATAAATTTTGAAAATCCTAATTAACTAGAAACCCTAAATCTTAAATTAGTAACCCTAATTTGGTAATGTGACAACCCCAAAATAGGTCTATTCCATCCAACCCATTCTGAGTCGCCAAATACATGGTACAGAAAATAACTACAACTTTATTAAAATAATTATCGTGCAAAATACAACTTGCACTGATGAATAGCAACTCACCGAGTATCTAAATACTCACAAAATACACTCAATAATCTAGAGAGAGAAAGAGAGAAAACTTATGAATTCTGGTGTGTTTTTCAAATCTAACTTAGCCCTCTATTTATAGGAAAATGTTAGCACGCCGAAGCATGACTTGACCTGCTACCTGATGGCTTTACCTGTTACTATTCCACCCACCAAAAATCAGCCATCTTCCCCAACAACCAAAAGTGAGCTCACCCATTTCTAGAATTTTTCACCAAAATTATTTATAAACCTAATTTCCGAATCAGTCACATCTTAAAATTCATAACAAATCATTCGTTCATTTTTAACGGTTCAAAATTTGAGAACATATACTCAACTTATATATGTATAACAGATCTAAAAATTAGAACGATCCAACGGTTAGATTAAAAATTATAACTCACACAATAAAGCTGATTTGATCTTTTAATACCTCCAATCCGACAAAATACTGATAAAATACCTCAATATTAATTCTTTCATTTATAACCACATAAATAAATCCATTACTTATATCCACATCAAATAAATATTTCATTATCATATAGATCAATAATTAATTATTCACAAATAATATTACAGAATCACAATAATGACAACCAGGCAGTTCCTAGGAAAGAGGGGGCTTTCCAATAAGGATTTCTCCTTACTGGCGCGCAATTAGGTGACCAAACCTCTCCTTGACAGAACTTTCTAGATATTGCCAATAATGTTATCTAATAATATTATTCAAATAATATGAATTATTTATTTGATAATGGAGATACTGTGCAGTGACAATTATTGAAACAACAATAATATAAAATATCAACGCAGTAATTATTGAATCAATAAAATAAAATATTGAACAGTAATTACTGTAACAATTATTGAGTAGTGCCTTCTTACATAAGGATGAATAATTCAATAATACTGTGCAATACCGTGTGCTACTGTGCATCCATGCGTATTACTGTATTTTAATCACCGGGTATTCCAACAATGTTAACGGTAACAACTACGCCGCTATTTATTAAAATTTAATTTTTGTCATTTTCTTCATCTGATAGTTATTCTGTTATTGGGCCCACAAATGGCTGCGCCGTCGTACAAATATTCCCCGACAGAAAGAATATTCCACGACCAAACGAATATTCCCCGACAACAATGAATATTTTATAACCACTTGCGTAAAAAAAATTCATATATCACCCTTAACTTTAACTTTTATCAATTTAAATAGAAAAATTGAATACTTATATTTTATAAAATTCGGGGTCTTACAATCTCCCCTCCTTATAAAATTTCGTCCCCGAAATTTACGTACCTGGTATTTAAAAAAGTTAAAATACATTGCTTTCATTTCAGATTCCATCTTCTCTGTCATCATGATTTCTCCACACTCATCTCCTGTATTTTAGATATCAATATAGAATACAGCTTCAAAATAAAGGTTAATTGACATATCAGAATTTGTCAACTTAAGTAAGAAAATTCAACTTAGGTAGGACACACACTAGCGAAGGATATTACTCGTCTCTTCCTTCCTAGTTCTAATCCCGGATCTCCATTAGAGATCATATCCATAAGCTCTGATACCAAATGTGACAACCCCAAAATAGGTCCATTCCATCCAACCCATTCTGAGTCGCCAAATACATGGTACAGAAAATAACTATAACTTTATTACAATAATTGTCGTGCAAAATACAACAACTCATGTGTTGTGAGTTTTGTTACAAATATATATATCAATTGTGACTCTTGACACCAACTTGGGTAGCACGTCACCATGACATCTTACATAAAGGTATATTCAACAATTGTTTTAGAAATTAAAATTTTTGGAAAGTGCTCAAGGAAACCTTCGTACATGGGAGCCCATGCGTCTAAGTTATGATAGATATCATATGGCCACAGAATTATCCTTGGTTGACCCAATAGACCCCAAAGAAAAATGAGAAGATTACTATCATATTCTTCCCAATGGTGAGTCTTCTCTTAACATATCATTATCTCCACTGTCTCTAATTGAGAATTATACTTCAAACAAACACCAAGATTATATAGGTAGTGCTCGTAAATATACTCAGCAAGTGGATGAGCACATCCCTGTCTTATGATGATACGAGGTTGTATTGCATTAGACATGTTGTATGGTAGTGGCAAAACACCCTTCCAATGTTGGGTTCGCCTCACCCTATTTGATTCATCAAATATAACTACTAAATGATGTATACAACACTTTTCTATGCTGCTTAGGTAGAACCTCCACAGCTAGAGACCACCGTTCTATTTCCCCGTTACCCTTGCTCGACCCAGCTACACTCTTATTACCTGAAAAGAAATTTTGAAGCAAAAGGGTGAGCACAACTAGCCCAGTAAAGAATATCATGACTAAAGATAATTAAATTATCAATAGTCTTCATCAGTAATAAATCAGAGATTTAGAACATATGGTAGATGATAAAACTTTTCAACCATAGTTGCAGCGGAACGAGCAATCCATTAGAAGAGTCAAATAGACTATAAAGTCTATTATCTTCTCCATGTTAAAAGTCCACCAACAATGTTTTATCCCTGTAACATCAATCAACAATTCCTGTCCACAATCACATATATAACTCATAATCATAATTGTTGTTCTAAATTCCTTTTATCATCTAGGACAAAGATAATTTTCATCACCTGAAACATCAAAGATCATGGTTATACCAAATCATAGTTCATGTTCATAATCATAGTAATAAATTCATTTTTGCACTACGGGCCAAAGATATTCATTAACAGACCATCTTTGCACTACATGCCAAAGATATTCAATAACAGGTCATCTTTGCACTACAGGCCAAAGATATTCAACAACATGTCATCTTTGCACTACGGGCCAAAGATATATTCATCAATAATTCATCTTTGCACTACGGGCCAAAGATATTCTTATCTCAAAGAAATGAAGTCATCTTTGCACTACGGGCCAAAGATATTCATATCTCAAAGAAATATATAATTATTTCAGAATTTATATAAACAATAATTATAACCATGTTGATCAATTCACCTTTGCACTTAAGCTAAAGATATTCAATTATAAATTCAATGGTCATGATCATATCAGTTGTAACAATCCAAATTTTTATTATAATATTTAAATATTTATTGAATTATATAAATATTTAATAGATGTGTTTATTATTGAATAAGTATTTATTTAATTGATTTTATGTGATTTGATTATTTATTTGTTTAATAAATAATTAATGAGTTAAGGAAAGTAATTATTTTGAAATAGTAATCTAATTTAATTTAATAATTAAGTTAGAGAGTTTATAATGATTAAATAAATTATTATATTATGCAACGAATTGTTATTTGAATTAATTAAATTAAGTATGAAAACTTAATTAATTAGAAGTGTGACAAATAACTTTATTATAAGTGGTTATTAAAATAAATTAAAGTAGTTTTAATTTATTTTGCCAAACAAGCCTTAAATATATATTAAGTCTTTAATTTTAAAACGTTTTGCTAAACGGAGCCTTATGGCTTTTGGATTTTTTAAATTTGATTTATTAATAATATAAAGTAAATAAAGAAAATATAAATAATGTATAATAATTTGTGGTAACCGCTGTTTTAATAATGCCATTAGTGGCGTCAATTTTAAAACTTTTGAAAAGATACGTTAGTTTATTTTAGTTACATCTAATCTATTTGGCTAAAGCCTAAGAGAGAAAAGGGAAGAAGAAAGAAAAGTTTCATAAAGTTTGAGAGAGTTTGAGAGAAAGACAAGTCTGTGATTCCAAAGCCACCAAAACAAATTCTCAGTGTTTAACAAGGATTTCTTAAGCAACAAAAATGTATGTTACATAACCTTAACATATATGTTTTACGTTATAATCTCTAAGTCTCTGTGTTTTTGAATTTGACGGTAACATAAAATTCTTTACAAACTTTCTGTAAAACCATGATTTTATAATTGGTTAGGAAATTATGTGTATTTATAATTTTAATGGTTATACTAGCATAAATGTATATATATGTTGTATGCTTAAATACGTTCAAAGAGAAAGAAGAAATTAGTTTTACAGTGGACATAAGGATGAACATGAACATGTTTTGGAGTATAACAAAATTAGTATTTTATCGTATGCTAATTGTGAAATTGAAGCTTATGTATGTTAATTGGGTATGAATTTCAGAGAATCGTACTTTAAAGTAATCAAGTTTGGGTTATTATTGATATTACAGTGTTAAACAACGTTAACAATAGAGTTTTTCTTAAAAACAGTGTTTTCAAATAATGAAGTTTTCTAAAGTAGTTGTTTAATTGTTGGTAATTGTTATATGGATGATTGTTAAACGTTTATGTGTAGTTTGCGATGAAATTATGGATGTTAATTAGTGTTAGAATTGAAGTAATAGACAAAAAAATTAGTTGTTCTGTTATTCGTGGTTGGGTTCTGCGAGTTTCGGCGCCCCAGCGTCAAAATTCACGGCCCAGCGCCAAATTTCGCGCCCTGGCGCCAAGGTTTGCGCCCCAGCGCCAAAACGGGCCAGTAGCTCACGCCCCAGCGCTGTAGCTCGCGCCCCAGCGCCACTGTTCCATGCCCCGGCGTTGGAAAAGTAGTCTGGGTTGGATAGTTTTGACCTCCTGCAGTAGAATGGCCATAACTTTCTCATACGAACTCCGATTGAGGTGATTCAAGATGATCCAGAATGAGGACGAGTAGACCTACAACTTTTGTTCTTTAAGTTTTTCAATTTGAGGTCATTAGGATGAGTTAAAATGGTCGTCTTTAGGACTGTTGTGTTTTCGGAGGCAATCGGAGGGTGTCGGGCATGCACATATGCATGTGTAGTGCTCCAGACCATAAAAGATGATGTCCTAAGTTATAAAACATGAATGTTAGTAAATATAATGATACTTAACATTAATATATGATGTATTAGATGAGTTATAGAAGCATAGTAAGCATACACAAGAGAGGCAAATCTGGCGTTTGACGAATGAACGTCGAAACGCCGTGCCAAGTGTTAATGAACTTAAAAAGTGTTTCAATTCCATTGAAATGGATATTATAAGATATGGAATGGGTTTAATATAAAACCAATAAGTAGTCCTAGCAAGACTTAAGCACTTGAATGAACTGCGAAAATGAAATATAGGGAGATATAAGTTGAAAGTTAACACAATTAAGTTGAACATTGTGTATTTATGATAGGAAGGGTTATGAGACGTAGAGTAGAGTTTACATTACAATTACTATGTGTTGTTATGTGACTAATATTTGTTGTGATTATATAATTGCGTAGGGCACGTGAAGTGCAGATAGCTGTAAGCTGTTAAACTATTATTGGTAAACAACGATCAAGGCAAGTCTTTTGGTTTCTATTTTCTACGTGGACTTGATGAACTGTTTTAAATTGCATGATATGTTATGCATGTTGAATCATGAAATGTTAAAGTCAATATATGACGGCATTGTTTTGGCTAAGTAATGATGATTGAGTAAGGAACTCAATCTTTATATTTGCTATGTGAATTAAAAGCATGCATGCCATGTTACTTTAATGAGATGTATATCGAGCATGTTATTATATGTTATGTGATGCATGAAAACTGTTAGACTTTGCTGGGCTGTCGAGCTCACTATTGCAAATAACCACTTTTGCAGGTCAAGATTTTAAGGTAAAGATACGTGCTATGTGAGTTATAGAGATCTATATTCACGAAGATTGCTTATGTTTTATGAGAAATGTATTTCATATTTTAAACGTAACATGTTGTTGAAATGTAAGTTGAGCTATCTAAGGTATATGGATATTTAGTTATGATGTAAGACTTTGTATAGTTATTTTGTTGTAACGATTCATGACATAAGATTGAATCAAAGAGATGTAATGTAATGGTTGCGATTCAGGGCAAGAAAGAAGGAAATGTATAAACGTTTTAAATATTCCGCAATTTTATTAAGTTTAACATCGAATAATGATGTATTATTTAGAGGTTGAATGTATGGTTAACGACCGAAGTCGGGATTTAAATTGTATAGATTTTGGGGTCGTTACACCAGTCACAATTCAACTTTGCACTACTGGCCAAAGAGAACCCATAGTCTTGATCATACCAATAGTCTACCCATCTTTACACTCAAGTGAAAGAGAATTTCAACATCAGGGTTATAAAAATGTTATATATGATAATAAAAATAATATGATCAACATATATATTTAATCTCAAGAGTAATATTCATAAATCAACTATAATTTGGTTAGAAAAAGAAACCAATTTTGTCGTGAATAGTAACTCGTGAAAATTAACTCATGAATAGTAACTCGTGAATAGTAACTCATGAATAGTAACTCGTGAATAGTACTACGTATTCGTACATAGTACCGTATATGTAAATAATGTCATATAAATAGTGTCATATGCTTGAATAGTGTTGTATACGTGAATAGTGTTATATACGTGAATAGTAACCCCGACTCAAAAAGGTAGAAATTCTATAATAAAATCCATATCCATTATTTCAGTATAATGATATTGAAAGAATAACATCATTATGAAGAATATAGCATCCCTTAATATCCCTTACTATCACTTACTATCCCTTACCTCAAAAGAGCAGCACTTCTGACTGGATATCGGATATAACGCTGAAAGAAACTTGCACTGATGAATAGCAACTCACCAAGTATCTAAATACTCACAAAATACACTCAATAATCTAGAGAGAGAAAGAGAGAAAACTTATGAATTCTGGTGTATTTTTTAATTCTAACTTAGCCATCTATTTATAGGAAAGTATTAGCACGCCGAAGCAGACTTGACTTGCTACCTGATGACTTTACCTGCTACTATTCCACCCACCAAAAATTAGCCATCTTCCCTAACAACCAAAAGTGGGGCCCACCCATTTCTAGAATTTTTCACCAAAATTATTTATAAATCTAATTTCTGAATCAGTCACCTCTTAAAATTCATAACAAATCATTCGTTCATTTTTAACGGTTCAAAATTTGTGAACATATACTCAACTTATATATGTATAACATATCCAAAAATCACAACGATCCAACGGTCAAATTAAAAATTATAACTCACACAATAAAGCTGTAAGAACACTGATTTGATCTTTTAATACCTCTAATCCGACAAAATACTGATAAAATACCTCAACATTAATTCCTTCATTTATAACCACATAAATAAATCCATCATTTATATCCATATCAAATAAATATTTCATTATCATATAGATCAATAATTAATTATTCACAAATAATATTACAGAATCACAATAATGACAAGCAGACAGTTCCTAGGAAAGAGGGGGCTTTTCGATAAGGATTTCTCCTTACTGGTGCGCAATTAGGTGACCAAACCTCTCATTGACAGAACTTTCTAGACATTGCCAATAATGCTATCTAATAATATTATTCAAATAATATAAATTATTTATCTGATAATGGAGATACTGTGCAGTGACAATTATTTAAACAACAATAATATAAAATATCAACGCAGTAATTATTGAATCAATAAAATAAAATATTGAACAGTAATTACTGTAACAATTATTGAGTAGTGCCTTCTTACATAAGGATGAATAATTCAATAATACTGTGCAATACCGTGTGCTACTGTGCATCCATGCATATTACTGTATTTTAACCAATGGGTATTCCAACAGTGTTAACGGTAACAACTACGCCGTTATTTATAAAAATTCAATTTTTGTCGTTTTCTTCATCCGATAGTTATTCTGTTATTGGGCCCACAAATGGCTGCGCCGTCGTACAAATATTCTACGACTGAAAGAATATTCCGCGACCAAACGAATATTCCCTGACAATAATGAATATTTTATAACCACTTGCGTAAAAAACATTCATGTATCACCCTTAACTTTAACTTTTATCAATTTAAATAGAAAAATTGAATACTTAAATTTCATAAAATTCTGGGTCTTACAGGTAACCCTAATTTGTTAATTGTATGCTAAATGCTAATTAGTGGACACTAAAACAATAATGTTCATATATAGTGTAAATAGACAATTATTCATAATTAGGAAACCCTAATTTCAAAATTTTAGAAACTAAAATTTATTTAATTATTTTGTGCAAACCCTAATTGCTAGATTAGCAATGTTAATTATAATCTAGTTGCTAAATCCTACTTATGCTTTATGCCAAATCTTAGGGTTAAACCCTAAGGGTCAAACCCTAAGGGTTTGATAAGTTACAATTTTGGCATTAAAATGATTTGCCAAATGACCTTTTTGCCCCTCTTGTATTATTAAAGCTAGTATAGGTTTTGACAACTAGGGGAAGTTGGTGACCAAACCAAACAACCCCATGTGATTATAATTGACAGCTATCAGCCATTTTGATCAACCATTCATGCATCCAAGACTTCTATATATAGATTTGGAGAGAGAGAAATTCATTTGTTAGCCATTTTGTGCACAATACTCAAGCTAACTCTCTCAAGCCTCATACATCCGAAATATTAAGCTAGATCAGTCCCAAATATAAGCCCCACAAAATTCACTAACAAATCAGAAGCCAGAATCAAGGATTTTATCAAAAGAGGTAGAACCATAATCTTAAAAAAATCAGACTTTGATCCTCTGTTTGATGTTAAGTTTTTGTGTTAAAGATGTTGTATGGGGTCTATTTAAGTGATCTGGGTAGCTAGATGTTAGATCCATAACATCTAAAGGCTCGAATTTGAAGATTTCAAAAATCTAGAAAAAGTTTGTTTTGTGTTCTGACAATGAATGTCAAAGGTTGTAGATCTTTCTCGGTTTATGTTTTTGGTTGTTATATGTTTTAGATATGTAGTATGTTGAGATATCTTTGGTCTGGAACTGGATCAGGGGTCATAAGATGCACAGTTTGCATGTTATTAATGGTCAAAGACCGTTGACCGGCATTGACCAGGCGTTTCTGGGTAACCTAGAAACAGCCCAGAAACGGCCTGACAACTCTTTTGATCGACTAGATCTGTCCGTGTACTGCTGATTTATGTTTGTTGTTGAATCCATGTTATAGTATGTTAGTTTAACTCTCGATCCATGTTTTTAGTGACTCTAGATATCAAGTGTACAGTATTTTGTGGCTGGTCAAAGGAGGTCAGAAGTTCATGAAATCAGTTTTCTGGGTAACCCAGAAAACTGATGAACATAACGACTGACAGCCTTTGACCGGCATGTATCTTCATTATGTGATGTTGTTATGGTGATGTCTTGTAATAGAACTGTAGTCCTACATGTATTCTACAACCATGACTCTTAAATCACTAAAACATCAACAGGAATTCAAGTTATGGAAGCCCGAATATGATCAGCTGAACTGTTCTTCATTTATGGGCAGCCCAGAAATGAAGAACAGCTCTGACAGTCATTTCAGATGCCCAGATCTCCTTTGTTATGTACTGTATGATCATTATTTTCGTTGTATTATGTACTCTTATACTAGTACTACACGATCGAATGCTTAGTTGGTCCAGAATCACATTACACACTGAGTTATGTATGGTCAAACGTGGTCACTCGCTCATTGACATGATTATCTGGGCAGCTCAAGAACACCTCAAGAACACCTATAGCGATAGTTTCGTCGCTATAGGGCCCTTTAGCGACACTTATTTTGGAAATTAATTAATTTAATTAAATAAATAGAAAAAAATTATTTTTAATTATTAAAAATACGAAATAGATTATTAAAAATTATTTTAAATTCTAAAAATTAGTTTTTAATTATTTTAAGTATATTTCATAAATATTTATTATTTTTGAAATATTATTAGTATTTAATTTATTTAATTATAATATTAAATAAATTAGATAAAAATGATTTTAATATTTAAAAAATTATTTAAAATTATATTATGATATAAGAAAATATTTTAAGTTATTTTTAATGACTTTTAATATTTTGTAATGAAATTCATTAATAAATTAATATTAATGATAAATAAGTTAATTACTAAATGAATGAAATAAATTAATTAAAAATAATTTTATTATATTAAAAATTATTTTAAATAATAATAAGGTATTAGAAAGTATTTTAAGTTATAAACTATAACTTTTAATATTTAAAGGTAAATTTCATTAATTAATTATTATTAATGATATTAAGGTTTTTTAATGATTATATTAAATAATTTAGTTTAAAAATAATTTTAATATTATAATAATCATTTTAAATAAAAATAAAGTGTTTAAAGATATTTTAAGTTGTAAGACATAACTTTTAATATTTAAAATAATTTCATTAATAATTTAATATTAATGATTATTAAGTTATTATTAATGATATTAAATTTATTTAATAATTATATTAAATAAATAGTTAAAAAATAGTTTTATTAAGTTAAAAATCATTTAAAAAGGATATAAATGAATTAAAAATATTTTAAGTTATAATTAATAACTTTTAATATTTTGACAAATAAAACATTAATACTTTAATATTAATGGTAATTATTTAAGAAAAAATTTAAATGTTTTAAAAATCATTTAACGGTAATATAAATACTTTAAAAGTATTTTGAGTAATTATAAATAACTTTAACATTTTGAAAATGATTTCATTAATAGTTTAATATTAATTAAATATTAATGATGATAGAATTGATTAATATTTAAATCATTTAATAATGATTCCGATGTTTAAAAATTCATGATAAATTATAATAAATGTTTTAAAAATTATTTTAAGTCGTTTAAAAATAATATGACTGATGCTAAGTTACAGGACAGAGTCTTAGACTCGATAATTACCCGATAAAACTGTCGGTACACCGACACGTTTCAGAAATTAATCTGGACTTAGATAATTTAATTAGATATGTGATTATTTGTGATTCAATGGTTGTTAAAAATGGGAAATAATGTGATTAGGTTATGTGCTAACTGCGAAATGCAGTACTATGTGTTATAGTGTATTGTTCTAATCGAACGAATGATCTGATTAATGATTGGTCGTGATATAAAAGATAAAACTAAGTTGCAAATTGTAGGCAGCGCATCAGACAAGTATCTTATCTTTGAATTTCCTTTATGCAATGGACATGAGTAAGAATGTTTCTAAATTATATTATTATTGTACAGATTATTAACCCTATATTATACACGCTCATTGAATATCAACATGTTGGTATATGGTAATTCAGATATATATTCTGTTCGTTAATTTTAATAAATGGTTATACAAGTGTCCCTACTTATATAATCATTGTATTTAATCGCATGTTGATACACATTTTTCAGTATAGATATATATATGTTAAATTATAGATTATTGTTGAACAAGATAAAACCTTTGATTTGGAACCCAGACAAGTATGAACATCCCTTACACGGAAAAACTTTTTATGCACCCAAGGTGGACAGAGTGAACGATACCCTCGTTCTTGCATGTAGTATTGATCAATGCAGGGTACAACGGGCTGATCACCCCCGTGCCCGTAAGTTATGACGGTTTACAGATGAAGTTCTGTTTAACCTTTTCGAAAATGAAAATAATGTTCATAGCATGTCACTTAAAACCTATTTATAGTCCTTACGTAGTTTCAAAAATTTAAAAGAGGGTTGTTATGTTATTATTATTGGTACAAATTACTTCACAACTATTGAATCGTTGTTACAGGGTAGTACAAAGAAAATATTTAAATCCTTTCAGCTTATATATATAATTGTTATTACTTGCTGGGCACTTAAATGCTCATCCTTACTTAATTTAAATGTTTTCAGCTAAGTGTGAACGACCAGAGAGCTCTGCTAAGAACAAGGGAAAGGGAAAGGTTACTGAATGAATGAAATATTATTTTATGTAATAATTAACTTTATTAAGACAAGTATGATATATATTATCTATCATGGGTTGTAATCAATGTTTAAAAGTTATGTACTTGGGATTAGACTCTGATGATATGTAAATTAAGTTGATCTTTATGTTATTGTTAATATTATTAGTATTATTCCGCTCATAGAAATGGTATCGTGAAGCACCGAGTTCGGGTTTTAAGTACCCGAATTTGGGGGCCTTACACGAACTCTGTTCGATGAGCCTAGACTCACGTCTGGTGCGTTTAAATGCTTTCGTATATATTTATACTTCTATATATGAACTGTGTGTCGAACTGTGTTCGATGAGCCTGTATTTTACATCCGGAGCGTTTACTGCTTTAATATAAATACTTATATATATTAACTCTCGTTGAACTTTATCCGATGATCCTGGATTTTATATCCGGTGCATTTATCGCTATATATATATATATATATATATATATATATATACATTTTGTCCCACCTGGAGTTTACTTCGTGGTGGTGGACCGTTTTTATGACTTTCTGTACATTTTGTCCCGCCTGAATTTTTCTCCGTGCTGGTGGATCATTTTACAGCTTTATTTACATTTTTGATCCCCCATGGAGTTGATTCGTGGTGGTTGATCATGTATATATATATATATATATATATATATATATATATATTTACAGCTTATATATGTATACCTATTTACTACGTTTATATCAATTATGGCATCATGTGAGCCTAGGAATCATGTGATCATAGATTCAGTCTACTGAATCTAGATTCGGTTCCCGTGATGGACCTTTTCAGCTCTAAGCAACTTGTAAAGTTATTCCTGGTGTGTTCGAATTTCCTCCGATCGTTTCCATACCCATGAGGAATTCAGCACTGCTTTGTACATTATTTTATGAAAGATGCTTCACATTGATAAGTAGGTTTTATACCTACTTATCCGGTATCTTTTGCTTGAATTAGTTGCTTATATTCATGTGTCTTAGTTACTTTTCATGCATTTTATGTTCATTTTGTAGGATATACGTTTGGAAGCGGTTTGAGCGATTATTGGTAAAGAAAAGCAAGGAAAACGCAAAGAAAAGCAATGTTTGGGCTTTCATGTTCATTTCAAGTTCTTGGTTTGAAACTTGGACTACACTCACCAACCATCTATGGAAAAAAAAAGATAAGAATAAAACGGGAAAAGTGCAAAAAGCCCCCTGTATGAAAAAAAAGAAAAAGAAAAAGAAAAAGAAAGTATAAGTATCCTGCATGTACCCTTGAATTTGGTTAAGTTTAATTTTAGTTGAATCGTGCCTATCTTTGAGATTTTTAAGTTTGTGCTGTATAATTCCTTCTAAGAAGTTGTTTATGTATTGAATTTGGGTCCGTATCAGTTATCTTTGATGTTGATCACACACGCACGCTATACCAGTGATAATCGTTCAAGAATTGAGAATTAATATGTAAGCGTGGATTGGTTTTGATAATTTGTATTGTAAAGTTGCTTGTTTTTTTTCTGAGGCCGATAGGATAAATCAGTTTATGCAATGTTGTTGGATTTTATTTTAGGCATTTAGATTGTTATTGCATTTCGTTGGATTGCATTGCATTATGTTGTGTTGCTTGAGGACAAGCAAATGTTTAAGTTTGGGGGTATTCAAAAACTTGTTGGGTAAAATCAATACGCACAAAACACGCAAGTGTACGTGGTCAACAAGTAATAAAGTGATGAGTAGAGTATCGTTCCCACAGAGAATTATTTAATAGAAAATCACCAAGTACTAACCCGTAACCAACTCAATCTTATTTAAACGAATTAATTTCAATTTATAAGTAAACTAATTCTAATTACCACTAGTTAAATTAAGATAACGGAGATTTAAGATCACAACTTCACTTATCGCTTCATTTAAGTTAACACACTTCGTATCAATTATTTTCTATACTGAATTGTTAATCAAGAACACTAAAGCAGATAAAACCACTTCTCGATGCATAATACCCATATTAACGTCAATCCACAATTAAGATAGAAATTCGTTAAACACCTTAATCAACTAACCCCTATATCTCTATGTGAATTACAATTGAAGAAGGTTGAAGAATAAGTTCTCTATCCGATTACATATGATGCCAAGCGTATCTCTACCTTAACAATAATCACAAATATGCTATCGACATAATTTATGACACATGCTATTATGATAAGATCTAAATCAATACTTCATCTCTCGAGTTCATATAGATTATCACGGTAATTGATGGCCAATCAATTAAACAATTAAGTTCAAATCACAATAGACAATTCTCACAATAGAACATAATAATTGATAACGAAGCATATTAAAACAAACTACACAATAAGATCCATTGTAATCTCAAACAAAGAATTAGTTCATGATTATTGAATTAAAACTAAGAATCCACAATTGAATAATCATTAAAAGATAAAAATAAGAGTAGAGTAAAGAATAAATCTGTTGTCAGTAGATCTCCATCTTCCTCAAGCTCCTGCTCTTGATCTTCAATGGTCTCCAAGTCGCTTCAATCTCCAAAACTATTTAGAACTATGAATTTGATCTAATTTACTCTAATCTAATCTAATTGAATCCTCTCTCTAGTCTCTCCCCTTTTTTTAATCCTTGTGTTTCTCCTCCTTATATAAGTCTCTTCATATGTCTTTAAGTCCTCTTGGAAGTTCTCTTGGAAGTCCTTGTGTCAATCGGATCGAAACAATCCTTCCTGGACTCAAATTGGACAAAAATTCGCGTTTTCGCGCATTTTCTGGGCTACCCCCGCCCCGGCGGGGGTCTATAGTTGTTTTGGGCCCGCCCCGGCGGGCTAGGCTACTGTTTTGGTCCATTGCATGCCCACTCCGGCGGCGGTGGTTTCGTGACTGAAAATTTTCTACTCTGACGTCCCTTGGGAAAACGGCCATAACTTTTGATCCAGGAAGAATTACGAGGCCTGCCATATATCAAATCGAAGATATCGACGAGATCTACAATTTTCATTCTTTGAGAATTGAGAAATAATGAACGGATGAAGGTCGAAATTGGGCTGGAAGTGACTGCTGTGCAAATGATCATCCAAAATAGTGACGTTCGACGTCCGTTGGTACACATGTCATAACTCTTGCATCCGAACTCCGATTGGAATGATTCAAGATGTTCCGAAAAGCTAAGAAGAAGCTCTACAATGTAGTCCAAGTTCCAAACCAAGAACTTGAAATGAACATGAAAGCCCAAACATTGCTTTTCTTTGCGTTTTCCTTGCTTTTCTTTACCAATAATCGCTCAAACCGCTTCCAAACGTATATCCTACAAAATGAACATAAAATGCATGAAAAGTAACTAAGACACATGAATATAAGCAACTAATTCAAGCAAAAGATACCGGATAAGTAGGTATAAAACCTACTTATCAGTGAGTGCGTTTTACGCTCCATCTCACGCTTGTGTTTATGGGGAGTGCTTCACCTCAACCCACCACAAGACTCAACATATTGCATTTTTTTTCTTTTTTTTTCAAAGCTTATATATCCCACATATATTCTCCCAAACTTAGGTTCTTGCCTAATTTAAGCCTTCACTGCCAATCCTTGTCATTTTCTGGTTCACGCTAGCACTATCCTTTAGAAACCCTTTATGTATCAATTTGAACTAACCGGTCAACAGATATGTTATTAGTGCTACCCTTTTTATAACAGTTTCAAACAAGTCCAAGAATCGATTCATAACAGTAATTATATCACAGTTCTAATAATCCATACTATATTGGTTAACATGTTCACAATCTCATCATTTGCCAGAATAACCTGTAGAATGCGACACCATTGGACATATGCAAACTAACTATTAACAATAATTTTTATTGTTTTTTTTAGTTATCAATAAAAACTATTATGCAACTGGTCTACTATGCAAACTATTATGTAATTACACTACATGAATGCAAACATAAATAACCCTAATTTATTTAACTCCCCCAAACTTAACAATTACAATGTCCTCATTGTAAAATAAAGCAATAAAGTGGACGAAGACTTCCCTGTAATCATTTAAGCTTGTGGTGATGGTGGCGTTGGCGGCGACGATCATTTTCCTATCCATTGAACCTCAAATACCTGCAATGAAGAGAGACAACAAGGATTAGAATAATACTTGGATTCCTATCTACTAAATAAACTAGGAAAACATATAAATAAATAAATAAAAAATTCCTGGGTTGCCTCCCAGTTAGCGCTTGAATTATAGTCTTTCAGCCTGACTCTGTCTGGTTAACGCTATCCAATTCCTCTTCGGTAATTGAGGAACCCTCCATCCATCGGAAATAATATAGCTTTTGGTAAGTTCCCATTTGTGATAGCCATCGCTTCCAAGTCACCTAGCATGCTCTGATTTGGTATGATCTCCATGGAGAAGGGAAAATGACTAGGTGCGATCTCCATTGTGTTTGTGATCATATGTGGGCATGTAAGTGCGTCAAACACAATGGATCTTCTCTTTCTCGTCCCACCATGGATTGAAAATTGTACTCATTCTTATGTCATCAAGAGATTCGCCGACGATACGACTACCAAGTGGGCATGATTTTGCAAATCTAACCGGATTCTTGAACTTTGGCGGAGAAGGTACATGTGACACTAATGAAATCGGTTCATCTTCGTTGGTACTCAAAGTTAAATCTTCGTCGATCTCTATTTCATTATACCCAATTGTCTCCACACTTTCGATATCTTGTGGCTCATCCAGTCACAGATTTGGCTCGGGCACTGCATCAATCTCGGAATCCTCGTCATAACACCAATTGTTTTGAGGAAGGTTGCTTACGGCTTTGGTCAATTGATCTACCATATTTTGAAGATTTTGAATTGACCTCGCTTGATTACTTATCTTCTCCTCAGTTGCTGCTACGTACTTGGAAAACGATTCGTCAAACCTTGAATTATATGTCTCATGTGACACTGGAGGTGGACATGAAAATTCCGGTGTGTATGATGGATCTGGAATAGAGTATTGGTCTTGATAGTTATAGCTCCATGAAGAATCCGGGTGATACCCCCAAACTTGATCATAATTATCATATGCATACTGATTGAGGTAGTTACCACCATACTGTACCGGCCCAAGATTGATGGTGCATTGATTACTCGGGTGATTGCCAGCACAATAGTCATAATTAACTGCAAACCTTTGACTCCTTTGGGCTGCAACAACGTCCAAATTCCTCGAAAGTTCGTCAAACTTTGCTGACAATGCGGAAATTGTCGCGAGCATGTCAATCGCCGCTCCCTTTGGTTGAGTCACGTTCGTGTATGGCCATTGATACTCAAAGTCATCCATGGTACCTAAAATGAGAGAAATATAAGAAGAGAATTAAAAATAAAAATAAAAATGTTTAAATTAAGACTAATTTGATTGAAATTAATATTGGTAAATAATTATTAAATTAATTCCCCGGCAACGGCGCCAAAAACTTGTTGGGTAAAATCAATACGCACAAAACACGGAAGTGTACGTGGTCAACAAGTAATAAAGTGATGAGTAGAGTATCGTTCCCACAGAGAATTATTTAATAGAAAATCACCAAGTACTAACCCGTAACCAACTCAATCTTATTTAAACGAATTAATTTCAATTTACAAGTAAACTAATTCTAATTACCACTAGTTAAATTAAGATAACGGAGATTTAAGATCACAACTTCACTTATCACTTCATTTAAGTTAACACACTTCGTATTAATTATTTTCTATACTGAATTGTTAATCAAGAATACTAAAGCGGATAAAACCACCTCTCGATGCATAATATCCATATTAACGTCAATCCACAATTAAGATAGAAATCCGTTAAACACCTTAATCAACTAACCCACTATATCTCTATGTGAATTACAATTGAAGAAGGTTGAAGAATAAGTTCTCTATCCGATTACATATGATGCCAAGCGTATCTCTACCTTAACAATAATCACAAATATGCTATCGACATAATTTATGACACATGCTATTATGATAAGATCTAAATCAATACTTCATCTCTCGAGTTCATATAGATTATCACGGTAATTGATGGCCAATCAATTAAACAATTAAGTTCAAATCACAATAGACAATTCTCACAATAGAACATAATAATTGATAACGAAGCATATTAAAATAAACTACACAATAAGATCCATTGTAATCTCAAACAAAGAATTAGTTCATGATTATTGAATTAAAACTAAGAATCCACAATTGAATAATCATTAAAAGATAAAAATAAGAGTAGAGTAAAGAATAAATCTGTTGTTAGTAGATCTCCATCTTCCTCAAGCTCCTGCTCTTGATCTTCAATGGTCTCCAAGTCGCTTCAATCTCCAAAACTATTTAGAACTATGAATTTGATCTAATTTACTTTAATCTAATCTAATTGAATCCTCTCTCTAGTCTCTCCCCTTTTTTTAATCCTTGTGTTTCTCCTCCTTATATAAGTCTCTTCATATGTCTTTAAGTCCTCTTGGAAGTTCTCTTGGAAGTCCTTTTTGTCAATCGGATCGAAACAATCCTTCCTGGCGGGGGTCTATAGTTGTTTTGGGCCCTCCCCGGCGGGCTAGGCTACTATTTTGGTCCATTGCATGCCCACCCCGGCGGCGATTTCGTGACTGAAAATTTTCTACTCTGACGTCCCTTGGGAAAACGGCCATAACTTTTAATCCAGGAAGAATTACGAGGCATGCCATATATCAAATCGAAGATATCGACGAGATCTACAACTTTCATTCTTTGAGAATTGGGAAATAACGAATGGATGAAGGTTGAAATTGGGCTGGAAGTGACTGCTGTGCAAATGATCATCCAAAATAGTGACGTTCGACGTCCGTTGGTACACATGTCATAACTCTTGCATCCGAACTCCGATTGGAATGATTCAAGATGTTCCGAAAAGCTAAGAAGAAGCTCTACACGTATCTCAAAAATGAAAACAATCAAGACAAACATTTAATAATAAAATAGAAGTGTAAAAGGTCTCAATTACTATTGTGTATAAGGGTTTGAAAAACCTCTTTTACAAAATATCACTGTTATATCTTGTTTAAAACTGAATTTTTACATTAATTCAAACCCTGTGTACATAAGTGCGAATGAGGCCTCGCACTACTTCCAAATAATAGCATATTAACCCACACATAAACACATTCATATAACAGTTTCTTGAAAAGTGGCGGTCACCGCGGCAACACGGATGTCGGGGGGTGCCTAACACCTTCCATCCGTATAAGCAAGTCCCCGGACCCTAATAAATTTTAGTTTCATAGACCTGTTTAGTAGTGTCACATCACTGGGTCAATGTGCAAACCTTTTCTCGGTTGTGTTGGTACAACTAGTTAAAAAACTAACTGGCGACTCTTAACAATCCATCGTCGACATTATACATGTCGGACCTTTTTCACTTGTTTTTTCAAACAAATCTCACCTAAAATGAGAACACAAAAGAATAGGTAACGAAAAGGAACAAATAAAAATCCCGACGTCGACAGGGTCTGTGAAACCGAAATTTATTAGGGTCCGGGGACTTGCTTATGCGGAGGGAAGGTGTTAGGCACCCCCCGACATCCGTGTTGCCACGGTGACCGCCACTTTTCAAGAAATTGTTATATGAATGTGTGCGTGTGTGTGGGTCAATGTGCTGTTATTTGGAAGTAGTGCTACGACTTGTTTGTACCTATATACAAAGGGTTTGAATTTGTGTAAAAATTCAGTTTTAAACATGATATAGCATTTATGTTTTAAAAGAGGTTTTTCAAACCCTGTGCTCAATAGTAATTGAGGCCTTTGATACTTTCATTTTATTAAATGTTCGGCTTGATTGCTTTTATTTTAGAGATGCGAAGCATCTTCGAGAAAATAATATATAAAATAGTGCCGAACTTCTCATGGGCATGAAAACCATCTGAAGAAATCCAAACACCGTGAATAAATTTGCAAGTTGCTTACAGCTGAAAATGTCCATCATGGGAACCGAATCTAGATTCAGTAGACTGAATCTGTGATCACATGATTCCTAGGCTCACATGATACTGTAGTTTATATGAAAACTGTAAGCAGTATATATATATATATATATATATATATATATAAGCTGTAAATATATATATACAGACATGATCAACCGCCACGAAGCACCTCCATGGGGGATCGAAAATGTAAATATATAAAAGCGATATATATATATATATATATATATATACACATATACACACACACATGATCAACCACCACGAAGCACCTCCATGGGGGATCAAAAATGTAAATAAAGTTGCAAAAGCGATCAATCGCCACGGAAAAAACTCCAGGCGAGACGAAATGTACAAAAAGTAGTAAAAATAGTCAACCGCCACAAAGTAAACTCCAGGCGGGATGAAATATATATATATATATATATATATATATATAAGTATATATATACAAACTAAAATGAAATCACGGACCGAAGTCCGGGCATACACACGCAACACGACTCTCAACGTGAAGAATAATGTGTGCAAAGATGAAGAGAAAGACTTTAAAGTGTGTAAGAAGGTTTATAGTGGGCTGCCAAAGAAGACTTCTATAGCTTTAAGTGGATGAACACTCGGCTCCCGTCGGTAAAAAGTAGCTATATATGAGCTTACAAGTGTTTAAGTGAGAAAGCACTCAGTTTATGGCGTGTACAGAGCAAATTAGACAAGGCTTCCTTGCCTTTTCTCCTTCAAAATGGCCACTCCAAGCCCTCTATTTATAGAGGGCACCTGCCGCTAACCGGGGTGCCCCGGGCTCCGTAGGTCCCGCCGTCTCAAAGTACGTTCACACATGCAACGTGATGTCCGCTCAAACTTTTAGAACTTCAATTCGGGCATCCGACTAAGGTGTATAAGACTTATTTTTGGATCGCCGTTGTCGAGAGTTACGCAATGACATGGGATTAGAGGTTGTACGAAGTTAGGAAGATGGGATTATGCCCTCCGGTCTTCATGTGTAATAGTCACTTGGGATTGGACTTCCTTAGTTCTTGTCGGACATTGTTGTATTGAAATGTATGTCTGAAATGCTGAGACGGCGTTATGTGGCTTCAAGGTGGCAAGATGATGACATTGCCCCTTACTGGGGTTATCTCTGATTTGGGCTGATAAAGCAGACGTTGCTCAGGGTTATCTCTGAGATTGGACTGCTTCAAGTGTTGAAGGTCCTCAGTGTCATCTCTGAGGTGTACCTATCTTCCCGGTGTCTTCTCTGGGTCTTGTACTGAGTGCCTCGGTGTAAGCGTTGAGTGTTCCAAAGCTGATTTCATGCATTTGAAATAAGCATTTCTGGAGTTATCTCCGAAACTGCAACTGCCTTCATTGGGGTTATCTCCAAGGTTGGAATCTGCTACTCCCAGTGTTGGGACTGAGACGAAATATCTCAAGGTTATCTCTAGGATAAATCAGTCTTCTCCGGTGGAAAATTCGGTAATGGAACTGCAGGCCTCAGGGTTATCTCCGAGGTTGGAACTGATGCTCTCGGTGAGTGTATCGGGGTTGAGACTGAGCTTTTGGTAGTATCCGGACTGGATATGAGCTGTCTTTCAGGGTTATATCTGAAAGACGAATCTACCCTCCTGTAATGTCAGCAACAGGTGTGCAGAAAATTTCGAGTGTCTACAGATGCCCCTCTTTATCATATTCATGCAATGTAATGACATGGATAGGATAAAGAATCCTAGACACATGAAATGCAACAAGATAAATATGATGCTATGCATAGCGACATGATGCGAATGGATGATGCATATAGATTTCTTTCCCACATGTTGGGGATGATTGTCGGTTCCCTGTTGCTTCTATCGGTGATGGTAATGACGGCAAGTATGGATGTGTGATCCAAACTTCTTAGGATGTTGACGTTGGGGTTATCACCAAAGTCCTGAATCCTTGATATAGACTTTATTCCAAACATGTGCCTCTCATGTACAAGAGATCTGTGGGGATAAAGCTTTGACTGTTTGAGGACGTGTATAACATATTCCATCATCGATCCTCTCCGATGATGTTGATCTTTCCTGGCTTGTATCGCCAAGCCGTAGCAATGTTCTGTCAAATTTACTGCCAAGAGTAAAAGTTGTCAGGGCTGCCTGACCTTCGTTGATGTGCGAACCAACGGATGAACTCCTTGCTGGGGATAAATGTCAAGGCTGCTTGACCTTTGTTGATGTGTGTATCAACTACTGCAATCATCGGATGGATTCCGATGCGTCGTTGGGTTTACCTACCAATGGCTAAACTGACGTCAAGGCTGCTTGACCTTCGTTGACATGTGTATCAACGAACAATATGCGTTGTACCCCCCGCCGAGGATTTGTTTGATCCTTGCTGATGTGTGTGTTAACGGATAATATGCGTTGTAACCCCCGCTGAGGATCTTTTTAATCCTCGCTGATGTGTGTGTCAACGCATAATATGCGTTGTAACCCTCGCCGGGGCTGTTTAATCCTCGCTGATGTGTGTGTCAACAGATAATATGCGTTGTAACCCCCTCCGGGGATCTATTTTTGGACAGATGACCATACATTGTAACCCCTGTCGGGGTTCTCCTTTGATCATCACTGATGTGTGTATTAGTGGAACATGCGTTGTAACCTCCGCCGGAGATCCACTTTGATCATCGCTGATGTGTGTATTAGCAGAACATGCATTGTAACCCCCGCCGGGGATATGTTGGATCATCGCTGATAAGTAGGTTTTATACCTACTTATCTGGTATCTGTTACTTGAATTAGTTGCTTAATCTCATGTTTCTTAGTTACTTTTCATGTATTTTGTGTTCATTTTGTAGATTATATGCTTGGGTATGAAAACGCAAGAAAAAGGAGACTATTGGCATAAAGAAGTTATGACCGTTTTACCAGAGGACACTGTGGCAGAAAATGGACCCCCGCCGGGGCGAGCTTTTCCTTAACCCCCTCCGGGGTGGGCATTGGAGCTAAAAAATAGTAAGGACCCCCGCCGGGGCGGGCCCTTTTAGTGTATAAACCCCCGCCGGGATGGGGGTACGCGCAGAAAAGACGAATTTTGGTCAAATTTGAGTCCGGGAAGGATTGTTTCGATCTGATTGACTTAAGGACTTCCAAGAGGACTTAAAGACATATGAAGAGGCTTATAAAAGGAGGAGAAACACAAGGATTAGAGGGGAGATTAGACTAGAGAGAGAATTCTATTAGATTAAATTAGAGTATATTAGATCAAAACACTAGTTCTTGTTAGATTTAGAGATTGAAGCAACATGGAGACCATTGAAGATTCAAAGTAGGAGCAAGGATGGAGCGTCAAATCTACAGACAATAGATTCTATCTTTTTATCTTCTTCTATCTTTGTCTTTTAATGTGTATTCAATTGTGGATTCTTAGTTTTAATTCAATAATCATGAACTAATTCTTTTTTTAAGATTACAATGGATCTTATTGTGTAGTTTATTTTAACATGCTTCGCTATCAATTATTATATTCTATTGTGAGGATTGTCTATTGTGATTTGGACTTAATTAGATTTTATCCAACAAGTTTTTGGTGTCGTTGCGGGGGAATTAGTTTAATATCTCTTTGCCAATATTAATTTCAATCAAATTAGTCTTAATTTAAATATTTTTATTTTTATTTTTATTTCTCTTCCTATATTTCTCTCTTTTTAGGTACCATGGATGACTTCGTGTATCAATGGACATACATGAACATGACTCAACCAAGGGAAACGAGGATTGATGGACTTAATGCATTTTCTGCAGTGTCAGCACAGATTGAAGAACTTTTGAGGAAGTTGGACGTTTTTGTAGCCCAAAGGAGTCGAAGGATGGCAGTTATGTGTGACTATTGTGCTGGCAATCACCCGAGTAATCAATGCACCATCAATCTTGGGCCGGTACAGTATGGTGGTAACTACCTCAATCAGTATGCATACGATAATTATGATCAAGTTTGGGGGTATCACTCGGATTCTTCATAGAGCTATACTTATGAAGATCAATGCTCTACTCCAAATCCAACATACACACCGAAATTCTTATATCCACCTCCAATGCGACAAGAAGACAATTTAGATTTGAAGGAATTCATGTTAAGGATTATAGCAAACCAAGAGGAGAGGATGATGCGTCAAGAAATATCGAGCCACAATTTTTAGCACCAGATGGAACAACTCATCACCACTACAACTCATGGTCCTCAATACATGCATTCCAAAACTGAGACAGATAATTCAAGTTTGGAGGATTTGTGGTTCAAATTTGTAGCATCAACTGAGGAGAGGATGATTAATCAAGAGCGGTCAATTCAGAATCAAGAGATAGCAATTCAAAATCTTCAAAATAAGATAGATCAATTGACCAAAGCCGTAAGCAACCTTCCTCAAAACAATTGGTGTTATGATGAGGATTCCGAGATTGATGAAGTGCCCGAACCAAATTTGTAACTGGATGAGCCACAAGTTATATGAAGTGTGGAGACAATTGAGGATAATGAAATAGAGGTCCACGAAGTTCTAAATGGGTCTCCACCAAAGATCAAAGAGTCAGTCAGATTTGCAAAAGCATGCCCACTTAGTAGTCATGTCGTCGGCGAAGCTCTTGATAACATAAGAGCGAGTACAATTTTGAATCCATGGTGGGACGAGAAAGAGAAGATAGACAAAGAGCCCATTGTGTGTGACAAGCTTCCATGCCCCAAAGTGATCATATACACAATGGAGAAAACACCTAGCT
This sequence comes from Panax notoginseng, assembly GCA_016801055.1. NCBI lineage: Eukaryota > Viridiplantae > Streptophyta > Magnoliopsida > Apiales > Araliaceae > Panax > Panax notoginseng. The sequence continues at coordinate 124,584,313 of CM029018.1, forward strand.
GTGGGACGTTCTTGATTGAGAGCATACCAAATCAGAGTATGCTAGGTGACTTTGATGCATTGGCCATCACAAATGGGAACCTACCAAAAGCTATATTATTTTCGATGGATAGAGGGTTCCTCAACTTCGAAAGAGGAATTGGATAGCGTTGACCAGACAAAGTCAAGCTAAATGACTATAATTCAAGCGCTAACTGGGAGGCAACCCATGAATTTTTATATTTATATGCTTTACTAGTTTAGTTAGTAGATAGGAATTAATTTTCTTATTAAGTTCTCTTACCAATCCAAGTGCTATTCTAATCTATGTTGTCTCTTCATTATAGGTATTGGAGGTTCAATGGATAGGCAAAAGATTATGGAAAGGGAAGCCACTAGCCTGAGTCCACGACACAATATCCTCCTTCAAATTCTGATGTGGAGGATTTTTCAGTCTTTGTGCCACGCCACCATCACCACAAGCTTAAATGATTATAGGGAAGTTCTCGTCCACTTCATGTTTTATTTTACAATGACGACATTGTATTTGTTAAGTTTGGGGGAGTTAATTAGTTTAGTTTTGCATGTTTAATGTAGTTATTTTAGTTTTGCATAAGTTGTCATGTTTGTTTTGTTTAGAATTATTATATGTTTGCATTCATGTAGTGTAAGTGCATAATAGTTTGCATAGTAGAGTAGTTATAAATAGTTTTTATTTATGTCTATAAAAAAAATTCAAAAATATTAGTTAGTTACTATGTTCATTTGCATGAATCCAGTTGTTAGAAGGTTTTAGTTTATTTTTGCTAATGATGAGATTGAAATTGAGTAGACAAGTATAGTACTAATTATTAGAGCTTTGATGTGATTTCTTGTTATGAAGTGAATCTTTTCCTGTTTGAAACTGGTATAATAAGGATAGCACAGAAAAAACAACTTGTTGATTGATTGAGTTTAAATTGATACATAATGGGATTCTAAAGGATAATGCTAGTTTGAATAAAAGAATGACAAGAATAAGTAGTGATGACTAAAGTTAGACAAGAACCTAAGTTTGGAGGAATATTTGGGGTATATAAGCTAAAAAAAATGAAAGCTACTTGAGAAGAAAAAAAAGAGTATGAATAAACACCGTGGCGTGCTTGTCTAGTTTTGTGACCTTTTTTACTTGAGTAAGTAAGCCCGAGGGGATTATCTTTACACCTAGCGCCCTAAGGTCTTAATGGTCTGGGAGTCGTTGGTCGAAAGCTCGTTAAGGTAACATTGAAAAGCCTAAGGGAATAAGGCATTGCATAGCTATGTGTATATAAAAAAAAGAAAAAAAGTGAATAAAACGGGAAATAAGAGCAAAAAGCCCCCGTAGATGAAAAATAAAGCATAAGTATCCCATGTTGACCCTCGATATTGGTAATTGTTTGATTTTAGTTGGATCTAGCTTATTTTTGGATTTCTTGAGTTTACACTATGTGATGCCTTCGAAGAGACTTGTTATGTGTTAAATTTGGTTTTATATCAGTTAACATTGTTGTGGAGCACACACGCACAATATTAGTGATAACAGTCTAAGATTTGATGATTGATTGGGAAGTTACTGATGAGTTTTGATATGATGTATTATCGTGTTTACATGATTTTTCTAAGGCCAGTTGAATAGACTTGTTTCTGTCATTACTGCTGGATTCGTAGGCATGTAGATTAGTTGCATTGCATAGCATTATTTTTTTGTGTTTTTGCTTGAGGACAAGCAAATGTTTAAGTTTGGGGGTATTTGATAAGTAGGTTTTATACCTACTTATCTGGTATCTGTTACTTGAATTAGTTGCTTAATCTCATGTTTCTTAGTTACTTTTCATGTACTTTATGTTTGTTTTGTAGATTATATGCTTGGGTATGAAAACGCAAGAAAAAGGCGACTATTGGCATGAAGAAGCAAGGGAAAGCAATTCGGAAATCTTTTGGACCAATATACGTAAGCAAATGCAAGAAGGGAAGATTGATTGACTTTTAACACCAATTTGGATACATTTTCTTGGCTTGGATCTTGAATTATACTATAGAGCTTCTTCGTAGCTTTCCAAAACATCTTGAATCATCCCAATCGGAGTTCGGATGCAAGAGTTATGACCTTTTTATCAACGAAGATCAAAGCTAAGAGTTCTCATACTTGCAATTTACACAACATCTACTTTATGCTCAATTTTTACCTTCATCCATTCGGAATCTATCAAATCTCAAAGAATGAAAGTTGTAGAGCTCGTCGATATCTTCGATTTGATAGGTGGCAGGCCCTATAACTCCTCCCAAATCAAAAGTTATGGTCGTTTTACCAGATGACACTATGACAGAAAATGGACCCCTGCCGGGGCGGGCTTTTCCTTAAAAAAACCCCGTTGGGGTGGGCATTGGAGCTGAAAAATAGTAAGGACCCCCGCCGGGGCGGGGGTACGTGCAGAAAAGACGAATTTTGGTCAAATTTGAGTCCGGGAAGGATTGTTTCGATCTGATTGACTCAAGGACTTCTAAGAGGACTTAAAGACATATGAAGAGACTTATAAAAGGAGGAGAAACACAAAGATTAGAGGGGAGATTAGACTAGAGAGAGAATTCTATTAGATTAGATTAGAGTATATTAGATCAAAACACTAGTTCTTGTTAGATTTAGAGATTGAAACAACTTTGAGAGCATTGAAGATTCAAAGTAGGAGCAAGGAGGGAGCGTTAAATCTACAGACAATAGATTCTATCTTCTTATCTTCTTCTATCTTTGTCTTTTAATGTGTATTCAATTGTGGTTCTTAGTTTTAATTCAATAATCATGAACTAATTCTTTGTTTAAGATTACAATGGATCTTATTGTGTAGTTTATTTTAATATGCTTCGCTATCAATTATTATATTCTATTGTGAGGATTGTGTATTGTGATTTGGACTTAATTGTTTAATTGATTGGCCATCAATTACCGTGATAATCTATATGAACTCGAGAGATGAAGTATTGATTTATATCTTATCATGATAGCATGTGTTCAGGATTTTGTTAGTAGCTTAAACTTGATGAGTGTTAAGGTAGAGATATCCTTGACACCACATGTAATCGGATAGAGAACTTATTCTTCAACCTTCTTCAATTGTAATTCACATAAAGATATAGTGGGTTAGTTGATTAAGGTGTTTAACGGATTTCTATCTTAATTGTGGATTGACGTTAATATGGATATTATGCATCGAGAGGTGGTTTTATCTGCTTTAGTATTCTTGATTAACAATTCAGGATAGAAAATAATTGATGAGAAGTGTGTTAACTTAAATGAATCAATAAGTGAAGTTGTGATCTTAAATCTCCGTTATCTTAAATTAACTAGTGGAATTTAAGAGTAGTTTAATTTATATAATTTGAAATTCATTCATTTAAATAAGATTGAGTTGGTTACGGGTTAGTACTTGGTGATTTTTCTTAAATAATTCTCTGTGGGAACGATACTCAACTTATCACTTTATTACTTGTTGACCACGTATACTTGCGTGTTGTGCGTAATTAGATTTTACCCAACAATCGCTGATGTGTGTATCAGCTGAACATGCGTTATAACCCCCGCTGGGGATTATTCGCTAGAGTATTCTGCATGGATGGAGACAGAGACTTCATCGGCTGCGGTAGTATCCACAGTGCCGGGTAGTGATTCAGATGGTGGATAGCCCATGGAGGACATTGATTCCCACACCGAGGAGGAGCCATTTACTAGGTTTCCAACAGCTCTCTTAGATTCTCCCAGTACTAGTACTGTTGTGATCCGGCATTCGGCACAGTACTTTGAGTAGAGTCTTCATTTGATGACCTTTGAGAGAGATCAGGCTAGAGCCTTGATGTTGACAGCTCTTGATGGGAAAGACGCAACTCTGTTAGAGAGAGACGAGGCATTAGCTCGGAGAGATGCCGCTGTTGTTGAGCGGGATGAGGCTAGATCAGCTAGAGATGCAGTGATAGTTGAGCGGGATAGTGCCATATCTGCCCGGGATGTAGCCGTCACAAATAGTACTACAGTGAGGTCCCTTACCACTGACATGCTTGCCGAGATGAGTGCATATATTGATGAGCATCGCGTCACCATGGAAATGGCCTCGGACTTGCTGGCACGTGTGGATATCCTTGTACAGGAGACCACAGTGTTACCTCCTTCTTCGGAGAGAGATGCTATGTTAGATCTGCTAGCTCGTATGTATACCGATCTATAGATAGCCTTGTATTTTCCTGTACAAACTAGCTTAGCCATTTTGTCATGTACAGTTTAGATTGTGTATATTAAATAATATTTTATATAGCAGGGAAATATATTTTTGATCACTTCCCTTTTAGATATGCTTGAATACTTGCTTGATATTTGCCTGCTTCTTCAGGGCTTATGATCTTAATGTATTCTGACTTTCTCCTTGCTAGATGGACATTGAGTTGTCTCTGGATAGTTCAGAATGGATCATGGATCTGTGTGTATCCCTACCATCTTTGGTGTCTTGGGACTGACTTCTGTATGGAAATGTGGAGAGGAGTGTGGCTTTCCTCTCTGAGATTGACAGCACCACAGATGGTCGCCAGTACTCCTATTTAGGAGGAGCCTAGTTAATTCCATCCATTATGGATTGGTATTGCTCTTCAAGGAACAACCGCAGCTTAGATGGTCACTGAATCTCCTATTTAGGAGGATGTCAGGTAATTCCATCCCTTTGGTTTGAAGCCAATGAAATATGGTGGATTGAAGTTTGATCCTAGTACTGTTGATAAGTATTTATGTTTTGGTAGGGGCTAGACCGAACCATAAATGGCTGCCTACGTACTCCTGTTGAAGAGGAGATCAGGTCTGCGTAGTTCGAACCTGATGTAAGAGGTTTAACGTTGTATGTGGCAGAAAGGGTGTAGGAATATTTTTGTTGTTTTTATTTATGAAAAAGAAGAAGGGTGTAGAAATGTTTTTGTTATTTTTGTTTTATTGCGACCGGGCCATATAAAATGGTTTCCTATGTACTTCCGTGTATCAAGGAGATCAGGTCGACATAGTTCACCCTTCATGACGATTTGGTAGCCAAAAAAAAGTTTGATCCTATGTGGAGGACAAACTGCGGGGGAAGAAAGTTTAATCCTAAGTTCAGGATAAACTGCAGGTGTGAAAAGTTTGATCCCATGTTTGGGGACAAACTGCAAGTGTGAAAGGTTTAATCCATAGTGGGATTACCAAAGTTGAGTAAGGGTTAAAAAATCGAGTGAAGAAGAAAGGATCTGATGATCCAAAAATAAGGCAGCTGGCTTGAAAAGTGTGTTTCCCTGAGGGGCGAAGTGTGGAAAAGAGTTGTATGTAATGAAGGGTTAAAGAACCGGAATGACTGGTGATCTGATGATCCAATACCAGGATGTTTGCTTGATGGTAACTTCAGACATAGTACCATTTTACGGTGTCGAAGTTAATGAGTTATGGAAATTCATCGCCGTCCATTTCTTGCAATCTGAGAGCACCTCTTGTAAATACTTCCTTGACAATAAACGGGCCTTCCTAGTTAGGGGTGAATTTTCCCTTATACTGATCTTGGTTGTCGATGATCTTCTTCAAAACCAAGTCATGTCGTTTAAACTGCCGTAGTCGGACTTTTCTGTTGTAGAATTTGGCGATCATTTGTTGATATAACTGACCATGGAAGATAGTCGCGGTTCGCCTTTCGTCTATTAGAGATAATTGGTGATACCTGTCTTGTACCTATTGGTCTTCTTACAGTAGAGAGTCCATCAACACTCTTAGGGATTTCATTTCTGCTTCTATGGGGAGTACTGCTTCCATCCCATAGGTTAATGCATAGGGGGTTGCCCCAGTTGAAGTACGCATTGATGTTCTGTCGGCTAACAGAGTAAGAGGAAATAGGTCAGGCCATCCTTTGTGGTTGGCGGACATCTTTTGCATGATCTTCTTGATGTTTTTGTTAGCTGCTTCAACGACACCATTCATCTTTAGACGGTAGATGACGGAGTTTAGGTGTTTGATGTGAAATTTACTGCATAACTCCTCCATCATTTTGTTGTTGAGGTTCTTAGCATTATCTGATACAATTACCTCTGGTTATCCATATCGATAAATGACATTGTTTATGATGAAAGCAATGATGACTTCTTTGGTAACCATGGGGAAGGAGGCTGCTTCTACCAACTTGGTGAAGTAGTAGATCATGGTGAAGATAATGCGATGTCCATTACTGGCTTTAGGCTCGATGGGCCCGATCACGTCCATTCCCCAAATTGAGAAGGGCCAAGGTGAACTTATATTGTGGAGCTCCCGTGGAGGGGCGTGGATAGCATTCCCATGAATTTGACACTGATAACATCTCTTGACGTGGTCATTGCAGTCAGCTTTGAGAGAGAGCCAGTAATGTCCCATTCTAAGGATCTTCTTTACAAGTAAATGGCCGCTCATATGTGGGCCACAGACTCCACCATGGACCTCATCCATGAGTCTCTGAGCTTGGTCCTTGTCCAGGCATATGAGAAAACCTAGTCCTGCATCTCTCTTGTAGAGTGCATCTCCACTCAGGTAGAATTTCATAGCAAGTTGATGAATTCACCTTTGTTCAGTCAGGCTCGCCTCAACGGGTGTAGATCCATCTTGCAAGTACTCCTTGATATGTTGATACCAAGGTTGTTGGATGGGAGGTAGTTCATCCGATACTTCTCCAACATAGTTCCCATAGGCTGGTGCCTTTTGTAGGGCAAATGTGACGCTTGGCATGTGTTCTTGTCAGGTATTTGAATCAAGGAGACCAAAGTTTCTAATACGTCTACGAAGTCATTCCTATTACGAGGAATGTGTAGGAAGGAGATCTCTTCGAACTCCGAAGCCATTTGTAAAACTTACCGATGGTAAGGCAGCAAATGTAGCTCTTTGGTTTGATAGATTCCCGTGGATTGTTTGACTACCAACTCTGAATCCCCAAAGACAGTTAACTGCCTGATGCCCATTAAACGGACAAGTTTTAGCCCCATAATACATTCTTCATACTCAGTTATGTTGTTGGTGCTGCTAAACTGCAATTTGACTACGATGGGATACTGCTCCCCCGTACCGGATACTAGAACAGCTCCAGCTCAAAAACCTTCCGTATTAACAGCTCCATCAAAATACATGTTCCATGTTTGATGTATATCGTACTGATGTCGTTGCAGAATTATCATTACCCCTTCATTGGGGAAGTATGTTTCCAAGGGTTTGAAGTCCCCTGAAGGTGCGACGGCCAGTTGATCCGCAATTCCTTGACCTTTAATGGACTTTTGCGTCACGTAAAGGATGTCAAATTATCACAGAATCAACTGTCGTCTGGACAGCTGACAATTCAGTATGGGCTTACTGAACACATACTTGAGAGGATCCACGCGGGATATTAGATGGGTTGTGTGCCCATGGAGGTAATGTTGTAACCTCATGGCAGCCCATGCTAAAGCACAACAAGTCTTCTCAATCAGAGTGTACTTGTGTTCACTGATGCTGAATCATTTGCTGAGGTAATAGATATCTCGTTCTCGGCCTCTATCATCTTTCTGACCCAACATGCAGCCCATGACATTGTCACTTATGGACAGGTACATGAACAGGGGAACATCATCCCTGGATGGTACCAAAATAGGAGCTTTGACAAGCTGCTCTTTGATGGTAAGGAAGGCCTTCTGGCACTCATCATTCCATTTCATAGAGGAATTCTTCCTTAACAGCTTGAAGATGGGATCACAGGTTGTTGTGAGTTGAGAAATAAACCTACTAATGAAGTTGACTCTTCCCAAAAATTCCCGTATTTCCTTCTATGTCTGAGGAATGGGCATTTATGTAATGGCCTGGATTTTGGTGGGATCCAGCTCAATCCCTTTGTGGCTGACTAGAAATCCTAGTAACTTGCCTGATTTAATGCCAAAGGCGCAATTGGTTGGATTCAACTTCAAGTTATACTTACGCAACCTGTTGAAAAGCTTTTTGAGATGGTCTAAGTGGTCTTCTTCCCTTCGGGACTTGACAATAATGTCATCCACATAGATCTCTATCTCTTTGTGCATTAAGTCATGGAAAAGAGCCATCATAGCTCTCTGATAGGTAGCTTCGGCATTGATGAGGTCGAAAGACAACCGTCTATAGCAAAAGGTTCCCCAAGGCATGATGAAAGCAGTTTTCTCACGATCCTCTTCAGCAACCATGATCTGATGGTACCCCGTAAAGCAATCAGCGAAGGAGTACATGCCGTATTGAGCAGTATTGTCAATGAGAATGTGGATAAATGGCACGGGAAAGCTATCTTTAAGGCAAGCTTTATTCACATCCCAATAATCCACGCAAACTCGCACCTTTCCTCCAGGCTTAGGAACGGGAATGATGTTGGATATCCATTCAGGATATGTGGACACCATGATAATACCAGCTTGAAATTGTTTCACAATTTCTTCTTTCACCTTTAAACTCCACTCAGGTTTCAATCGCCTGAGTTTCTACTTGACTGGCTTGAATCCCTCTTTGATGGGAAGGCGATTAAGGACAATGTCAGTGGAGAAACCCACCATATGTTCATGAGACCTTACTAACACTTCCTGAAATTGGGTTAGTAATGTAACCATGTCATTCCTCTGGTTTGGAGTAAGGTCTGAACCAGTCTAGATTAACTTAGGGCTTTTTAAGGTTCCGAGATTGAAGGAGGTGGTTTGATCAAGGTTAGGTTTAAGTTTATCTTCGACCCATTCTTCGATCTCCGGAGGCACCTCAATGTCCTCTTGTATTTCCATCAAGTCTGAGTCCAACTTTTCATCGAAGTTACAATCCTTGTGGAGAAGAGGCATCTTATCAGCAAGTACAAGCACACCTAAATTCAGAGTCCTGAAATAAAATATGCTTTCACTTAATATATATGAAACTGTTTAATCATATACGTGTTAGCATGTACAGACAAAACAACTGCTAATACTGTACAGAAAAGTAAGCAGTTATGATATCTATAGGGCAGAAAGAGGTCCTGCCCGTTTTACTCTTGTCGACCAATGCAAGGAGTGATGCTCCAATTGGAAAGGGCAAAGTCCTGGTGGACTGCAGTGATGGAGGGGCTATCATCGTCCTCCTTCTCCCGAATGATGACCATTATATATGGGCAATCATCGTCTGGGGTGTATCTGTTTGTATTTTCATCATGGACAATGATGCATATGTCTGACATCATTCGGACGATGTCTTGTTTAATTATCCATTCCTCTTCTTCCACCTTGGGATCTGGAACAAAAACTTCCTTCTCCTTTACCGGTATCAGTTTAGGAAATAACATAGCCATTATGTTGGCTGGCACCTTTACCGGAGATTGTGCGGACTTTGGATTTACAGGTGGAGATAATCCCCGTGTGGTTGACGTTGAAGGAATCTGCTTATGCTTATGTGGATTCCTGTAACTGAAACTGGCAGAATAGCCTAGTCCGGCTGTCCCAGTTTGACTAGGCACTTGGATCGGGTGCTTAATACCCTGATGATTTTTACCTAGCCTTGTCCCGGCTGGTGTCCCAATGACATCATTTCTTGAGTAACTGTCATCACTTCGACATAAATCTTAGGTATGGGAAATGGCGTCCCAATAGAATGGTATTGAATGTTTCTCCCTTCTAAAGCGTGGACACTGACCGGCTCAACATCAGAATTGACATTGATGAGTGGAATGTCACTATGCGGAGGACATTTCGGTTCAGTGTTGACTGTGACTATGCTATTGTTGATAATGTATTTAAGTTATTGATGAAGAGTGGAAGGGACTGCCCCGGCCATATGAATTCATGGTCTCACTAGAAGCAGGTTGTATCATGTATCTATTTTAAGCACGTGAAAAGATACACAAAATGTATGGGGACCAATCTCAATTGGCAGCTCAATCTCTCCGACTGAATTCCGGCGGGATCCATCAAAAGCTTTGCTGATCGTATGGCTACTTCGGATCCGCTTGAGATTGACATTCATCTTTAGCAACGTAGCATAAGGACATATATTCAAAGATGAACCTCCATCTACCAAAACTCCAGCTAACATGTATCTGGAGGACAAAACCGCAATGTGTAACGGTTTGCAATGACCGGTCCCTTCGGGCGGTATGTCATCATCAGTGAAAGATATCACATTGTTGTTGAAAATGTGATCAACTAGATGTTGAAATTTTTCCACATCCACTAATTTCAGCAAGTAGGCTTCTTCCAAAACCTTTAGTAGAATCTTCCTGTGATCTTCATAAGTTAAAACCAAATCCAGTATTGAAATTTGATGTGGAGCTTCTCTTAAGCTTAAAACCACCTTGGCTTCATTATGACCCATAGTACGGAGGAATTTTTCAATCTTCTCCATGGGAATTTTCCCCTTTGATTTGATGGTAGGCTTCATCACCCGTTAGGGAAGACACAATGGATTTTCCTTCGACACTGCAGCAGTTGTATGAGAGGTAGATCCTTCAGCTTCTCCATAATTCCAAGGGACTCTTTGTAAGCTGATAACAGGATATTGTAGTCTAAATGGCAAGGTGAATGGCTCTGGCGCAACAACTTTTAAAGGATTGTTAGCTCATTTGAGTTGAATTGCTTGTATTGCGAATGGTTTGAGAGTCCTATCAGCCTCAGCGGATATAACTGCTACCAGCTCCTTCCATTTAGTAGGACAAGTATTCTCACCCTCAAATAGCATTGTATCGTTGTAACGACCCCAAAATTCATAAAATTTAATTCTCGACTTCGGTCGTTAATAATACATTCAACCTTTAATTTTACATCATTAAACGATAATACAACCATTTAAATTTGCAAAATAATTAAAAGTTTTAATTACAAACTATCCTCGTTCCCAAAACCTTCAACATTTACATCTAAATATCTCATAATCATTTTAATACTACAATAATTTATATTCGCAAAATAATATTATAATTACAACATTAATACATTTACCGAAACATTAGACATGGTTTACAAGAGTAACAACTTAGCTAGGATATTAAATCTTCATATATTACTTTTGATCCATAACAATCAAGTAGCACATAGCGTTACCTTCAATTCTTGAATCTGTAAAAATGGTTATTTGCAAGAATGGGCTCGACAGCTCATCAAAATCTAACAGTTTTCATGCATCACGTAACACATAATAACATGCTCAATATATAAGAATAATCATAAATAAGCATAGCATACATGTTGTAGTTCACATAACAACTATCAAGATTGAGTTCCTTACTCAATCAACATTCATAGTTCAATCATCATAGTCATAGATTGACTTTCACATTTCATACTTTTGACATATATAATACATCATGCACTAAAATTTTAAAGCAGATCATCATCAAGTTCACATACCAAAAAGGAACTGAAAGACTTGCCGTTACCGGCGTTTTACCAACACGCTAATACTTCGCGTCCTTGCACAACCTACACTGTATGTGAGATTGATAATAAATAAAATCAATAATCAATCTCATGGTCAAATTTATTCTAAGACCTTACTTTATCTTATTATCTTTTATAATATCTTTATAGACATCTAACTGTGTTTTACATGCAACTCGATTTTATTTTCATTTTCATCACCACACATGCTAGACTATCTCACTTGTAGTTTAATGTGCGTATATCACACCATTTTATTTTACCAATTTGGTTTCAAAAATGCATATTCAACACATTGTTTACATGTTTAATTTTTCTTCATAAATCAAAAATTACCCTTTTCGATTTCTTTCCATTATTATTCTTGTATTATCATCTTTTCATACTTAGATATCCAATATTAGCCATTAGTTAGACACTTTATATACCAAAGTTTAGAAACACTATTACTTTTAGGCATTTTATCGAGCACGTTATGTGCACACATTAACTTATCTCAACTCTTGATCTTAAATGGTTAATTATGCATAGATTATGATAACACATATCTATATTCATTACATATGTCAAAACATATTTTTAATCATCAAAATATACCATCACCCAAAATCTTAATTCAAACATAATTATAAAACTCATCTTCACAATTTCTTTAACAAAACGTTGCTTTCGTTTTTAACGTATTTCCTTCGTTACATGTCCGTTTTTGTTCCTTCTTATATAGAATTAACCCTTACTCAGTGTACTACAACCTCATCTAGGCCTTAAAGTCAGACCCTTATCCATCTAAACCAGATTATGCAATTCATCAACTAGTGTAGAAAATTTCATTTTCTGGACATCCTTACTAAACAATTTATTTCGGACATGATCCGGTCCATAAAATGGCTCGATCTTGCGAATCTAGCTAGTAAGCTTCCATATCTACAACTTTGCAGTTTTAAGTTTCTTCAGATTCAAAACACACGAATTTATATGAATTTTTCAAAGTCAGAAACCGTAACATTTTTGATTTTCTGGACAGATTATTTTCCCTTCGGACCAGCCTTACTAAAATAGACATTACAAGAAATCTACAAAGATTTTTCATGTGATTTCACTTTCAGAATATAGCTTACTTCCATATCTTCGATTTGATATAAGGCTCACTTTCTAACTCATTACACCCAAAGAGATATGAATTTCACAAGATATGTCCACAATTACTCCAAACCTACGAATTTTGTTTTTAAAATTTTCTTTCCATTTCATTTTCTTTTTGAATCCTCTTGTTTGATTCTTGATAGTCCAAGATTAAACCAATACAAACAAGATTAAGCATGATCTATTACCCTAGAACATAAATCTACCTAAAAATCAAAGATTAAATAAGAGTTTAGAAGTTATCTTCTTCTAGCTTTTTTTTTTCTTCTTCTTCTTCTTCTAGCTCATCTCAATTCCTCTATTTCTCTCTCTCTCTCTCTCTCAATTTCTCAATACAACTTCTATATAATCATTATCCTACATTATGAAGAACATAAAAATATAATTAAAATAAGGAATTTAGATTATAGCCTTATTAGTATGAATTTAAGAGAGAGATGATGATGATGATGATGATGGGGCTTGTTTTGTCTTCTCAAAGCTTTCCCTTCTTCTTCTTCTTCCTCTTCTTCCTCTTCCTCTTCTCCTACAACTCTATCTAACTCTCTTCTTCTTTCTTTTGTTTGTTTTCTAAAACTAACATACTAACTTGTAGTATATACATATAATATACAATACTAGTAATATTTAATACATGTAACTCCTAGTAATTATTAGATATACTAATTACTAGTTAATACATAGGTTACACCAACTTGAACTTGAAAAGCCTAAGACCATGTTTGGCAAATACTCATTATTTTAATTAATCAATAGCTTAACATCAATCAATCTCATCAAATTATCACATAAATTTATTTACTTGTTAATTATAATTTCGTGTAACAATCATCACATAACTCATCAAATTTAATTATCTCAATTAAATTAGAACTATAACATAAAATTATTATATTAACTAAATTAAATGCTAAATATTCATTTAATTAATCTACTACACTTAATTACATTACTCTATAATCAAAACAAAATTTATTTATTTACTCAATAAATAATTCAATTAAATATTTATATATATTAAAATTAATATATAACATTCACTTCACATCAATTCATATATTCTACAATATATGACATACACATACTCACACCCAACATATCTCATAAATAATATTTTTATTTATAAAATTCTCATTTATAAATTCTAAAAATCTGGGATGTCACATCCTTCCCTCCTTATAAGGATTCCGTCCTCGGAATCACCGAAACCCTACCTTACTCAGGTTTTCCTCAAATCTATTCATTAAATAACTTCAACACATTACCTTAATATATGTTTTATATTTTCTACTCTCACCATTCTTGATAATAAATTCTTATAAGTTTTATTTTATAACATCTAGTTAGACTCAATTATATTTGAGTATTATATATTCTTTGACCCGTTCATTATCTTTCTCTAAGGATCATTATCATATACTATATGATCAAACTCTCGGGACATTACATTCACCCATTCTTCTAAGAATTTTATCCTCGAAATTTTTATTTATTAATCTTTATTCATTCAATCTATCAAAATAGATTTTTACGTTAATACTTTATTCAGTCATTGGGTTCTATAACCACTTCCTTTCCACAAAGATCTTTCTACAATTTTTAACTTTTCTATTAAAAGTTTTACATTATTCTTTGATAACTCATATCCTTCTCATATCAACACTTCTTTTCTCACTTATTCATATATTCATTATTCAGTGTCGCATCCTACGACTTATTTCTTTCTAAGGAATATCATCCTTACCATATTCGCCTTTTAAAATAGCAATAATCTTCCATAATTGCTCAATAATTAGGAAGTAGCATGAATAACTCAGGAATTTAAAAGATTCTAAATCATGATGAGGGGTCACAAGACCGTGAACTCTATTCTCGGTTTACTAGTGCTTCAACTCAATCCTTCACACTGCAAACAAGAGTGTTTATCAATCACAAAGACTGAAAACACCCTCCTTACGTACACTAGGTGGCCAGCCTATTGTACCACTACGTTGGGCCGCAAAGTAGTATTTTGTAACGACTATATGCGTTACGCTCGGAACCATTGTCCCCGAAAACATGTCCCCTTATAGGGTTGTTCACCTCAGCTTTTCAACATCTGAATCCGCACCAAAATAATTTCGTTTGGCATAACTTTTCAATAAACACTTAAATTTCATGAACATCTTTCAATATTCGTCTAGCTGAATCAAATAGAATAGACCTCTACAACAATTCAGATATCAACTGAAATATACATATACATACATAGATATGAGTTCTCATATCTTAAAAAAATCTCAAAAATCTTTTTATGACGTCATGATACAGCACTGTATTTACAGTCCGTTGAGGATTCTGTCATTTAGTGATTTTATCATACTACATCATACTATAGTGGGCTGACGATCCTTAGATCACATCCAACACTAGATAATACTGTATTGATGACTCCATCGTTTTTATCATCTTTACACCAGGTTATATGATGCATTAATGATATAAAATACATTTTGATATATTGCAAATCATTTTTGTCTAGCCAAAACAATTAGCATAGACATACGAATAACAATATTGTTGTTAAAACTCATTGGTTCCATCATTTGATCCAATGTTTTTTAAGAAAATAGAAGTGTAAACATCAGCACGAAGTCAATAAATTTCGAAAGTCTAGCATAGCTAGTAGATTTAGAGTACCTATGCTTCCACCATTAACTCCACTTTCTATAATGATCCATTGCTTAATAGGTCTATCTATTCCTATCATCCTCAATACTCTATTTACACTTATCTATACCCAGTTCGTCAAACTTACCACACGTTATGAGTTCAGGAACTTGCCACAATCATATGAGTTTAAGAACTTATCCTAGTCATACCATAGGCGTCCATTCACTGAGGGGTTCAAAAACATACCATATAATTATGAGTCACGAACCTACCATAAGTATGAGTTTTAAGAACTCGCACTTAACCTTATAATATTCTCTAACTACACTCTACCTATCTGCTATACACATGAGAAAAGAATCACCTTCTCAACAGACATATAGCAAATAGCGCGACACAAACATTCCAATGATTATCAATATGATAAACTGAGTGCAAGCACAAAACTCTTGCCCATACAAAGGTTTGTACAACTCAGCAATCACATGAGTCCCCAATTGAAATCCCACCTAACTCTATCTTGCTTATAACTTGCTCTTTGCTCGATACGAAATCCTCGTATCACATTATCTATAACTCCTCATGAGTTCTCTCGTACTATTTCATAGTACTCCATCTTCATAGCATTAAGCTATAATTATTCAAACATTATAGACCATCTTTCTTTTATAACTTAAACAGACCACGTCGTGATCTTATTCTATAATAATCTCCCTTAAAATTCTTTTCTTAACTCGTGATTGTTTTGTTTTACGATTCTCTTTCTTTCTCTTTTTCATCATTTATGACATTATTCGTTATCTTAGCTTTTGGAGTTAGGAAACTCCAATTTATTATCTTTATATCTCTTCGAGATTCTTCCTTGAATCTTCTTGTTTATATAACAATTCTTCCTTTAAGAATTTCTAACTTCATTTACATTGCTCAACATTTCATTCAAGTTCTACACTTTCATCATACGTATCCACTTTCTATACTTGGTACACATCGAGTCTCTACCGGTTTCAATATGGTACGCTGAGTGGTTTCCCACAAATAACCAACAAATAAGGTTCCGAGTTTCTAGTTCGTATATACCTCCGTTCTATGAAGGAATCGTTTAGCCCAGATACCATACATCAACTACGAAAGAGTACAATTGCACCACTTAGATATAACTCTCTATTCTTAACTTCTTTATCATTCTCTTTTTTATAGATATTGTCTATTTATTATCACCTTACATCCTTATTATTGGAGTTGGGTAACCCCACATTCATATTCCTTATAACTCTGCGAGAATCTTCTTTGAATCATTTCACACAAGTTTTATCCATTCTTTATACGTTTCTTACATTACTTCTTATTGTTCAAACTTTAGTTGAGCTTATTCGTTCCTTATCTTCACCTCTCTTCTCTAAGGTTATAACCTAAGGTACTCTTACCTAAGGTTTCTAACCTATCAGCTTTGATACCAACTGTAATGACCCCAAAATTCATATAATTTAATTCTCGACTTCGGTCGTTAATAATACATTCAACCTTTAATTTTACATCATTAAACGATAATACAACCATTGAAATTTGCGAAATAATTAAAATTTTCTATTACAAACTATCCTCGTTCCCAAAACCTTCAACCTTTACATCTAAATATCTCATAATCATTTTAATACTACAATAGTTTACATTCGCAAAACAATATTATAATTACAACATTAATACATTTACCGAAACATTAGACATGGTTTACAAGAATAACAACTTAGCTAGGATATTAAATCTTTATATATCACTTTTGATCCATAACAATCAAGTAGCACATAGTGTTACCTTCAATTCTTGAATCTGCAAAAATGGTTATTTGCAAGAATGAGCTCGACAGCTCAGCAAAATCTAACAGTTTTCATGCGTCACGTAACACATAATAACATGCTCAACATATAAGGATAATCATAAACAAACATAGCATACATGTTGTAGTTCACATAACAACTATAAAGATTGAGTTCCTTACTCAATCAACATTCATAGTTCAATCATCATAGTCATAGATTGACTTTCACATTTCATACTTTTGACATATATAATACATCATACACTAAAATTTTAAAGCAGATCATCATCAAGTTCACATAGCAAAAAGGAACTAAAAGACTTGCATTTACCGGCGTTTTAGCAACACGCTAATACTTCGCGTCCTTGCACAACTTACACTGTATGTGAGATTGATAATAAATAAAATCAATAATCAATCTCATGGTTAAATTTATTCTAAGACCTTACTTTATCTTATTATCCTTTATAATATCTTTATAGACATCTAACTGTGTTTTATATGCAACTCGGTTTTATTTTCATTTTCATCACCACACATGCTAGACTATCTCACTTGTAGTTTAATGTGTGTATATCACACCATTTTATTTTACCAATTTGGTTTCAAAAATGCATATTCAACATATTATTTACATGTTTAATTTTCCTTCATAAATCAAAAAATACCCGTTTCGATTTCTTTCCATTATTATTCTTGTATTATCATCTTTTCATACTTAGATATCCAATATTAGCCATTAGTTAGACACTTTGTATACCAAAGTTTAGAAACACTATTACTTTTAGGCATTTTATCGAGCACGTTATGTGCACACATTAACTTATCTCAACTCTTGATCTTAAATGGTTAATTATGCATAGAATATGATAACACATATCTATATTCATTACATATGTCAAAACATTTTTTTAATCATCAAAATATACCATCACCCAAAATCTTAATTCAAACATAATTATAAATTTCATCTTCACAATTTCTTTAACAAAACGTTGCTTTCGTTTTTAACGTATCTCCTTCGTTACATGTCCGTTTTTGTTCCTTCTTATACAGAATTAACCCTTACTCAGTGTACTACAACCTCATCTAGGCCTTAAATTCAGACCATTATCCATCTAAACCAGATTCTGCAATTCATCAACTAGTGTAGAAAATTTCATTTTCTGGACATCCTTACTAAACAATTTATTTCGGACATGATCCGGTCCATAAAATGGCTCAATCTAGCGAATCTAGCTATTAAGCTTCCATATCTACAACTTTGCAGTTTTATGTTTCTTCAGATTCAAAACACACGAATTTATATGAATTTTTCAAAGTCAGAAACCGTAACAATTTTGATTTTCTGGACATATTATTTTCCCTTCGGACCAGCCTTACTAAAATATACATTACAAGAAATATGCAAAGAGTTTTCATGTGATTCCACTTTCAGAATATAGCTTACTTCCATATCTTCGATTTGATATAAGGCTCACTTTCTAACTCATTATACCCAAAGAGATATGAATTTCACAAGATATGTCCACAATTACTCAAAACCTACGAATTTTGTTTTTAAAATTTTCTTTTCATTTCATTTTCTTCCTTGAATCCTCTTGTTTGATTCTTGATAATCCAAGATTAAACCAATACAAACAAGATTAAGCATGAACTATTACCCTAGAACATAAATCTACCCAAAAATCAAAGATTAAATAAGAGTTTAGAAGTTATCTTCTTCTAGCTTTTTCTTTTTCTTCTTCTTCTTCTTCTTCTAGCTCATCTCAATTCCTCTATTTCTCTCTATCTCTCTCAGTTTCTCAATACAACTTCTATATAACCATTATCCTACATTATGAAGAACATAAAAATATAATTAAAACAAGGAATTTAGATTATAGCCTTATTAGTATGAATTTAAGAGAGGGATGAAGATGATGATGATGGGGCTTGTTTTGTCTTCTCAAAGCTTTCCCTTCTTCTTCTTCTTCTTCTTCTTCTTCTTCTTCCTCTTCCTCTTATTCTTCTCCTACAACTCTCTCTAACTCTCTTCTTCTTTCTTTTGTTTGTTTTCTAAAACTAACATACTAACTTGTAGTATATACATATAATATACAATACTAGTAATATATAATACGTGTAACTCCTAGTAATTATTAGATATACTAATTACTAGTTAATACATAGGTTACACCAACTTGAACTTGAAAAGCCTAAGACCATGTTTGGCAAATACTCATTATTTTAATTAATCAATAGCTTAACATCAATCAATCTCATCAAATTGTCACATAATTATATTTACTTGTTAATTATAATTTCGTGTAACAATCATCACATAACTCATCAAATTTAATTATCTCAATTAAGTTAGAATATAACATAAAATTATTATATTAATTAAATTAAATACTAAATATTCATTTAATTAATCTACTACACTTAATTACATTACTCTATAATCAAAACAAAATTTAATTATTTACTCAATAAATAATTCAATTAAATATTTATATATATTAAAATTAATATATAACATTCTCTTCACATCAATTCATATATTCTACAATATATGGCATACACATACTCACACCCAACATATCTCATAAATAATACTTTTATTTATAAAATTCTCATTTATAAATTCTAAAAATCTGGGATGTCACAATCGTCGTCTGCCAGTTGCAGGACACCGCTATCAATTAGATTCTGAATAAGGTGGTGGAGTGCCCAGCATTCTTCCGTGTTGTGACCGCGAGAATGGGAGTGATACTGACATACTTCATTGATTATCATCTGAAGTATCTCTTCCATAGGTTGGCCCAGGTATGTAAATTTCCTTCTATTGGCAAAATCCTGACGGGCTTTGGCAGTTGCTCTCTTCGTCACTTTGTCCTCCGATGTTTCATATTTTGAAGGTGACGATGGAGTATTCATAGCCAAGGGGAGGAGACTGGCATGCTCCTGGCTGACTAATTGGCGTGTGACTTGATGCTGATAGGTCACCAGTTCGGCCAATTGCTCAATTTGTTTACACAGAGCTTTAATCTTCCGTTCCATCGTAAATTGGAACTTTACATAATCCCATTTGTCAACACCGTCTTTGATGATCTGGGATGCTTTACAGTTAAAATTAGAACTTTGTCCACTGCTCCAATTAATCATGTTGACCTCTTCTTCTTTATGTGGAGGAAGAGGGTTGTCTTGCACGTGAGGTTGATCTGGTTTGGTGACCACGATCTCACCATTGTCTATTAAATGTTGGATCTTGTGTTTCAAGGCCCAACAATCTTGAGTATCATGTCCAGGTGCCCCAGCATGATAAGCACATTTCTGAGCAGTATTGAAACTCCTCCCATTAAGATTAGCTGGTGGAAGAAGATGCGTGATTTTCTTCTAAGTGGTCAGAAGATTGAAAATGTTCTCGAGTGAATCCCCTAGGGGTGTGAACACTCGAGAGCATTTGGCTTCTCCACCCTTAGGCAATGGAGGGTTTGAAGACTATGCTTGAAAGAGAATGTAATTTCTCCGTTGGATAGGTATATTCTGATTGCCTTTCTGACCTCATAGTATCAAGGAAACATCACCCTCTTTCATTTTATGGACCCTTCGGGGGTTGTTTTCATATGTTCAGAATTACATGTGTTTAGCAACAGCTTTAAGAGCGGCTTGGTCTTGAATCTTTCCTGACTTCAACCCCATGTTTGATCATGAATCTCCTAATCCATGTTTGATCATTTCAAAAAATGGTTTACCAATGTCAGCTAAGACTCTTTCATAGAAAGGAGCTTCTTGTATGTCGATAAAGGTCATAACCATTTCTGACTCTGTTATGGTAGGAATCACTTGAGCAGCAAGGTGCCTCCACCTTTGAGCATACTCTCTAAAAGACTTATTAGACTGTTTCTTGACCTTGGTAATCTGGTATCGGTCAGGAGCCATCTGAGACTGGAAGCTGTATTGTGTAAGGAAAGCATGAGCTAGCTCTTCCCAGCTATGGATCTTTGAGTTGTCTAATCTGGTATACCACGAACGAGTTTCTCCAGTCAAACTCTTTTGGAACAGCTGCATTCTGAGCTTCTCGTCCTCTGCGTAAGATCTAAGTTCTACAATGAACACATTCAAATATGTGTAAGGATCTCCTAACCCATCATATTTTTTAAAATTAGGAGTTTTGAACTTCTCTGGATAATGAACACGAGGGCATATACAAAGGTCAACAAATGATACACTCCCATGTGGTCCAATTCCTTTGATAGAATGAAGGGTTTCTTCCATTTGAAGGACCTTTTTCTTGATGTCACCGATCTCTAGATCTCCTTTGATATGGGTGGCATCATGAATCTTGTTGGTTGTATCTAACTAGAGCGTAGGTACTGTAATGGCTTTGTCAGAACCTTGGGTTCCTCCGTGTGCAGAGGATTCAGCATGTATGGGTATCTTCGACCTTGAGTAGATTGATGTAGTTCTTTAAGCAGAACAACCAAATCTATAATTTGTTTACTTAATTCGTTAAATTCTTCGCGAGAAACTTGATTAGACTGGTAAGATGAAGACATGATTGGATGTAGGCCTGCGGCCTTTTTGGATTTTGACCGGGTAATAGATCTAAATGCTTCCCTGCGACAAAACTTGCATAGTTTAGTTTTAGGGCTTGTGTAAATATTTACATGCTATGTGATGTGTTCGTTTTAGGATTATGATCCTGCAAAACGGATGTTAGCTGTTTATAATACAGGATAACATGTTAATTTAAATATGTACATGCACATATTTCTTCATATTTCTCATTACATGGAGATGAATATGAAATGTAAATTACAAGTAATTGACTTTACGAGTAATTTGAAATGAGAAAGCAAGAAGAGAATTTCCTCGACGTTTGGTTTATCAGAGACTGACCTATCTTAGGTTTTTCTCGCGGCTTTTTGGCATGAAGGTTCCCAAATCATCATAATTTACTAAACGGAAAGTTAATCCGGTCTCTCAACTGGAGCGAATTTGGGTGGTGCCTTTCCTGAGCCTCGTTGGAATTAGTCTTCCTACGAGTCCAGTAATCAAACACCGATAGGATAGCCCCCTGGTGGAGGAACCACACAACATACATTCACATACAACGTGTCTCAGCGTTTATGAAAATGATGACATGTTCGAAGCACTAATATCATAGATAGATATATTGTAGTGCAGTAAAAAAATGCATTCATACACATTCATCATAAATGTAAATGCAACATTCACACAAGCATATAACAGTTTTGAAAAGCTTGTAATAGCGGCTTAAGTCCTCTTATAGGAGTCCCTAGCAGAGTCGCCACCTATCGACGTCGGGATTTTTATTTGTCCCTTTTCGTTTCCTGTTTTTTGGTGTTCTCATGTTTGGTGAGATTTGTTTGAAAAAAACAAGTGAAAAAGGTCTGACATGTATAATGTCGATGATGGAGTTTTAAGAGTTACCAGTTGGTTTTTTTAACTTGTTGTACCAACACAACCGAGAAGAGGTTTGCACATTGACCCAGTGATGTGATACTGCTAAACGGGTCTGTGAAACTGAGATTCATTACTGTCCGGAAACTTGCTTATGCGGAGGGAAGGTGTTAGGCAGCCCCCGACATCCGTGTTGCCACGGTGACCGCCACTTTTCAAGAAACTGTTATATGAATAAGTGTGTGTGTGTGGGTCAATGTGTTGTTATTTGGAAGTAGTGCTATGCCTCGTTTGCACCTATATACAAAGGGTTTGAATTTGTGTAAAAATTCAGTTTTAAACAAGATATAACAGTGACGTTTTAAAAGAGGTTTTTCAAACCCTGTGCTCAATAGTAATTAAGGCCTTTTATACTTCCATTTTATTAAATGTTCGGCTTGATTGCTTTTATTTTCGAGATACGAAGCATCTTCGAGAAAATAATATACAAAATAGTGTCGAACTCCTCATGGGCATGAAAACCATCTAAAGAAATCCAAACACCGTGAATAAATTTACAAGCTGCTTACAGCTGAAAATGTCCATCACGGGAACCGAATCTAGATTCAGTAGACTGAATATGTGATCACATGATTCCTAGGCTCACATGATAATGCAGTTTATATGAAAGCTATAAGCAGTTATATATATAAAAGCTGTAAATATATATATACAAACATGATCAACCACCACGAAGCACCTCCATGGGGGATCGAAAATATAAATATATAAAAGCGGTATATATATATATATATATATATATATATATATATATATATTGACATTATCAACCACCACGAAGCACTTCCATGGGGGATCAAAAATGTAAATAAAGCTGTAAAAGCGATCAACCGCCACAGAGGAAACTCCAGGTGGGATGAAATGTACAGAAAGTAGTAAAAATGGTCAACCACCACGAAGTAAACTACATGCATGTACAGAAAGCAGTAAAAACGAAATGTATATATATATATATATATATATATATATATATATATATATATACAAACTGAAATGAAACCACGGATCGAAGTTCGGGCATACACACGCAACAGGACTCTCAACGTGAAGAATAGTGTGTGCAAAGATGAAGAGAAAGACTTTAAAGTGTGTAAGAAGGCTTACAGTGAGCTGCCAAAGAAGACTTCTATAGCTTTAAGTGGATGAACACTCGGCTCCCGCCGGTAAAAAGTAGCTATATATGAGCTTACAAGTGCTTAAAGTGAGAAAGCACTCAGTTTAGGATGTGTAAAGAGCAAATTGGACAGGGCTTTCTCGCCTTTTCTCCTTTAAAATGGCCACCCTAAGCCCTCTATTTATAGATGGGGGAGCCGTAGGTGTACTTGCGGCTAGCTGCAGATACCTGCAGCTGCCCTGGGTACCCCGGGCTCCGCGGCTCCTGCCGTCTCGAAGTACGTGCACGCATGCAACTGGATGTCTGCTCAAACTTTTAAAACTTCAATCCGGGCATCCTTCTGAGGTGTATAAGACCTATTTTTAGATCACCGTTGTCGAGAGTTACGCAATGACATAGGATTAGAGGTTGTACGAATTCAGGAAGATGGGACTCTGCCCTTCGGTCTTCATGCTTCAAATTCTATTCGTTACCCTGTGTAATAGTCACCCGGGATTGGACTTCCTTAGTTCTTGTAGGACATTGCTGTGTAGAAATGTATGTCAGAAATGTTAAGACATCATAATGTGGCGTCAAGGTGGCAAGATGATTACTTTGCCCCTCACCGGGGTTATCTCCAGTTTGGGCTGATAAAACAGACGTTGCTCAGGGTTATCTTTGAGATTGGACTGCTGTAAGTGTTAAAGGTCCTCAGTGTCATCTCTGAGGTGTGCCTGTCTTCCTAGTGCCATCTCCGGGTCTTGTACTGAGTGCCTCGGTGTAAGCACCAAGTGTTCTGAAGCTGATTGCATGCATTTGAAACAAGCATTTTCGGGGTTATCTTCGAAACTGTAACTGCCTTCCTTGGGGTTATCTGCAAGGTTGAAATCTGCTACTCCCAGTGTTGGGACTGAGACAGAATATCTCGAGGTTATCTCTGGGATAAGTAGGTCTTCTCCGGTGGAATTTTCGGTATTGGAACTGCAGGCCTCGGGGTTATCTCTGAGGTTGGAACTGAAGCTCCCGGTGTGTGTTCCGGGGTTGAGACTGAGCTTCCGGTAATATTCGGGCTGGATATGAGCTGTATGTCAAGTTTATGTCTGAAAGATGAATCTGCCCTCCTGTAATGTCAGTAATAGGTGTGCAAAAAATTTTGAGTGTCTACAGGCTTTATGCAATTCATGCAACATCAGACGAGAGCGACCCCTGTCCAAAATGCAGGTGGAAACACTGGCAACTCTTAGACGGTCACCGCTAAGCAGTTCAAGGAGCTGGGACCTCTGGAGTTTAGTGGAGAGCCAAAACCACTTAAGGCAGAGACGTGGATAAAACAGATCACCAAGATATTTGATGTCTTGGGATGCTTTGAGGAGCAAAAGGTTCCCTTTGTCACCTTCATGTTGCGAGGAGAGGCAGATTACTAGTGAAAATCTATAAAGCGTACTCAACCTGCTGCACTGAAGATGACTTGGGAGAAGTTCAAAAAACTGTTTAAGGAAAAGTACTTTCCCGAAAGTATTCGTCACATGAAAAAGGCAGAGTTCATTAAACTGGAGCAAAACAACATGACCGTGTCGCAGTACGAAGCCAAGTTTGCCGAGTTATCCCGGTTTTCGTCCCACTTAGTTGATAATGAGAAAAGAATGATGCAGATGTTTCTAAGAAGTTTGAAACTCGAGATACGTCAATACCTTATCTCTCACAAACTGTGTTTGTATTCAGATGTTGTAAATAGGGCTTAGTTATTGGAGTGCGATAATGAGACAACCCAACCAAGGGGGAGCAGCCGGCAAAATGATAATACCAGTGGTAGCAGTCATCAAAGCGGTGATAACAAACGTGGAGGGAATCAACATGCGAAAAATGGTAACAACTTCGGTGGTAATCATGGCCAAGACAATAAAAGTGGACATTTCAAGAAGAGGAGATTCAACAATGATGGAAAGACGTCAGCACCAACACCCGTTGTTAAGGAGGGAGAACGACCACCTATCATATGCTTCAAATACAGAGGGGAGGGACACATCAGTCCAAACTATGCGCAGCAATCCAAAACGTGTTACAATTATGGAAGAGAAGGTCACCTAGCTAGATTTTGTCGTACAGGGAAGCCAAGTCTAGTTGGAACGGTGACACCAAATGCCGTCCCAAAAAAGTCAAAACTAGTAGTTCAAGGAAGAGCGTTTGTTGTGACCTCCCAGAAAATAAGGAACCCGAACGAGGTCATCACAGGTAAGCTAATCATAAACTCTAGTGAAGTCTATACCTTATTTGATACCGATTCTATCCATTTTTTATTTCTCCTACTTGCGCTTAACGTTTAAATTTGACTCCGAATAAATTAGACTTTGACTTATCTGTTGAAACTCTGTTGGGAGAAACCTTTATTACATCCACTGTTTATAAGTATTGTTTAGTTCAAATTGGTACCCTAACATTACCTGTCAATCTTATTTCCTTAAAAATACTTGCGTTTGACGTAATTGTAGGGATTGATTGGTTAACTACTCATCATGCAAAAATTGATTGTCTTCGTAAGGTTGCTAACTATCATATTCCTGACCAATCTATTATGCGAATTCAAGCAACCAAACCATTAAAATCAATTATTGTCATCTCAAGTCATAAAGATATTCGTTTATTGAAAAACAGATGTCAAGCTTTCTTAGCTTATGTCACGAATTTAAACAAAAATACGTCAGTTTTGAATGATATTTCTATTGCTAATAAATTTCCTGACGTATTCCCTGAAGAACTTCCTGGCCTACCCCCCAGAGCGTGAAATTAAATTTTGTATCGACCTTGAACCCAGTACAAAACCCATTTCCAAAGCCCCATATCTAATGGCTCCTATTGAACTTCAGGAGTTAAAGACCCAACTGCAGGAATTGTTAGATATCAGTTTCATTCATCCTAGTACGTCTCTTTGGGGTGCTCCTATTCTATTCGTGAAGAAGAAAGATGGGAGTATGCGACTTTGTATTGATTATCGGGAGTTGAATCATGTCACCATCAAAAAATAGGTACCCATTACCATGTATTGATAACCTATTTGACCAGTTGTAAGGCGCCAAATTCTTTTCAAAGATCGATCTTCGTTCCGAATATCATCAGTTAAAGATTAAAACCGATGACATTCCAAAGACGAATTTCAGAATTCGGTACGGGCATTATGAATTCCTAGTCATGTCCTTTGGATGGACTAATGCTCCTGTTGCCTTCATGGATATGATGAACCGAGTATTCAAGGAATATTTAGATCACTTTGTGGTCGTCTTTATTGATGACATCCTCATTTACTCCAAAAGCTGTGAAGATCATGAACAACACTTTAGGCTGATACTTCAAAAGCTTCGTGAAAATAAGCTTTATGCCAAGTTGAAGAAATACAAGTTCTGGCTTGAGGAAGTAGCATTCCTTGGGCACGTGATATCGAATCATAGAATATCTGTTGACCCATCGAAGATTGAAGCAATTCAAAGCTGGAAGCAACCTAAGTCAGTGACCAAATTACGTAGCTTTTTGGGCTTAGCTGGTTATTATCAGAGATTCGTGGAAAGATTTTCTCGAATCGCTACTCCATTAACTCAGCTGATTAAAAAAGATACAAAATTCGATTGGATCGAGGAATGTGAGAAGAGGTTTTAAGAACTGAAGAGGAGACTCATTTCAGCACCTATTCTAACAATACCATCTGGCTCGGAGGGATTTGTCATCTACAGTAATGCTTCAGGAAAAGGTTTAGGATGTATTCTCATGTAACATGGAAAAGTTATAGCCTATGCCTCACGACAACTCAAAGAATATGAGAGGAATTATCCTACTCATGATCTAGAGTTAGCAGCTGTTGTTTTCGCACTAAAGATTTGGAGACATTACCTATATGGAGAGAAGGTAGAGATCTATACGGATCATAAAAGCCTCAAATATTTCTTCACTCAAAAGGAACTCAACATGCGGCAACGACGTGGCTCGAGCTGTTGAAAGATTACGATCATGCCAGTTAATATCATCTTGAAAAAGCGAACGTAGTAGCTGACGCATTGAGTAGAAGATTATATGTGGGTATGAGTGCAATATTATCAACGCAAAGGCCCATTTTGTATGGCTTATAAAGGTGTAGATAGAATTAAAGACTACAAGGACCCATGTGATGATGGCGAATATACGAGTAGAACCAATTTTAATCGATAAAGTTAAAACTGCTCAAGCTACAGACCTGGAGCTGATGCGTATGAGGAAGAAAGTGCAAGAAGGTGTTATTCCAGAAGCAAGAATCGATGAAGAAGGAATACTTAGAGTCACCTACAGACTTTGTGTTCCTAACAATTCTGACTTGAAGTATAAAATCATGATGGAGGCGCACAACACACCATTTTCATTCCATCCTGGGAGTACCAAAATGTATCGTGATCTTTGACATATATTTTGGTGGAGCAATATGAAGAGAGAGATAGCGGGGTTTATCTCAAGGTGTCTAACTTGTCAATGAGTGAAGGCGGCGCATCAAGTGCCAAAAGGTCCATTGCAACCACTTGGTATTTCAGAATGGAAGTGGGAGCACATTACCATAAATTTCGTTACTGGTCTTCCCAAGGTTTCTCAAGGCATAGATACAATTTGGGTCATTATTGATAAATTGACAAAGTGTGCTCATTTCTTACCTATACGAGAAACTTGTACACTTGAACGTCTTGCTCGTATGTACATAAACGAGATTGTAAGATTTCATGGTATGCCAATATCCATTGTTTCTGATCGTGACCCAAGATTCACTTCAAGATTTTGGGTTAGGTTGCAAAAAGCTATGGGCACTAATTTACGATTTAGTTCGGCATATCATCCTCAAACGGACGTGCAGTCAGAGAGGACTATTAAAACTCTTGAAGATTTATTAAGACTATGTGTCCTTTACTTCAAAGGAAGTTGGGACAAGTTCTTACCATTGGTGGAGTTTTCCTACAACAAAAGTTATCAAGCAAGTATTAGCATGACTCCATTTGAGGCGTTGTATGGAAGAAAGTGTCGTTCTCCAGTATGATGGGATTAGGTGGGTGAAGCAACGTTGTTAGGACCGGAGTTGATACGTATGACTACGAAAAAGATTTAAATGATCCGACAACGTATAAAAACCTCACAAGATCGACAAAAGAGTTATTCTGATCTTCATCGAAAGGACATGGAATTCAATATTGGAGATCATGTGTTGTTACGTGTTTCTCCAAGGAAATGAGTTACGAGATTTGGAAAGAGAGGAAAGCTCAATCCTCAATTCATTGGCCCATTTTTAATCCTTAACCGAGTAAGAACTGTGGCCTATAGACTCGCTTTACCGCCAAGTATGTCATGTGTTCATAATGTTTTTCACATATCTATGTTACGTAAATATGTGAAAGACCCGAACCACATTATTGAAGTAGAACCAGACGAGATAGCGGAAGATTTAACGTATGAAGAGGTACTTGTTAAAATCTTGGATAAGAAGGAGCGTATTTTACGCTCCAACATTATACCTCAAGTCAAAGTTTTGTGGAGAAACCACGATATTGAGGAAATGACCTGGGAGTTAGAATTTGAAATGAAATCAAGGTATCCTCACCTATTCGTCATACCAGGTATGTACCCTAATTTCGAGGGCGAAATTTCATAAGAAGGGGAGGTTGTAAGACCCCAACTTTTATGAATAAAGATAAATTTTTCTATAAATATCATTTTGAATAATTATGGTGTTGATTTGTTGTAATATTAAAGTTGTGGGTAATATTTATAACTTTTACAAAGTAAGAAAATTGTTATAAAATATTCAATTGGTCGGGGAATAATCGTTTTAACAGAAAATATTCGTACGACGACACAATCATTGGTGGACCCCGCAACATAATTATTGTCGGAATGAGAAAATGACATAAATATCTTTTTATGAAAATAACGACGAAAGTTTTACCGTTAACTGTTAAAATAACCGGTGTTAAAGATACAGTAATACGCGTGGTTGGATAGTAGCACACGATATTGATTATTGATGCTTACGTGAGAAGTCACTCAGTTATACTCAATTATTGCTACATTAATTGCTGCATCATATCTCTCATATTAATGATTCAGTTATTGTCATAGTATCATCTGCATAATATTTTATATTATTAAATCAATAATTGAGACGACAAAGTTATTGATATTATTATTTGCAATATTGACGATGTCTAGAAGTTCTGTCAAGGAGTGGTTTGGTCACCTAATTCCGCGCTAATAGGGAGAACTTCTTATTGGAAAGTCCTCTCTTTCCTGAGAACGACATGGTTGTTAAATATTATGAATTATAATAATGATGATAAATGTTATTAAAAATATTGAGTGGATTTTTATGAAGTATTTGCTATAAATTTTGGCGTATTATTTGGACCCCCACTTACCCATTTTTCAAAATAATCGATAGAAAGTTATTTAGTATATATATTAAAAGATGGGGCCACAGGTGATGTTGATGTCTTGTGTGGGGGAGGGGGGAAATTGCATTGTCGGTAGGGAAAATGTGTATTACAGGTGGATGGTTATATAATTTGTATGTGTATGATTATAATATATATATATATATATATATATATATATATATATATATATATATATATATATATATATATATATATATATAGCTTGCAAGTTGCAAGGATTATTGAAATCAAAAGTATGCTGTGACACCCCCAAAATAAGTATACAACACCCATTCTGAGTAGTCAAAATATATGGTACAGAAACAACTACAACTTTATTAATACAACATAAAAACTGTGAGTTTAAATACAAATATTGTCATCTAGACAATATCCACACTCAAATAAGTCCTCATTATAATTATTAATACACTATTTTCACAAAATAGTGAGGACTACTAGAACAACTTCTAGATCCATCATTCCATACAGCGACTAGTATTCGCTGCATTCTCGCCTCCTGAGAAGAAAAATGGAACAAAAAGGAAAAGGGTGAGCTCAACTAGCCCAGTAAAGAACATTATGACTAAGATAATATAGAACAAATTATCGTTAGTCCTCAACAGGGAAAAATTTAATAGAATACAATAGACAATAAATTTTAAATCAATATTCGCTGCGGAAATAATAATTCACTAGAAGAGTTAAGTAGAGTATGAAATCTACTATCATCTATGAATTTAAAAGTCCATCATCAATATTTTATCTCTGTAATATCAATCAATAAACATCTTGAATCAAATATTCATATTTGCATTACAGGCCAAAGATATTCATCAGTTGGTCATGTTCATTTCAACACTTGTTCATCTTTGTACTACGGCCAAAGATATTCATCATAAAATCATTAATCCTTGCACTGCAGGCCAAAGATATTCAGTTATATCATCATTTAGAACTGAGGATGATGAAAAATATTTTAAAGAAAACGAATCCAGTGAAACAAAAGAATAAATATCAAGGATTCGTATTTCAGCTATTCCATGTCCAAAAATAATTCATAAATAATCATAGTGGAGTAAAATTGTGAATAGTAACCCCGACACAGAAAGTTCCAAATTTGATAAAAAGTTCAAACCAGTATTTCGGCATAATGATATTGAAGAAAATAATATCACTTAAGAAGAAAATAACATCTCTTACCTTGCAATGACAGTACTTCTAGTTGAAACACCGGATATAGGCTATGACTTGAACTTGCACCGTATAGCAACACTCAAAGTATTAAAATACTCATAAGAATACGCTCAATATATCGAGAGAGAAAGAGAGAGAGAAAACTTCAGTTTCTGGTGTGATTTTCAATTCTAACCTAAGCACCCTATTTATAGAAAATTGCTTAGAACACCAAATTAGAAAATTTAATATATATATATATATATATATATATATATATATATATATATATATATATATATATATATATATATTAATGTCCTACGCCCACTTTTTTAGTCAAAGATCAGCCATTCAAGTAGTTTACATCACAAAAAACATTTTTGTGAATTAAAATATTTTAAACTTAAAAAAATTAATTATTCCGAAACTTCGGAACTTCAATAATTCATAATAAATAGCCCTTTTATCAAAAAAAATTCAAACCACATGTTTTTTCTATAGGAAATTCCAGTATCTACAACTTTACAGAAGAAAGTTTTTCCAAATTTCAAACAGAAATTGACCGAAATCCACAAACGGGTGATTCTACAGGCTATAATCAAATTTCAGTCAAGAAATGGGCCCACAGACATGTTTAACATGTTTTAAACAACTTTTACAACAAAAATACTCTTCCTCCTCATATACTCATATATCCCACATTCATTGTAAAAATATCATCATTATTATATTATAATAATATAATAAAATATTATTTTATCAGAAAAGATAAAATATCAATTTTTAACAATGGTTACTTTAAAAATTTTCTCCATCTATATCTATATAAAATGAATATTTTCCTCATCATATAAATAAATAATTAATTATTCACAAATAATATTACAGAATCACAATACTGACAACCAGGCAGTTCCCAGGAAAGAGGGGGCTTTCCAATAAGGATTTCTCCTTACTGGTGCGCAATTAGGTGACCAAACATCTCCTTAGATAGAACTTTCTAGACATTGCCAATAATGTTATCTAATAATATTATTCAGATAATATGAATTATTGCTTCGATAATGGAAAATACTGTGTAGTGACAATTATTGAAACAACAGTAATATAAAATATTAACGTAACAATTATTGAATCAATAAAAAAAATACTGAACAATTATTGAGTAGTGCCTTCTTACATAAGAATCAATAATTGGTGCAATACCATGTGCTACTGTGCAACAATGCATATTACTGTGTTTTAACCACCGGGTATTCCAACAGTATTAACGGCAACAACTACGCTGTTATTTATAAACAACTTATACTTGTCGTTTTCTTCATCCAATCGCTTTCCGTTATGGGGCCCACAAAAGACTGCACCGTCGAACGAATATTCCCTGACAGCAAGAATATTCCACGACCAAACGAATATTCTCCGATAAAAATGAATATTTTATAACCACTTACTTATTTAAAATATTTGCGTATTTTACCCATAACTAACCACATTAATCAAATTAACCCTTACTATTTCAAAATAATAAATAGAGGAAATTAAATTTCATTTATTAAAAATTTAGGGTCTTACAACCTCCCCTCCTTATGAAATTTCGTCCTTGAAATTGACGTACGTACCTGGTGTTTCGAAAAGATGAGGATACCTCGCTTTCATTTTCGTTTCCAACTCCCAGGTCATTTCCTCAATAGCATGGTTTCTCCACAAAACTTTAACTTGTGGTATGACCTTCGTGCGTAGGACATGCTCCTTCCTATCCAAGATCTTGACAGGTATCTCTTCGTACGTTAAGTCTTCGGCTATTTCGTCCGGTTCTAACTCAATAACGGTGTTTAGGTCTTTCACATATTTAAGTAGCACAGATATATGAAAAACATTATGAACACGAAACATACTTGGAGGTAACACGAGTCTATAGGCCACATTTCCTGCTCGGTCAAGAATTTAAAATGGACCAATAAATCGTGGATTGAGCTTTCCTCTCTTCTCAAATTTTGTAACTCCTTTCTATGGAGCCACACGCAATAATACATGATCCCCAATGTCAAATTCCACATCCTTTCGATGAAGATCTGCATAACTCTTTTGTCGATCCTGTGCCGTTTGTACACGTTGTCGAATCGTTTGGATCTTCTGTGTAGTCATTCATACCAACTCTGGTCCCAACAACGTTGCTTCTCCCATCTCATCCCAACATACTGGAGAGCGACACTTTCGTCCATACAATGCTTCAAATGGAGCCACACCTATACTTGCCTGATAACTGTTGTTGTAGGAGAATTCCACTAATGGTAGGTACTTATCCCAACTTCCTTTGAAATCTAGGACACAAAGTCTTAATAGATCTTAAAGAGTTTGAATAGTCCTCTCTGATTATCCGTCCATTTGAAGATGGTATGCCGAACTAAATCGTAAATCCGTGTCCATAGCTTTTTGCAAGCTAGCCCAAAATCTTTAAGTGAATCTTGGGTCACGATCCAAAACTATGGATACTGGCATGCCATGCAATCTCACAATCTCATTTACATATATATGAGCAAGACGTTCAAGGGAATAAGTCTCCCGTATCAACAAGAAATGAGCAGACTTGGTTAATCTATTAATAATAACCCAAATAGCATTTATGCCTTGAGAAATCGTGGGAAGACCCGTAACGAAATCCATGGCAATGTGTTCCCACTTCCATTTCGGAATCTCAAATGGTTGCAATGGACCCTTTGGCACTTGATGCTCAGCCTTCACACGTTGACAAGTTAAACACCTCGAGATAAACTTTACAATCTCTCTCTTCATATTGTTCCACCAAAATGTACGTCAAAGATCACGATACATTTTGGTACTTCCAGGATGGATTGCAAATGGTGTATTGTGTGCCTCCATCATGATCTTGTACTTCAAATTAGAATCGTTAGGAACACAAAGTCTAGAGTGGACTCGAAGTATTCCTTCTTCATCGATTCTTGCTTCTGGAATAGCACTTTCTTGCACTTTCTTCTTCATACGCATCAGCTCCGGGTCTATGGCTTGAGCAACTTTAACTTTATCGATTAAAATTGGTTCAATGCGTATACTTGACATCATTGTACTCGTTCCTTCATATGATCTTCTACTCAACGCGTCAGCTACCACGTTTGCTTTTCCAAGATATTATTGAATAGTGTGGTCGTAATCTTTCAACAGCTCGAGCCAACGCTATTGCCGCATGTTGAGTTCTTTATTAGTGAAGAAATATTTGAGGCTTTTATGGTCTGAATATATCTCCACTTTCTCCCCATATAGATAGTGCCTCCAGATCTTTAGCGCGAAAACTACTGCTGCCAACTCTAGATCATAAGTAGGATAATTCTTCTCATATTCTTTAAGTTGTCGCGAGGCATAGACTATAACTTTCCCACGTTGCATGAGAACACATCCTAGCCCTTTGCCTGAAGCATCGATGTAGATAACAAATCCATCCGAACCAGATGGTATTATCAGAACAGGTACCGAAATGAGTCTCCTCTTGAGCTCTTTGAAACTCTCCTCGCATTCCTCGCTCCAAACAAATTTGATATCCTTCCGAGTTAGCTGAGTTAACGGGGTAGTGATTCGAGAAAACCCTTCCATGAATCTCCGATAATAACCAGTTAAGCCCAGAAAGCTACGTGCTTCGGTCACCATCTTTGGTTGCTCCCGACTTTGTATTGCTTCAATCTTCGCCGGGTCAACAGATACTCCATATTTTGACACCACGTGTCCTAGGAATGCTACTTCCTCAAGCCAGAACTCGTATTTCTTTAACTTAGCATATAGCTTATTTTCACGCAGCCTTTGGAGTATCAGCTTTAAATGGTGCTCATGATCTTCACGACTTTTGGAATATATGAGGATGTCATCAATGAAGACAACAACGAACTCATCTAAATAATCCTTTAATACTCAGTTCATCATATCCATGAAAGCCGCATGAGCATTAGTCAATCCAAAAGACATGACTAGGAATTCATAATACCCGTACCGAGTTCTAAAGGCAGTCTTCAGAATATCCTCAGTTTTTACCTTCAGCTGATGATACCCAGAATGATCTCAGAAGCTTCACTAAATGCACTGGCTCCTCCAGTGTTTGATGGAATAAATTATCAAGTGTCGACAGTCCGTATGGAAGCCTACCTTGATGCTAGTGATCTGTGGGAAGCTGTGAGTGAGGAATATGAAGTTCCTCCCCTGTCCGACAATCCAACTATGGCACAGAAAAAACAACACAATGAGAGGAGGCAAAGGAAATCAAAGGCAAAAGCTAGTCTATTTGCAGCTGTCTCATCTACAATTTTCACCAGAATCATGACACTGAAGACAGCATACGAAATATGGAACTTCCTGAAGAAGGAATATGAAGGAAATGCACGAGTCAAAGGTATGCAAGTGTTGAACCTGATTAGAGAATTTGCGATGCAAAGGATGAAAGAATCAGAAACAATCAAGGATTACTCAGACAGACTTCTTAGTATTGTTAACAAAGTAAGACTTCTTGGTACTGACTTTTCTGATTCTAGAATAGTTCAGAAATTTTTATAACAGTTCCTAAAAAGTTTGAGACTACAATATGATCTCTAGAAAACTCAAAAGATGTGTCAAACATCACCTTGGCAAAGCTGTTGAATGCATTACAGGCTCAAGAACAAAGGAGGCTTATGAGACAAGAAGGATCTGTGGAGGGTTCATTTCAGGCCATATCTCGGTACAAGAAAGAGATGCAAAACAACAATAACAGCAGCAACAACACTCTCAAAAGTTTCCACCATGTCCTTACTGTAAAAAATCCAATCATCCACAAAAAAGTGTTGGTGAAGGCCAGATGTAAAATGTTTCAAGTGTGGTCAGCTAGGGCATGTGGAAAGGGTATGCAATTCTCAACAACATCAAGGAGAAGCCAAGGTTGCTGTGGAAGAACCTCAAGATGAGCAATTGTTTGTGGTATCATGTTTTACCACTAGCAGCTCCCTAGAAACGTGGCTTATAGACAGTGGTTGTACAAATCATATGACTTATGATCAAGGGCTCTTTAAGGAACTTGATAAAACTGTTACTTCCAAAGTTAGAATTGGAAATGGAGCATATCTTGCAGTATATTTGAAAAGAATTGTGCTCCTTGCAACTGGTCAAACAGGTTATCAATACGAGGTAGCAGATACCTATTCTTGATAGTGACATGGTTTAATTCCCGGTAATCGATACAAAGTTGAATACTCCCGTCTTTCTTTTTTGCAAATAAAACAGGAGCACCCCAAGGAGATGCACCAGGACGAATGAAACCGATGTCCAACAACTCTTGTAGTTGGATCTTTAACTCCTGAAGTTCAATAGGAGCCATTCGATATGAGGTTTTAGAAATGGGCTTTGTACCAGGTTCAAGATCAATAAAGAATTCAACTTCACGTTCCGGGGGTAGACCTGAAGTTCTTCAGGAAATACGTCAGGAAAGTCAATAACAACAGGAATATTATTCAAATATGGCATGTCGTTATTCAAATTCATAACATGGGCTAAGAAAGCTTGACATCCATTTTTTAATAAACGAATGGCTTTATTGCTTAATATAACTGTGATTGATTTTAATAGCTTAGTTGCTTGAATTCGCACAACAGGTTGGTCAGGAATATGAAAACTAACAACCTTACAAAAATAATCAATTTTGGCATGATGAGTAGTTAACCAATCAATCCCTAAAATCACATCAAAAGCAAGTATCTTTAAAGAGATAAGGTCAACATGTAATGTGATGGTGCCAACTTGGATCAAACAAGATTTATAAATAGTGGATGTGATGAAAGTTTCTCCTAACGGAGTCTCCACAGATAAATCAAAGTCTAATTTCTCCAAAGTCAATTTTAAACGTTGAGCACAAGAAGGAGAAATAAATGAATGGGTGGCACCGGTTTCTAGTAAGGTATAAACTTCGCATGAATTTATGATTAGCTTACCCGTGTTCACCTCGTTTGGGTTCCTCGCATGTTGACCAGTCATAACACACGCTCTTCTAGGAATCGTTGACTTTGACTTTTTTGGGACAGCCTTTTGAGTCACCATCCCCACTGGACTTGGTTTCGCTACAGTACAATCTCGAGCAATATGTCCTTCCTTTCCACAATTAGAGCATACTTTAAACTGTTGTGGACAGTTTGGGCTGATATGTCCCTCTTTTCCACATTTATAGCATACGATCGGTGGTCGTTCTCCTCTCTTAAAACCAATTGCTGCTGGTGCTGACGTCTTCACAGTGTCATTGTTGAATCTCCTCTTTTTAAAATCTCCCCCCAACTCGCTTCTTCTATTTTTATGACCACGATTACCACCAGAATGGTTGCCGCTCTTGTCTGTATTTTTCTTTTTTCGCTGGTTATCATTGTTCGGATGACTACTGTCTCCGGTATGATCCTAGTTGTGGTCCCTCGGTTGACCGTACTCGTTATCTTGCTCTAATAATTGAGCCCTGTTGACAACATCTGAATAGAGAGAAAATTTATGAAAAATGAGATATTGACGTATGCCGGGTTTTAAACCTTTCAGAAACATCCGCGTCATACGTTCCTCATTTTCCACCAAATGAGGTGTAAACCTGTACAACTCTGTAAAATTCACCTCGTACTGGGACACCGTCATGTTGTTTTGTTCCAGTCTAATAAACTCCACTTTCTTCATATGACGAATGCTTTCAGGAAAGTGCTTGTCATTGAATAATTTCTGAAATGTCTCCCAAGACATGCTGAGTGCGGCTGGATGGGTACGCTTCACAGATTCCCACCAGTAATCTACCTCATTACGGAACATAAAGGTTGCGAATTGAACCTTCTATTCCTCTGTGCATCCCAAGACATCGAATATCTTGGTAATTTGTTTGACCCACGTCTCCGCCTTAATCGGATCCGGCTTTCTCCAGAATTCTGGTGGTCCCAACTCTTTGAACTGCTTGGCTGTGACCAGCTGTGCGTTGCCATTGTTCCTACCTATATTTTGAACAGGAGTCTCCCTCGTTTGGTTTTGCATGAACCGAAAAAAGCTTCTAAACATCTCATCGTTCATCGTCTGCTACGTGTTGTTTACAGGAAGAACATTGCCAGCCTGTTGCACGTTATCCTCGTTGGTGAGCAAAGGTGTCTCCACGATCTCATTTACTCTACTGTTAACATTCTCAGTCGACATTCTCAAATACTGCCATAAAATAAGGGTTAATTTAACAAATTAACATATCACATAATATCCCTATATTATGACCGACCAACAAATAAGCTTAGGTAGGACACACTAGCGAAGGATTTACTCGTCTCTCCCCTCCTAGTTCTATTGCCCGATCTCCGCCAGAGATCATATCCCTAAGCTCTGATACCAACTGTGACACCCCCAAAATTGGTATACAACACCCATTCTGAGTCGTCAAAATACATGGTACAGAAACAACTACAACTTTATTAATACAACATAAAAACTGTGAGTTTAAAAATAAATATTGTCATCTAGACAATATCCACACTCAAACAAGTTCTCATTACAGTTATTAATACACTATTTCACAAAATAGTGAGGACTACTAGAACAACTTCTAGAACCATCATTTCACACCCCGACTAGTACTCGCTACATTCTCGCCTCCTGAGAAGAAAAATGGAACAAAAAGGAAAAGGGTGAGCTCAAGTAGCCCAGTAAAGAACATTACGACTAATATAATATAGAACAAATTATCGTTAGTCCTCAACAAGGAAAAATTTAATAGAATACAATAGACAACAAATTTTAAATCAATATTCGCAGCGAAAATAATAATTCACTAGAAGAGTTAAGTAGAGTATAAAATCTACTATCATCTATGAAGTTAAAAGTCTATCATCAATATTTTATCCCTGTAACATCAATCAATAAACATCTTGAATCAAATATTCATCTTTGCACTACAGGCCAAAGATATTCATCAGTTGGTCATGTTCATCTCAACACATGTTCATCTTTGCATTACGGCCAACGATATATTCATCATAAAATCATTAATCTTTGCACTACAGGCCAAAGATATTCAGTTATATCATCATTTAGGACTGAGGACGATGAAAAATATTTTAAAGAAAACGAATCCAGTGAAACAAAAGAATAAATATTAAGGATTCGTATTTTAACTATTCCATGTCCAAAAATACCTCATAAATAATCATAGTGGAGTAAAATTCAAGAATGATCAAAACATGGATACAATCAAAGCTAGTATCCATAATAGATATTTTAGACAAAAAGAGAAAAAAATTATTTTTCGGTGAATAGTGCCGTATTCGTAAATAGTGCCGTATACGTGAATAGTAACCCCGACACAAAAAGTTCTAAATTTAATAAAAAGTTCAAACCAGTATTTCAGCATAATGATATTGAAGAAAATAATATCATTTAAGAAGAAAATAACATCCCTTACCTTGTAAAGACAGTACTTCTAGTTGAAATACCGGATATAGGCTATGACTTGAACTTGCACCGTATAGCAACACTCAAAGTATTAAAATACTCACAAGAATACGCTCAATATATCGAGAGAGAAAGAGAGAGAAAACTTTAATTTCTGGTGTGATTTTCAATTCTAACCTAAGCACCCTATTTATAGGAAATTGCTTAGAACACCAAAGCAGAAAATTTAATAAAATATATATATATATATATATATATATATATATATATATATATATATATATATATATATATATATATGTATATATATTAATTTCCTACGCCCACTTTTTTATTCAAAGATCAGCCATTCAAGTAGCTTACATCACAAAAAATGTTTTTGTGAATTAAAATATTTTAAACTTAAAAAAATTAATAATTCCAAAACTTCGGAACTTCAATAATTCATAATAAGTAGTCCTTTTATCATAAAAATTCAAACCACATATTTTTCTTATAGGAAATTCTATTATCTACAACTTTGCAGAAGAAAGTTTTCCCAAATTCCAAACAAAAATTGACCGAAATCCACAAACGGGCGATTTTACAAGCTGTAATCAAATTTTAGTCAAGAAATGGGCCCACAGACATGTTTAACATGTTTTAAACAATTTTTGCAACAAAAATACTCTTCATCCACATATACTCATATATTCCACATTCATTGTAAAAATATCATCATTATTATATTATAATAATATAATAAAATATTATTTTATAAGAAAAGATAAAATATCGATTTTCAACAATGGTTACTTTAAAAAAAATTCTCCATCTATATCTATATAAAATGAATATTTTTCTCATCATATAAATTAATAATTAATTATTCACAAATAATATTACAGAATCACAATACTGACAACCAGGCAGTTCCCAGGAAAGAGGGGGCTTTTCAATAAGGATTTCTCCTTACTAGCACGCAATTAGGTGACCAAACCTCTCCTTAGACAGAACTTTCTAGACATTACCAATAATGTTATCTAATAATATTATTCAGATAATATGAATTATTGCTCCGATAATAGAAAATACTGTGTAGTGACAATTATTGAAACAACAGTAATATAAAATATCAACGTAGCAATTATTGAATCAATAAAATAAAATACTGAACAATTATTGAGTA
The DNA here is from genome assembly GCA_016801055.1 of Panax notoginseng. NCBI lineage: Eukaryota > Viridiplantae > Streptophyta > Magnoliopsida > Apiales > Araliaceae > Panax > Panax notoginseng. The sequence continues at coordinate 124,625,072 of CM029018.1, forward strand.
GTGCCTTCTTACATAAGAATCAATAATTAGTGCAATGCCGTGTGCTACCTTGCAACAACGCATATTACTGTGTTTTAACCACCGGGTATTCCAAAGTATTAACGGTAACTACACCGTTATTTATAAACAACTTATAGTTGTCATTTTCTTCATCCAATCGCTTTTCGTTATGGGGCCCACAAAAGACTGCGCCGTCGTACGAATATTCTCCGACAGCAAGAATATTCCACGACCAAACGAATATTCTCCGATAAAAATGAATATTTTATAACCACTTGCTTATTTAAAATATTTGCGCATTTTACCCATAACTAACCACATTAATCAAATTAACCTTTACTATTTCAAAATAATAAATAGAGGAAATTAAATTTTATTTATTAATAATTTGGGGTCTTACATATGCAAATTAATTCATCCGTGACTTTCTAGTTGTTTCGTCAGTGAGAAGAAAAAAGAAAGAAAGTATTGTTCACCCATGATTAAGTTTTTCAAATAGTATCCTTTCATTCTCCTATAAATAGGATGCTTAGTTAGAATTGAAAATCACACCAGAATCAGAGAATTCTTCTTCTATAATATTGAGCGTATTTCTTTCGGGTTTTAGAAAGCTTTGAACGTAGAAAACAGTAAAAGTTTTCTTCAAGAATATCATCGCTATACCAGTTGGAATACTCTTCTTTTCAAGGTAAGAGATATTATTTTTTTCAGTATTCTTATGAAATAATATTTTCTTCCATATTTTGTAGTATGTAAGTAATATTATATCATTTCAGATTTCGAATTCTACACTCATTTTGTTAAAGTTTTGGCTTCTATACTCCATGAAATTAGTATAATATCCTTGATATTTGCGCTTCATTCAGTATCTTTTCATAAAAATATTATTCTGAGTATTCTTGATAAATTTTAACTTTTTTATGCCGGAGTACTATTCACGGGGTTACTATTCCTGAAGTACTATTCACGGGATACTATTCACTCGATTACTATTCACCCGGGGTACTATTCATGACAAAAATTAATTTCTTTTTGGTTCAAATCATTTTTTGATACAATATTATTTTTGAATTTTACTCCACAAAGCAGTATCATGTTGATAATTTGGACATTATTGAATTATGGATAAATTAAATTATAAATATTTAAAAATTTATTATTTGCTTTCTTTTAATTGAATTCTTATATCATTGTCATCATCCTCATGCTTATATTATAATGAAAGTCATATGTGGCCGTAATGCATAGATGGACTTAGTATGATTATGACCAGAGATTATTCGGTATAATCATGACCGTAATATTACAAATGATGTGATAAAAGTCCACATTGGCCTGTGGTGCATTGATGGACAGTTGTTGGCATGATCATGACCATTGATGAAAACACGAATATCCTTGGCCCGTAGTGCATAGATAATTTGTGGTCGTGATACTAATTAATATCCTTGGCCGTAGTGCAGTGGTGATTCGATGATGTGGATTATTTATTAAGCTGAGTCTCAGCGATAAAATTGATGATAAATTCTTTTAAATCATAGAAGATAGTAGATTTTATGCTCTACTTGACTCTTCTAATGGATTGCTTGTTCTGCTGCAGTTAAACTTATTGTCTATTATATTCTATCAATTTAACACTGTTGAAGGCTAACGATAATTTATTCTGCGTTATCTTAGTCATAATATTTCTTACTGGGCTAGTTGAGCTCACCATTTGCTTTCATTGTTCTCTTCAGAAAATGAGAATATAGCTGGGACTAGTCAGAAAATGGAGTGACGGTCTAGATGGTTGCATTAGTAGTCCTCGCTATTCTGTGAAATAGTGTGATAATAAATATAATGAGGACTCTATTGAGTGTGTATATTATCTAGATGACAATATTCTTATTAAAACTCTCAGATTATGTTGTGTCGTATTTTACATGACAGTTGTATAATTAAGTTGTATTTGAATTTTGTACCATGTATTTGGTGACTCAAGATGGGTGATGTATACCTATTTTGGGGGCGTCACAGATACTTGCACTCGGTGCAATTAAATTCATGTTCTATTATTATTAAACTGTGAATTAGTTAAAGTTCTTTTATTCATGAACTATTTAAGATATGGATCTATGCTCATTGTATCAGCTAGATCAATAATGTTTAAATTTGTTAAATCAAATATGTTGTTAAAAGTTGTTCTTCACCAATTGATTTGGTAAGGACTCAAGACTGAGAAAAAGAACAATTTGATTAAAGCATTATTAAAAAATAATTATTGCTCGTAGGTTAAGTGTTTATGCATAATACACCAGGTATGAAAGGTTGATCCACTTGATTACCAAAGTTTATTAAAAGGACCAATTTAAATACTGACAACCTTAGCATATGTTCATGGTCACTATGACCACTCAACATCTGTTATTCAATTATTCGAATATTCAGTTATCAAGACTTAATTCATGTTCTTTCACAATTAATTTCTATTGTTGAACATTGAACAATAAATTTCTTGCTAATCATGATATATCTTCTTCATACTTAAACTTGCTAAGCAAATTTGTTGCTTACCCTTGCTATATCATAACATTTATTTCAGCCATGCCAGAGACGTCCAAGAGGGACAAAGGCAAAGGAAAAGTGCAGGAATAGATAAGGAGAATGTATATGTATTATATTATATTATGTACATTGGTAATGTAAACTTTTTGTGTTACTAAGGGTAACTTAATTAAGGTATGTATAAGTTAAGGTTAATAGACCTTGGGAGAATGTTGGAAGACTTTATTATAATGAACAATGTATGTTTATTATTCCGCAATAGTTTATAGAATGCTTATGATGATGATGGATTGTGAGCACCAAACCAGAGTTTTGAGAACTCGGGTTTGGGGGCGTCACATTAATAGCTTGTGATTGTATGTTCTATATGGTGATGGGATGTATGATTTATGCTTAGGATAGATATATATCGAAGCACCACTCGTAGTCAATTGAAGACTTGGGCTTAAAACCTATTTATTTATAAATCGCATAGACATATAGCGGTTTAGGTAATGTGGGTGTTCATGTGTATCCTATCAAGTGTGGATTGTATATGATATGGGCATGGTACATCTAGAGATGGCTATATTTTACTTTCATGTTCTCGACTAACAGTTCGGTATACTTAATTTAGCTTAATAGGAGTGTATTGATTTAAATGATTCAATAGGTGAAATTGTAATCTCAGGTCTTCATTATCTAGTCTCATTCTAAGGATAGTTAATTTTATTTAATTTCATAGTTTAAATATATAGTATTAAATCACTCTTTTAAATAAGACTGAAATGGCTATGGGTTAGTGCTTGGTGAGCTTTATTAGTTAATTACTCGTGGGAACGATACTTTACTTACTCTTTATTACTTGTTGATCGTATATACTTGCACGCAGATATTGATCGGTAAAATGACCAACACTGAGCCGATCCCTGGCAGTGCCAAAATGGTTTAGCTACATGCCAGTTCCAACCTCTACCATCATTCCAGTTTCACATAACATGAATTAAATCCCAAACTGATAATACTACTAATTAACATCCTATTCATTTTTCATGCATGGAGTTACTTTATCATTCAATTATATACAATTACACATATTAATTATTAATCTTTCTCTTATTAAATTGTTCCTCTCTTAATTCACTTAGTGATTCTCTCAGTCCTTCATTATGCCATACTAGGAAATTTCGATCAGCTTTACGTTAAGCTTTTCACCAATCTTCCCACATTACCTTACTGTCACATAGTTCTCAACCCTTATCTTAATTGAATAGAATTCCTATAAACCATGCCACAATAAATATTCGACTTTATTAATGTATTTATTCATAATATTCAGAAATTCTCAGGTATTACATTAACTTTCTTTTATTTGTTTATTATATAATAATAAAATATATATACAATCACATAAGATTTATATTCATTTATTTCACATATCCACTCTATATATGTCTCAAAATAATTTAATATGTTGAGACATGTCCCATATAAGTCCAAATGTATTTATCTTATCATTTCTCTTACTAAAATATATAGCACATCACTAAGTATATATATGTACCTATACATATACACATTTTCTTTAACCTTATAGCATCTCTTCATTTGAAATTTATTTCCTTAATAAAATTTTCCACATACATGGTCTCTTTCTTTCTTTTCAAAATTTCTATCATTCTCATTAAATTTCTTTACATTGCTTAAAAATTTAAATTAAACCATATAGGTTCTTTAAATTTTTTTAATTAATCCTCTAATTCTCATCTATGTTTTATTCTTCAACGTTTATTTTAATCATTCTATATCTTATGAATTTTTGGGTTGTCACATTCTTCCCCCCTATAAGAATTCCATCCCTAGAATCACTATTCACCAAAATAGGTTTTCATTATAACCTTTATCTAATCATATCGGATTACACTCGTACTTAATGTGTTCATATTATTTCCTTCTATAAGGATCTCTTCTATCTTCCCACGCTACCCTGACTACTACTCTATAGGAATTTACACCTTCTAAATATTCAGGAATCTTCACAATTGTTCAATAACTGTGAAGCTGTATCAATAATCTAAAAAGTTTTATTCAAGAAAACTTTTCATATCATGCTGAGGGGTCATATAGACCATGAACACATAGTTTTAATGGTATTCTCACAGCAAAATGATAAATTACGAGGTATGTTTACAATCACGAAGAAGGTAAACTATCGCTACTAGTTCTTTAGGTGATCAACCTAACGTACACAACGTATCAATCTTATTTAGCGAATATTTACACTACTAGATTGGATTATTTTATCCAATCGGCATATCCTCCTTTTTCAGGGGTTGTTCACATCAGACTTATCATAAGATTTCGCACCAAAATAATTTGGTTCGGGATAAATTCTCAAAGAAATACTTGAATTTTCATAAACATTTGTCTAGCTGAATCAAATAACTTAGACGTATACCAATAGTTCGAATATCAATCGAAACATTTTTCTACCTAATTTAATTGGCACTCACTTATAATTAAAATTATGAAAATCATTTTATGACGTCATAATACCGCATTGTATTTACAGCCCGTTTAAGGATTCCGTCATTTTGGGACTTTGTCATATTACATCATACCATAGTGGGCTGACGATCCTTAGATCACATCCAACACTAGGCAATACTACATTGATGACTCCATCACTTTTATCATCTTTACACCAGGTTCCATGATGTATTAATGATATATAAAATATATTTTGATATTTCAAATCATTTTTGTCTAGCCGAAACAATTAGCAAAGATATATAAATAATAGATTTTTTTAAAACTCATTGTGTTACGCCCCCAAAATAGGTATACATCACCCATCTTGAGTTGCCAAATACATGGTACTGAATACAAATACAAACTTAATTATACAACATGAGTTGAGAGTTTTTACACGAATATTCTCTCATAGACAATATCCAAACTCAAATTCAATCATCATTACATTTATTATCAAACTAAATAGTGAGGACTGCTAAGAAAACCATCTCGGACCATCACTCCGTTCCCCGACTAGTCCCGAGTACGTTCTCATTTCCTGAAGAAAACAATGAAAGCCAAAGGGTGAGCTCAACTAGCCCAATAAGAAATATTATAACTAAGATAATGCAGAATAAATTATCGTTAGCCTTCAACAGTGTTGAACTGCTAAAATATCATAAATATCAAGTTTAACTGCAGCGGAACAAGCAATCCATTAGAAGAGTCAAGTAGAGCATGAATCTACTATCTTCTATTATTTAAAAAGTTTATCATCTATTTTATCGCTGAGACTCAACTTAATAAATAGACCACATCATCGAGCCATCCCTACACTACAGGCCAATGATATTCATTAGTATCACGACCACGAATTATCCATACACTATAGCCAAGGATATTCGTATTTTCATTAATGGTCATGATCATGCCAACAACTGTCCATCAAAGTACTACGGGCCAATGATGACTTTTACCACATCATTTGTAACATTACGGTCATGATTATACCGAATAATCCCTGGTCATAATCATACCAATCAACGGTCCATCAATGCACTACGGGCCAAAGATTACTTTCATAACAATATAAGCGTGAGGATGATGACAATGATATAAGAATTCAATTAAATAAAAGCAAATGATAAATTTTAAAGATTTATAATTTAATTTATCTAGAATTTAATAATGTCCAAATTGTCAACATGATACTACTTTGTAGAGTAAAATTCAAGAATAATATTATATCAAAAATGATTTGGATCGAAAAGAAATCAATTTTTGTCATGAATAGTACCTCGGGTGAATAGTACTCTAGTGAATAATATCCTGTGAATAGTAATTTGGGAATAGTATCCCGTGAATAGTAACCCGATATGAAAAGCTTAAAATTTATCAAGATTTCTCAGAATAATATTTCAATGAAAAGATACTAGATGAAGCGCAAAATTTAAGGATATTCTACTAATTTCATAGAATATAGAAGCCAAAACTTAACAAAATAAGTATAGAATTCGGAATCTGAGATGAAAAATATTACTTACATACTACAGAGTATAGAAAATATTATTTCATACGAATATTGAAGAAAAATAATATCTCTTACCTTAAAAAGAAGAGTATTCCAACTAGTATAGCAGAGATATTCTTGAAGAAAACTTTCATTGTTTTCTACGCTCAAAACTTCTTAAAACTCTAAAAAAATACGATCAATATTATAGAAGAAGAATTATCTGATTCTAGTGTGATTTTCAATTCTAACTAAGCATCCTATTTATAGGAGAATGGAAAGGATACTATTTGAATTTTTTTTATCACGAGTGAATAGAAGAAAAGGAATCACGGGCGTTCGGCGAAAAACTGATTTCACAAAACTTTACTGTGCACTTCACAGTAAAACACTATGCAAATAAAATATAATATATTTTATTTGTAATAAAAAACAATTTATATTAATAATAATAATAATAATAATAGTAATAATAATAATAATAATAATAATAAAACACTTACCTTCCATTTACGTATACTCCCCCCTATTTCCAAAATTATGTGATATATATATATATATATATATATATATATATATATATATATATATATATATATATCAGTAACCACCACCCCACATTATCCCTCCCATTTCCTTATCCCTCACACACATGCAACACATATTCACATGCACACACCTGCACACACACACACACACACACACACACACACACACACACACACACACACATATATATATATACGGTCCGGATCAAGTGCATACCCCTTATCTTACTCACTCGTGCTCACCCCCCTTTTGATCCTTGCTCTCTCTCTCTCTCTATATATATATATATTTTAAAACTTCTACCAATTATTTTGAAAAATGAGTAAGTGGGGGTCCAAATAATACGCCAAAATTTACAACAAATACTTCATAAAAATCTCCTCAATATTTTAACAACATTTATTCATCCTTATTATAACTCGCAATATTAACAGCCAAATCGTTTCCAGGAAAGAGAGGGCTTTCTGATAAGGATTTCTCCCTATTGGCGTGCAATTAGGTGACCAAACCCCTTTCCTCGACAAAACTTTCTAGACATTGTTAATTATGAAGATAATAATATGAATAACCTGTCATCTCAATTATTGATTTAATAATATAAAATATTAACAATAATTAAATCAAATAACGTGAGATACTATGCAATAATTACTGTAGCAATAATTGAGTATAACTGAGTGACTTCTCACGTAAGCATCAATAATCAATACCGTGTGCTACTATGCAATCACGCGTATTACTGTACTTTTAACAACGAGTATTTCAACAGTTAACGGTAAAACTTTCGCCGTTATTTATATTAAAAGATATTTCTGTCGTTTTCTAACTCCGATAATAATTCTATTGTGGGGTCCACCAATGATTGTGCCATCGTCCGAATATTTCCTGTTAAAATGAATATTCCCCTAAAAAATCGAATATTATATAACAACATGCTTACTTTAAAAATTTATAAATATTACCCACAACTTATAACATTATATTAAATTCACACCTTAATATTTAAAAATGATATTTATAGAAAAATTAATATTTATTCATAAAAGTTGGGGTCTTACAACCTCCCCTTCTTATGAAATTTTGCCCTCAAAATTGGTGTACGTACCTGGTATGTCGAAGAGGTGAGGATACCTTGATTTCATTTCAGATTCTAACTCCCAGGTCATTTCCTCAACATCGTGTGTAACAATCTATAATTTTTATTGTAATTTTTGAAATATTTATTGAATTATATAAATATTTAATAGATGTGTTTATCGTTGAATAGATATTTTTTTGATATAATTTGATTTGATTTGGTTAATTATTTGTATTGAGTTATGTGATTAAATGATTTATTTAATAAATTATTATTTGAATTAATTAATTAAGTATGAAAACTTAATTAGATAAAGTGTGACAAATAACTATATTATAAGGAGTTATTAAAATAAATTAAAGTAGTTTTAATTGAGTTTATCCAAACAAGGCTTAAGTATATTAAGTCTTTATTTTTAGCTTTGCCAAACAAAGCCCTATGGCTTTTGAATTTCTTTTGAATTATAATAATATAAATTAAATAAACAAAATATAAATAATATATAATAATTTTTGGGTATCTAATAACTTATTAGAGTATTAAGTGTAGCGTCAGTTTTATACATTTTAAAATCGTACGTTGGTTTTTCTTATTATACGCATATTGATAATTGGCTTGGTTATCAGTTTTACGTCTTTAAATTATTTGCTAAAGTGAGAGAAGAAAAAGAAAAGTTCAGAGAGTTTTGAGAAAGTTTGAGAGAAAGACCAGTCTGTGATTCCAAAGCAACCAAAGCAAGTTCTGAGTTTTAGTAAGTGGTGACCAAGCAAGTGAAGGTATATTATATAAAGCTTAAAATATATCTTACGACATAATTTTCGTGAATATCACTGTGTATAAAGTTTTTACAAAAATTGTCTGTAACCATGTTTTATAATTGGTTATGATATTACGTGTATTGGTAATTATAATATATATATGTGTATATATATATATATATATATATATATATATATATATATGTGTGTGTGTGTGTGTGTGTGTGTGTGTGTGTGTGTGTGTGTGTGTGTGTGTGTGTGTGTGCTAATTACGTGTTAAAGGAAGGGAATGGATTTACGATGAAAATAAGTATGAACATGTTTTGTATGACTATCAATAATTAGTAATTTGATTGTATGTTAATTATGAAATTGAACTCTGATTATGTTAATTGGGTAAGAATTAAAGAAAATATAGTTAGAATAAATCAATTTGGTTTATAATTGTGGAATTATAGTTAACTGTGTCAAGAAATTTCACTAATGGAGTTTTGGTTTTAAAGAAGTGCTTTAAAGGAATTAAGTTTTCTGATATTGTTGTTTAGTTGTGTAAAATTAGTATATGTATGCTTGGTAACATTTATGTGAAATTTACATGAAGTTATACATGTTAATTGGTGTTAGAAATTAAGACAGTGAATTTGTTCTGTTCTTCGTTTTGGGTTCTGCAAGTTGCGGCGCCACAGCGCCAAAATCAGAGCCCCAACCCCAATTCTCGCTCCGCAGTGCCGCTCTCACATGGTCCTCGCGCCGCAGCGTCGGAACCAAGCCGCAATGCGGCCCACAGTGTAAACTTTGGCGCCGCGGCGCAAGTTTGCAGTAGGTCCAAGAACGACTTTTGTTGTGCACAAAAGTCTGTAAATGTTAATGTAATGTAATATGATTATTGTTAAACATGTAATATTATTATTATGGTATTCTAGTGCTAAGAACGAACATGTTATTAACACTTAACGAGTGTTGTTATTATTTATTGATGTAATTTGATTAAGTAATTTATAAATCAAACCATACGTGATGTGAATATGTAGCGTATGGGTAGTGACTAATGATGTCATGACGACATATGTATATAGGATAATTGTGATTCGGATTATAACGGTTTAGCCTACAGGCAATGCAAGTTTCCTAACTCTACACTTTTATTGAGTAAATTACTTTCATTGAGCAAGTCTTCTAAACCTAAACCTTCGTTGTGCAAGTTATTTTTATTGTGCAAGTTTACTTACTTACCTCGATTATATTGATCAAGTTATTCGTGTTGTTAACTTGTTTCGTTGAACAATTTATTGTTTCTAGTTCGATTATATTTATGCAAGTTTTCCTAACTCAACACTTTCGTTGAGCTAGTTCTATTATTATATTGTGCAAGTGTTTATAAACCTAAACTTGTTATTGTTAGCATGCAAGTATCTTTATTCTGATGAACAAGTTTATCGTTCAAGTTATTACTTGTTATGCATGTTTAATATTCAATTCTAAGATTTTAACCTTAGCTTAATGTTGTTGAAAGCAACGTATGTTGTATTATTCAAATACTTATGCTATTAGATTATTCCTAAAGCACGACTTTAATTTATATTGTCGATTTAGTTATGATTGTTCCATACTATAACATTATTAACTTTGTATTCAACTAATTCTTAGTTGATGATCGTTGAATTCTAAATTACCTTGAAATGTATTCAAACCAAACTTACTTTGGTGCGGACTAGCTTGTACTCTAAATATTGAGATGAATAATCCTATTATTAGGGGTTTACGCTTAGCGTTGAAATGTTTGTGCACAATACATTGTACGAAGGGCTGATCCCCTAAAGTACGTGGAGTCCTTATAGTCTTATGACTGTTAAAGTTTAAGTTGAAAGAGTACCTATAACTATGGACATGGTTGGTGGTCATTAAACCCTTAGTTGTATATTTCAGAATGTTAATAGAACATATTGTTCAGTTCTATCGAGCCTATTATTTGGCAGTTGATGTAAAGTTTTATGTATTGTTGGTCCAAGTGAGCCTTGTTTGCTCACTCTTACATATATAACCCTTACAACTAAATTTGAGAAGGTCGATGTACCTAGCACCAGTAAATGAAAGGGGAAGATGAACAAGTACTGAAGACTTGTAATAATTATGTTGAATTATATAAATATTTAATGGATGTGTTTATCGTTGAATAGATATTTCTTTAATTTAATTTGATTTGATTTGGTTAATTATTTGTATTGAGTTATGTGATTAAATGATTTATTTAATAAATTATTATTTGAATTAATTAATTAAGTATAAAAACTTAATTAGATAAAGTGTGACAAATAACTATATTATAAGGACTTATTAAAATAAATTAAAGTAGTTTTAATTGAGTTTACCCAAACAAGGCTTAAGTATATTAAGTTTTTATTTTTAGCTTTGCCAAACAAAGCCCTATGACTTTTGGATTTCTTTTGAATTTTGAATTATAATAATATAAATTAAATAAACAAAATAAAAATACTATATAATAATTTTTGGGTAACTGATAACTTATTAGAGTATTAAGTGTAGCGTCAGTTTTATACATTTTAAAATCGTACGTTGGTTTTATCTTATTATACGCATATTGTTAATTGGCTTGGTTATCAGCTTTACGTCTTAGAATTATTTGTTAAACTGAGAGAAGAAAAAGAAAAGTTTAGAGAGTTTTGGGAGAGTTTAAGAGAAAGATCAGTCTATGATTCCAAAGCAACCAAAGCAAGTTCTGAGTTTTAGCAAGTGGTGGTCAAGCAAGTGAAGGTATATTATATAAATTTTAAAATATATCTTATGACATAATTTTCTTGAATATCACTGTGTATAAAGTTTTTACAAAAATTGTCTATAAACCATGTTTTTATAATTGGTTATGATATTACGTGTATTGGTAATTATAATATATATATATATATATATATATATATATATATATATATATATGTGTGTGTGTGTGTGTGTGTGTGTGTGTGTGTGTGTGTGTGTGTGTGTGTGTGTGTGTGTGTGTGTGTGATTGTATGCTAATTACATGTTAAAGGAAGGTAATGGATTTACAGTGAAAATAAGTATGAACATGTTTTGTATGACTATCAACAATTAGTAATTTGATTGTATGCTAATTATGAAATTGAACTGTGATTATGTTAATTGGGTAAGAATTAAAGAGAATATAGTTAGAATAAATCAATTTGGTTTATAATTGTGGAATTATAGTTAACTGTGTCAAGAAATTTCAATAATGGAGTTTTGGTTTTAAATCAATGCTCTAAAGAAATTAAGTTTTCTGATATTATTGTTTAGTTGTGTATAATTAGTATATGTATGCTTGGTAACATTTATGTGTAATTTACATGAAGTTATACATGTTAATTGGTGTTAGAAATTAAGACAGTAGCTTTGTTATGTTCTTCGTTTTGGGTTCTGCAAGTTACGGCGCCCCAGTGCCAAAATCAGAGCCCCAGCCCCAATTCTCGCGCCGCAGCACAAAAAATAGCGCCGCAACGCCTATCTCGCGCCGCTGTCTCGCATGGTCCTCGCGTCGCATCGCCGAAACCGAGCCGCAGCGCGGCCCACAGTGTAAAATGTGGTGCCGCGATGCCGGTTTGCAGTAGGTCCAAGAACGACTTTTGTTGTGCACAAAAATCTGTAAATGTTAATGTAATGTAATATGATGATTGTTAAACATGTAATATTATTATTATGGTATTATAGTGCTAAGAACAAACCTGTTATTAGCACTTAACGAGTGTTGTTATTATTTATTGATGTAATTTGATTAAGTAATTTATAAATCAAACCATACGTGATGTGAATATGTAGAGTATGGGTAGTGACTAATGATGTCATGATGACATATGTATATAGGATAATTGTGATTCGGATTATAACGGTTTAGCCTACAAGCAAGGCAAGTTTCCTAACTCTACACTTTTGTTGACTAAATTACTTTCATTGAGCATATCTTCTAAACCTAAACTTTCGTTGTGCAAGTTATTTCCATTGTGCAAGTTTACTTACTTACCTCGATTATATTGATCAAGTTATTCTTGTTGTTAACTTGTTTTGTTGAACAAGTTATTGTTTTTAGTTCGATTACAATTATGCACATTTTCCTAACTCAACACTTTCGTTGAGCTAGTTCTATTATTATGTTGTGCAAGTGTTTATAAACCTAAACTTGTTATTGTTAGCATGCAAGTATCTTTATTCTGATGAACAAGTTTATCGTTCAAGTTATTACTTGTTATGCATGTTTAATATTCAATTCTAAGATTTTAACCTTAGCTTAATGTTGTTCAAAGCAAGGTATGTTGTATTATTCAAATACTTATGCTATTAGATTATTCCTAAAGCATGACTTTAATTTACATTGTCGATTCTGTTATGATTGTTCCATAGCATAACATTATTAACTTTGTATTCAACTAATCCTTAGTTGATGACCGTTGAATTCTAAATTACCTTGAAATGTATCCAAGCCAAACTTACTTTGGTGCGGACTTGTACTCTAAATACTGAGATGAACAACCCTATTATTAGGGGTTTACGCTTAGTGTTGAAATGTTTGTGCACAATACATTGTACGAAAGGGCTGATCCCCCTAAGTACGTGGAATTCTTATAGTCTTATGACTATTAAAGTTTAAGTTGAAAGAGTACTTATAACTGTGGACATGGTTCGTGGTCATTAGACCCTCAGTTGTATATTTCAGAATGTTAATAGAACATATTGTTCAGTTCTATCGAGCCTATTATTTGGCAGTTGATGTAAAGTTTTATTTATTGTTGTTCCAAGTGAACCTTGTTTGCTCACTCTTATTTATATAACCATTACAGCTAAAGTTGAGAAGGTCGATGTACCTAGAACCAGTAAAGGAAATGGGAAGATGAACAAGTACTGAAGACTTGTAATAATTATGTTGACAGTTTGTTGTCAGACTTTATTTGAATTATGTAAGGAAGTTTATTTAAATTTTTCCGCATGAATGATTGTATTTAAAGGTTAGATAACCCGGGAGAATTTTTTTATAATGTAATCATGTATGGGCAAGTTTATTATTCAATTTTATTATGATTGGGTAGTTAGAAATGAATGCTTGTATAAAGTGAACACTAAATTATGTGGGAATGAAGTACTTTAATTTGGGGGTGTCACATCGGGGTTTCTCCACAAAACTTTGACTTGAGGTATAACCTTGGAGTGTAGAATATGTTTCTTCTTATCCAAGATTTTAATAGGTACCTCTTTATACGATAAATCTTCCGCTATCTCGTCCGGTTCTAACTCAATAATGTGGTTCGGGTCTTCCACATATTTACGTAACATGGATATGTGAAAAACGTTATGAACACGAAACATTCTTGGCGGTAAAGCGAGTCTATAGGCCACAGTTCCTACTCGGTCAAGAATTTCAAATGGGCAAATGAATCGAGGATTGAACTTTCATCTCTTTCCAAATTTTTTAACTCCTTTCCATAGAGCAATACGTAACAACACATGCTCTCCAACATTAAATTCTACGTCTTTTCGATGAAGATCATCATAACTCTTTTGTCGATCGTGTGAGGTTTTTATACATTACCGGATCATTTGAATCTTTTCTATTGTCATGCGTACCAATTCCGGTCCCAACAACGTAGCTTCACCCACCTCATCCCAATATATACTGGAGAACGACACTTGCGTCCATACAACGCCTCGAATGGAACCATGCCAATACTTGCTTGATAATTGTTGTTGTAGGAAAATTCTACCAATGGCAAGAACTTGTCCCAACTTTCATTGAAATAAAGGACATAGAGTTTTAATATATCCTCAAGAGTTTGAATAGTCCTCTCTGACTGCCCATCCGTCTGAGGATGATATGCTGAACTGAATCGTAAATCCGTGTCTATAGCTTTCTGCAAACTGACCCAAAATTGTGAAGTGAATCTTGGGTCTCGATTAGAAACTATGGATACTGGCATACCGGGCAGTATTACAATCTCATTTATGTATATATCAACAATGATATAAGTTTCTGGCAAGACGTTCAAGTGTATAAGTTTCTCATATAGGTAAGAAATGAGTAGACTTGGTCAATCTATCAACAATGACCCAAATTGCATCTATGCCTTGAGAAACCTTTGGAAGCCCAGTAACGAAATCCATGGTAATGTGCTCCCACTTCCATTATAGAATTTGAAGTGGTTGAAATGGACCTTTTGGCACTTGATGCTCCGCCTTGACTCGTTGACACTTTAAACACCTTGAGATAAACTCCGCTATCTCTCTCTTCATATTGCTCCACCAAAATGTTTGTCGAAGATCACGATACATTTTGGTACTCCCAGGATGGATTGCAAATGGTGTATTGTGCACCTCCATCATGATTTTATACTTCAAGTCAGAATTGTTAGGAACACAAAGTCTGGAGTTGACTCGAAGTATTCCTTCTTCATCGATTCTTGCTTCCAGAATAGCACCTTCTTGCATTTTCTTCTTCATACGCATCAGCTGCAGGTCCGTAGCTTGAGCAGCTTTAACTTTATCGATTAAAGTCAGCTCTACTCGTATATTTGCCACCATCACGTGGGTCCCTGGAGTCTTTATCTCTATCTCCATCCTTTGTAAGTCATACAAAATGGGCCTTTGCATTGACAATATCGCATTCATACCCGAATATGATCTTCTACTCAATGCGTCAGCTACCACGTTTGCTTTTCCAGGATGGTATTGAATGGTATGATCATAATCTTTTAATAGCTCGAGCCAACGTCATTGTCGTATGTTGAGTTCCTTTTGAGTGAAGAAATATTTGAGGTTTTTATGATCCGTATAGATCTCCATTTTCTCCCCATACAGGTAATGTCTCTAAATTTTTAGCGCAAAAATGATTGCTGCCAACTCTAGATCATGAGTAGGATAATTCCTCTCATATTCTTTGAGTTGTCATGAGGCATATGCTATGACTTTCCCATGTTGTATGAGAACACATCCTAACCCTTTTCCTGAAGCAACACTGTAGATGACAAATCCCTCCGAGCCAGATGGTATTGTCAAAACAGGTTCTAAAATGAGTCTCATCTTGAGTTCTTGAAAACTCCTCTCATATTCCTTGCTTCAACCAAATTTTGTATCTTTTTGAGTCAGCTGAGTTAATGGAGTAGTGATTCGAGAAAATCCTTTCACGAATCTCCGATAATAACCAGCTAAGCCGAGAAAGCTACGTACTTCGTTCACTGACTTAGGTTGCTCCCAGCTTTGTATTGCTTCAATCTTTGCTGGGTCAACAGATATTCAGTGATTTGATATCACGTGCCCAAGGAATGCTACTTCCTCAAGCCAGAACTCGCATTTCTTCAACTTGGCATAAAGCTTGTTTTCACAAAGCTTTTGGAGTATCAGCCTTAAGTGTTGCTCATGATCTTCACGGCTTTTGGAGTAAACGAGGATGCCATCAATAAAGACAACCACAAAATGATCCAAATATTCCTTGAATACTCGGTTCATCATATCCATGAAGGCAGCAGGAGCATTAGTCAATCCAAAAGACATGACTAGGAATTTATAATGCCCGTACCGAGTTTTGAAAGTAGTCGTTGGGATGTCATCAATTTTAATCTTTAACTGGTGATATCCGGAACGAAGATCGATCTTTAAAAAGAATTTGGCACCTTGCAACTGGTTAAATAGCTCATCAATGCGAGGCAACGGGTTCCTATTTTTGATGGTGATATGGTTCAACTCCCGATAATCAATACAAAGTCGCATACTCCCATCTTTCTTCTTCACAAATAGAATAGGAGCACCCCAAGGAGACGTACTAGGATGAATGAAATCGATGTCTAACAATTCCTGCAGTTGGGTCTTTAACTCCTGAAGTTCAATAGGAGTCATTCGATATGGGGCTTTGAAAATTGGGTTTTGTACCAGGTTCAAGGTCAATACCAAACTCGATTTCACACTATGGGGGTAGGCCAGGAAGTTCTTTAGAGAATATGTCAGGAAATTTATTAACAATAGAAATATCATTCAAATCTGACGTATTTTTGTTTAAATCCATGACATGGGCTAAGAAAGCTTGACATCCGTTTTTCAATAAACGAATAGCTTTATGGCTTGATATGAAAGTGATTGACTTTAGTGGTTTGGTTGCTTGAATTCACATAATAGGTTGGTTAGGAATATGAAAACTACCAACCTTACGAAAAAAATCAATTTTACCATGATGAATAGTTAACCAATCAATCCCCAAAATCACATCAAATACAAGTATTTTCAAAGGGATAAGATCGACAGGTAACGTGTGGTTGCCCATTTGAATCAAACAAAACTTATAAACAGTGGATGTAATGAAGGTTTCTCCCAATGGAGTTTCAACGGATAAGTCAAAGTCTAATTTCTTCGGAGTTAAATTTAAACGTTTAGCGCAAGTAGAAGAAATAAAAGAATGGGTAGAACCGGTATCAAATAAGGTATAGACTTCATAAGAGTTTGCAATTAGCTTACCCATGATGACCTCGTTCGGGTTCCTTACTTTTTGGGAGGTTACGACAAACGCTCTCCCTTGAACTACCAGGTTTTACTTGTTTGGGACGACATTTGGTTTCACCATCCCAACTAGATTTGGCTTCACTACACGACAAAATCGAGCTAGATGACCTTCTCTTCCACAATTGTAACACGTTTTGGACTGCTGCATGCAATTTGGACTGATGTGTCCCTCCCCTCCGCATTTGAAGCATACGATCGGTGGTCGTTCTCCTTCCTTAACAACGGTTGATGGTGCTGATGTCTTTCCATCATTATTGAATCTCCTCTTCTTGAAATTTCCACTTCTATTTTCTTAGCCAAGATTACCACCGAAGTGGTTACCATTTCTGGCATGTTGATTTCCTCCACGTTTGTTGTCACCGATTCGATGACTGCTACCACTGGTATTATCGATTTACCAACTGCTCTCTCCTGGTTGGGTTGACTCATTATCGCGCTCCAATAGCTGAGCCCTATGTATAACATCTGAATACAAACACAATTTGTGAGAAATTAGGTATTGACGTATCTCAGGTTTCAAACATCTTAGAAACATCCGCGTCATTCTCTCCTCATTATCAACCAAGTGGGATGCAAACTGAGATAACTCGGCAAACTTATCTTCGTACTATGACACGGTCATATTATTTTGCTCCAGCTTGATGAAGAACTCTACCTCCTTTATGTGATGAATACTTTCGAGAAAGTACTTGTCGTTGAACAGTTCTTGGAACTTCTCCCAAGACATCTTTAGTGCGGCAGGTTGAGTACGCTTTACAGATTCCCACAAGTAATATGCCTCTCATCGCAACATGAAGGTGGCAAAGGAAACTTTTTACTCATTGGAGCATCCCAAGACATCAAATATCTTGGTGATCTGCTTTATCTGCGTCTCCGCCTTAAGTGGTTTTGGCACTCCCAAAAACTCCAATGGTCCCAGCTCCTTGAACTGCTTAGTGGTGACCATTCGTGAGTTGCCAGTGTTTCCACCTGCATTTTAAAAAGGAGTCATTCTCGGCTGATGTTGCATGAATTACATAAAGCCTCTGAAGATGCCATCGTTCATCATTTTGTTAGTTTTGTTGTTTTCCTGAGGATTATTGCCTTCTTGATGAACATTATCCTGGGTATTGATCATTGGTGACTCAACGGTCTCATGTGCTCCATTGCTTATCTCAACATTCTCGGATGTCATTTTCAAACACTGCCACAAAACAAGGGTTAATTGGCATGCCACATATTATCCCTATATTCTGACCGACCAATTAAATAACAAATAAACTTAGGTAGGTCATACTAGCGAAGGTTTTCCCTGTCTCTCCGCCTAGTTCTAGTATCACATCTTAGCTAAGTATCATATCCCTAAGCTTTGATACCAACTGTGACGCCCCCAAAATAGGTATACATCACCCATCTTGAGTCACCAAATACATGGTACTGAATACAAATAAAAACTTAATTATACAACATGAGCTAAGAGTTTTTACACGAATATTATCTCATAGATAATATCCAAACTCAAATTCAATCCTCATTATATTTATTATCACACTAAATAGTGAGGACTACTAAGACAACCATCTCGGACCATCACTCCGTTCCCCGACTAGTCCCGGCTACGTTCTCATTTCCTGAATAGAACAATGAAAGCAAAAGGGTGTGTAGACACTTGAAATTTTGTTTACTAGTTATTAACTATGCAGGAGGACAAAAACGTCTTTTTCATATTCTAGAGATAACCCTGGAGGACCACAATAATCAAATCCAACCTTGGAGATAGCCCCGGGAGATCCAGTTTCCAACCCCGGAGATAACCCCGGGAAATCAGTTTTCAACCCCGGAGATAACCTCGGGAAAGACAGTTCCAACCCCGGAGATAACCTTGGGAGATCAAGTTCAATGCCTGGAGTCAACCCCGGGTGATTAATCCAACCTTAGAGATAACCCTGAGGACATTCAGAGTCAATAAAATGACAATCTCAGAGATAACTCGGGGGAAAACCCGCTTCAACTGTGCAAAAACCAGAGATAACCCTGGGAGGGGAAAAATGGTTATTTTGCCAACTCAACATCAAATCAAATCAAATCAAATAAACTCATTTCAACTCAAATTACTTCAAAAAAAGTCCTACAAGAACCATGTATTAACTTACGAGTGCAAACTACACAAAACGGCTCAACGGACTACCTAACAGAAACCCGAAAATGCCATTTCGGTCATGGACCCATCTTCCCGGAATCCAAAAAGGGCAAATCTTATGTCATTGCATAGCTCTCGAAAAGAGCTTTCTGGAATAGTATGACACGCTTCCATCGGACTCCCGGATTGAAAGTTATGAAGGTTCGAGCGAACAGCGCGTTATTCGAGTGAACGTACTTCGAGATAGCGGGACCCACGTTTCCTGGGACACCCCAGGCAGTCACAGGTACACCAACTGCTGCTGCAGGTACACCTATGGATCCCCCCTCTATAAATAGAGGGCTTGGGGTGGCCATATTTGCAAAAGAAAAGGCGAGGAAACCATGTCCAATTTACTTTGTACCACTATAAACTGAGTGCTTTCTCATTTTAAACACTTATGAGCTTCTATATTGTTATAAATGGATCTACACCTGCTGAGGCGAGCCCAACTGAAAGAAGGCGGATCCATCGACTAGCTATAAAATTCTACCTAAGCGGAGATGTACTCTACAAAAGAGATGCAGGATTAGGTCTCCTCAGATGTCTCGACAAGGACCAAGCTCAGAGGCTCATGGATGAGATCCATGGTGGAGTATGTGCCCCACACATGAGTAGCCCTCTACTTGATAAGAAAATCCTTAAAATAGGGCATTACTGGCTCTCTCTCAAAGCTGGCTGTGAAGATCACGTCAGGAGATGTTATTAGTGCCAGATTCATGGGAATGCTATCCACGCCCCTCCGAGGGAGCTCCACAATATGAGTTCGCCTTGGCCCTTCTCAATGTGGGGAATGGACATGATCGGGCCCATCGAGCGTAAAGCCAGTAATGGGCATCGATTTATCTTCATCGTGATCGACTACTTCACCAAGTGGGTAGAAGCAGCCTCCTTCCCCGGGGTTACCAAAGAAGTCATCATTACTTTCATCAGAAACAATGTCATTTGTCGATATGGAAAACCAGAGGTAATTATATCAGACAATGCTAAGAACATCAACAACAAAATGATGGAGGAGTTGTGCAGTAAATTCCACATCAAACATCTCAACTTCGTCATCTACCGTCCAAAGATGATTTGTGCTGTTGAAGTGGCTAATAAAAACATCAAGAAGATCATGCAGAAGATGTCCGCCAACCACAAAGGATGGCCTAACTTGTTGCCTCTAACTCTGTTAGCCTATAGAACGTCAATGCGCACTTCCACTGGGGCAACCCCCTACGCATTAACCTATGGGATGGAAGCAGTGCTCCCTATAGAAATGGAAATGGAATCCCTCACATTGTTGATAGACGCTCAGCTGGATGAAGACTAATGGGTACAAAATAGGTATCACCAATTGTCTCTAATAGACGAAAGGCGTGCCACTGCTATCTTTCACGGTCAGTTATATCAACAAAGGATTGCCAGGTCCTACAACAAAAAAGTCCGGCTACGGCAGTTTAAACAACATGACTTGGTTTTGAAGAAGATCATTGACAACCAAGATCAATCTAAGGGAAATTTTTCTTCGAACTGGGAAGGCCCGTTTGTTGTCAAGGAGGTGTTGATAGGAGGTGCTCTCAGATTACAGGAAATGGATGGCGATGAATTTCCACATCTTATCAACTCGGACACTATAAAATAGTACTATATCTGAGGTTACCATAAAGCAAACATCCTGGTTTTGGATTACCAGATCCCCATTCATTTCAGGTTTTCTAACCTTTCCCTACATACAACTTTTCTTCACACTCATCTGACCCATCAGGGACCAACACACTTTTTTAACCAGCAGCCTGGTTGTAGATCGCTAGATCCTTCTCTTCACTTGGTTTTGAACCCTTACTCAACTCTGGTTATCCCACCAGGGATTGAACCTTTCACACTCGCAGTTTTACCCAACTAAGGATAAGAGTTTTCACACCTGCAGTTTGTCCTGTACATGGGATTAAACCTTCTCACCCGCAGTTTGTCCTGAACATGGGATCAAACTTTTTATTGGCTGCAAACCGCCCTACACACGGGGCAAACCAAATAGACCTGATCTCCCCAATGTATAGGAGTACGTAGGCAGCCATTTTATGGTCTAGTCTAACCACAGAAAAAAATAAAAACAAACACACTCATATCCATAACCACATACAGAAAAAAGTCCCAAGACACCAAAGGGTAGGGGAATACAAAGATCAACGATCCATTCTGAAAGATCCCGAGACATCTCAATGTTCATCCATCAAGGAGGAGTTCAGAATATATCAAGATCACAAGTCCTGGAGGACAGGCAACTATCAAGCAAGTAACAAGGCATAACTAAAAGGAAAGTGAATCAAAACATATTTCCCTGCCATATAATACTGTTTGATGTATACAATGTGTCTTGTACATGACAAAAATGGCTAAGCTAGTCTATGCAGGAAAATCAAAGCTAATCTACAAACTAGTGGATAAGCGAGCCATCAAATCTAACGTGGCATCCCTCTCGGAAGAAGGAGGTAATGATGTGACCTCCTGCCAAAGGGTCTCTACACGAGCCAACAGATCTATAGCCAACTGCATGCGATATCTCGGGCAGATATAGCCGCATCACGCTCAATAACTATCTCTCTAGAACTAAATCTCTACCAAAAAGAGTTGTCAACATCAAAGCCCAAATCCACAACCTATTCACCATATGGTACAGAGGTAAAAGCCTATCGCGATCTCGGTATCTTATCAGCCCATCTGTCAAAGCAACTATCCCAAACGATAAGCAAGGCTGGGGCAATTTCAAAATTAGTGACAACCCGATATTGGAGCCCTTACAACAAGACTGGGGCAATCTCAAAAACAGCGATAACTCAATACTGGACCATTTATCAACCATCCTAAAGAGGAAAATTCGCCAGTCAACACCATCAACATGGAACATCATCATCAGAGCTTCTCTCACATCATCTCACTGGCGATTTGGATATTATTCACTTATAACTTCATCAACAAAGAGAGTTTCTCATATGAATCATCGGCATCAGCATGCGAAAGGACAGGGGCATTGCCCAATTCCAAAAAATGGAAGGAGCTTAATGTGGGATCAGACCTCTCATCAAAAGAAAGGGGAGAACTCCTGGAAGAAATCATGGCGACTTTAGCTTGCCCCTACAAAAGAAAGGGAAAATTCTCAAGAAAGTCCTTAACTCAAAAGCAGAAGTCCAATGATAAAAGGTCTAGCGAATGAAATCCTCATCATCAAATGTACCAATCGGCGTCTAGTCTTCACGAGTCGAGACCTCTACACTGAAGTTTAAATCTTGGCAGCGAAAGAACGATTTGCACCCTCCAGGGATGTCAGCAGTATTCATGTCATCAGTTCAGCTGGGTTACGAATCAAACGCTCAAGGAAATGGGAAACAAACACCCAACAGCGAAATAAAACTCTAAATCACCTCAAAAAGGGTGAGCGTAACATCACACGGAGTCTGGTGAAGCAAAACGTTGGATATTACTTCAGTGAAGGTATCAGATGATCTGATATTCTAAACCATTGGCATCAATTCAGCACAACATCAAAAAAGTTCAGTAATGAAACCTTCGTATACCACCGTTCGAGTGGGAACCGAAATAGTTTGGCGATCAGCAGGGTAGGCACCATTGCAAACTACCAGCATATACATCGGGAAGGTCCGTTGATTTCAGAACGTCATCCCCAGTTGAGATGCAAAAAACATATCAACTTATCTTCATTAAACAAGCATCAGCGACACCGACAAAAAGTCAAACCGTTGGAGTCAACACCAGCATATGCATCAGCAATGATCGGTAAAGGTAAAGAAATTTACAAAAACATTTTAACATTCATCATAACATTCATTACATTGTGGTTTGCAAAATGCGAAATGCGAAAAGCAAAGTGCGAATTACGAAGTGTGATTGGCCAAATGCGAAGTGCAAAATGCGATGTGCAAATTACAAACTGCGATTTGCGAAAACATTTTAACATTCATCATAAACATTCATTACATTGCGATTTGCATCATTAGAAATACCTTGTCATATTTCAAGTGTTTAGTCTTTATCATGTCCATTCCATTGCATTGCATGAACATAATAAAGAGGGGCATCTGTAGATACTCGAAATTTTGTTTTCATATTACTAACTATGTAGGAGGACAAAAGCGTATTTTTCATATTCCAGAGATAACCATGGAGGACCACAACATTCAATTCCAACCCTGGAGATAGCCCCGGGAGATCCAGTTTCCAACCCCGGGGAATCAGTTTCCAACCCCGGAGATAACCCCGGGAAAGGTTGTTCTAACCCCGGAGATAACCCCAACAGATCAAGTTCAATGCCTGAAGTCAACCTCGGGTGGTTAAGCCAATCTCAGAGATAACCCTGAGGACATTCAGAGTCAACAAAATGACAATCTCAGAGATAACCCTGTGAAAAACCTGCTACAACTGTGCAAAAATCGGAGATAACCTTGGGAGGGGCAAAATGGTCATTTTTCTAATTCAACTTCAACTCAAATCAAATCTACTTATTTCAACTCAAATTACTTCAAAAGAAGTCCCACAAGAACCATATCTTAATTTACGAGCGCAAACTATGCAAACCGGCTCAACGGACTACTTGACGAAAACCCAAAAATTCCATTTTGGTTATGGACCCATCTTCTCAATATAAAAAAACGCAAATCTTATGTCATTGCATAGCCCTCATAAAGACCTTTCCGGAATGGTATGGCACAGTTCCATCAGACTCCCAGATTGAAAGTTATGAAGGTTCGAGCAAACAGTGCGTTGTCTGAGTGCACGTACTTCGAGACAGTGGGACCCACATTGCCCGGGGCACCCCGGGCAGCCGCAGGTACACCTGTAGCTCCCCCCTCTATAAATAGAGGGCTTGGGGTTGCCATATTTATAAGAGAAAAGGCGAGGAAGCCCTGTCCAATTTGCTCTGTACACACTATAAACTGAGTTCTTTCTCATTTTAAACACTTGTGAGCTTCTATATTGTTATATTTTTACCAGCGAGAGCCGAGTGTTCATCCATTTAAAGTCATTGAAGTATTCTTTGGCAGTCCATTGTAAGCCTTCTTACACTTTCTAAAGCCTTTCTCCACTATAGTGCAGACACAGTTCTGCACGTTGAGAGTCGTGTTGCGTGTATATGCCCAGACTTCGGTCCGTGGCTTTTGTTTCTTTTTGTATATTATATATATATGTAAGACCCCGAATTTTATGAAATAAAAGTATTCAATTTTTCTTATAATTACTATTCAGTAAATGGTTAAATTGATAAATATTAAAGTTAAGGGTGATATGTGAATTTTTTTCAAAATAAGCAAGTGGTTATAAAATAATCATTGTTGTCGGGGAATATTCGTTTGGTCGTGGAATATTCTTTCTGTCGGAGAATATTCGTACGACGGCGCAGCTATTTGTGGGCCCCATAACGAATAACTGTCGGGTGAAGGAAAACGACAAATTTGAGTTTTTACAAATAACGG
Source organism: Panax notoginseng (assembly GCA_016801055.1). NCBI lineage: Eukaryota > Viridiplantae > Streptophyta > Magnoliopsida > Apiales > Araliaceae > Panax > Panax notoginseng. The sequence goes on from CM029018.1 coordinate 124,650,177, forward strand.
CGTAGTTGTTACCGTTAACACTGTTGGAATATCCGGTGGTTAAAATACAGTAATACGCGTTATTGCACAGTAGCACACGGTATTGCATAGTATTTTTGAAATTATTGATTCTTACGTAAGAAGGCACTACTCAATAATTGTTACAGTAATTACTGTTCAATATTTTATTTTATTGATTCAATAATTGCTACGTTGAAATTTTATATTATTGTTGTTTCAATAATTGTTGCTGCACAGTATTTTCTATTATCAGATCAATAATTCATATTATTTAAATAATATTATTAGATAGCATTATTGGCAATGACTAGAAAGTTCTGTCTAAGGAGAGGTTTGGTCATCTAATTGCGCGCTAGTAAGGAGAAATCCTTATTGGAAAGCCCCCTCTTTCCTGGGAACGGCCTGGTTGTCATAAATGTGATTCTGTAATATTATTTGTGAATAATTAATTATTGATTCATATGATAAGAAAATATTTATTTTATGGGGATATAAATGAGGGATATATTTTTGTGGTTAAAAAATGAAGGAGTTAATGTTGAGGTTTTTATCCGTATTTTTGTCGGAATGAAGGTATTAAAAAATCATGGTTTTTGAGATATTTTGCGGGGGTTATAATTTTTAATCCGACCGTTGGATCGTGGTAATTTTTGGATATGTTATACATATATAAGTTGAGTATATGCCCACAAATTTTGAACCGTTAAAAATGAACGTATGATTTATTATGAATTTTACAAGATGACTGGTTCAGAAATTGTTGAATTTTTGGAGTTTATCATTTTGATGGAAAATTCTAGAATTGGTGGGCCCCACTTGTGGTTGGTGAAGAAATGTGCTGAATTATATTTCAAATGTGGTGGGTGGGAATAGTAGCAGGTAAAGCCATCAGGTTGCAGGTCAAACCTACCAAAATTTTCCTATAAATAGAGGGCTAAGTTAGAATTGAAAATCACACCAGAAACATAAGCTTTCTCTCTTTCTCTCTCTATATTATGAAGCATATTTTGTGAGTTTTTAGATACTTGGTGAGTTACTATTCATCAGTGCAAGTTTCCTTCAGCATCATATCCGATATCCAGTCAGAAGTACTGCTCTTTTGAGGTAAGGGATTGTATGGGATTGTGAGGGATAGTAAGGGATAGTAATAGATTTTATTGTGGAATTTTTATCTTTTGTGTCGGGGTTACTATTCATGAGTTACTATTCACGATTTACTATTCATGAGTTACGAATATTACTCTTGAGGTTAAAACAATATGTTAATCATATTATTTTTATAATCATATATAACATTTTTATAACCTGATGTTGAAATTCTCTTTCACTAGAGTGTAAAGATGGGTAGATTATTGGTATGATCATGACTAGGGTTCTCTTTGGCCTGTAGTGCAAAGTTGAATTGTGACTGGTATGATCATGACCATTGAATTTATAAGTGAATATCTTTAGCTTAAGTGCAAAGGTGAATTGATCAACATGGTTATAATTATTGTTTATATAAATTCTGAAATGATTATATATTTCTTTAAGATATGAATATATTTGGCCTGTAGTGCAAATATGAATTGTTGATGAATATCTTTGGCATGTAGTGCAAAGATGGCATGTTGATGAATATCTTTGGCCTGTAGTGCAAAGATGAACTGTTGTTGAATATCTTTGGCCCGTAGTGCAAAGATGGTTTGTTGATGAATATCTTTGGCCCGTAGTGCAAAGATGGATTTGTTAGTATGATTATAAACAGGAACTGTGATTTGGTATAACCATGATCTTTGATGTTTCAGGTAAAGACAGGTGATGAAAATATTCTTCGTCCTGGGTGCGAAGAAAAATTTATAGTCACAATTATGATTATGAGTTATTCATATGATTGTGGAAAGGAACTGTTGATTGATGTTACAGGGATAAAACATTGTTGATGGATTTTTAACATGGAGAAGATAATAGACTTTATAGTCTAATTGACTCTTCTAATGGATTGCTCGTTCCGCTGCAACTATGGTTGAAATTTTTATCATTTACCATATGTTCTAAATCTCTGATTTATTATTGATGAAGGCTATTGATAATTTAATTATCTTTAGTCATGACATTCTTTACTGAGCTAGTTGTGCTCACCCTTTTGCTTCACAATTCCTTTCAGGTAATAAGAGTGTAGCTGGGTCGAGCGAGGGTAACGGGAAAATAGAATGGTGGTCTCTAGCAGTGGATGTTCTCCCGAAGCAGTATAGAAAAGTTCATTTAGTAGTTTTATTTGGTGAATCCAATAGGGTAAGGTGTACCCAACGTTGGAAGGGTGGTTTGCCACTATCATACAAGATGTCTAATGACATACAACCTCGTGTCATCATAAGACAGGGTTGTGCTCATCCACTTGCTGAGTATCTTTACGAGCACTACCTATATAATCTTGGTGTTTGTTTGAAGTATAATTCTCAATTAGAGACAGTGGAGATAATGATAAGTCAAGAGAAGACTCACCATTGGGAAGAATATGATAGTAATCTTCTCGTTTTTCTTTGGGGTCTATTGGGTCAACCAAGGATAATTCTGTGGCCATATGATATCTATCATAACCTAGACGCGTGGCCTCCCATGTACGAAGGTTTCCTTAAGCACTTCCCAAAGATTTTAATTTCTAAAACAGTTTTTGACTATACCTTTATGTAAGGTGTTATTGTGAGGTGATGTTCACGGTTGGGACATGTGTCACATTTGGTATATATTTGTATTCAAACTCACAGCATATGTGTTGTTGTATTTTGCACGACAATTGTTGTAATAAAGTTGTAGTTATTTTCTGTACCATGTATTTGGCGACTCAGAATGGGTTGGGTGGAATGGACCTATTTTGGGGTCGTTACATTTGGTATCAGAGCTTGGGGATATGATCTCTGGCGGAGATCGGGGAATATAACTAGGAGGGGAGAGATGAGTAAATCCTTCGCTAGTGTGTCCTACCTAAGCTTATTTGTTGGTCAGTCATAATATCGAGATATTATGTGATATGTTAATTTGTTAAATTAACCCTTGTTTTGAAGCTGTATTCTAGAAAGATATCTGAAATACAGGAGATGAGCAATGGAGAAATCATGATGATAAGGAAGATGGAATCTGAAATGAAAGCAAGGTATTCTCAACTTTTTGAAATACCAGGTACGTAAATTTCGGGGACGAAATTTCATAAGGAGGGGAGATTGTAAGACCCCGAATTTTATGAAATAAAAGTATTCAATTTTTCTTATAATTACTATTCAGTAAATGGTTAAATTGATAAATATTAAAGTTAAGGGTGATATGTGAATTTTTTTCAAAATAAGCAAGTGGTTATAAAATAATCATTGTTGTCGGGGAATATTCGTTTGGTCGTGGAATATTCTTTCTGTCGGAGAATATTCGTACGACGGCGCAGCTATTTGTGGGCCCCATAACGAATAACTGTCGGGTGAAGGAAAACGACAAATTTGAGTTTTTACAAATAACGGCGTAGTTGTTACCGTTAACACTGTTGGAATATCCGGTGGTTAAAATACAGTAATACGCGTTATTGCACAGTAGCACACGGTATTGCATAGTATTTTTGAAATTATTGATTCTTACGTAAGAAGGCACTACTCAATAATTGTTACAGTAATTACTGTTCAATATTTTATTTTATTGATTCAATAATTGCTACGTTGAAATTTTATATTATTGTTGTTTCAATAATTGTTGCTGCACAGTATTTTCTATTATCAGATCAATAATTCATATTATTTAAATAATATTATTAGATAGCATTATTGGCAATGACTAGAAAGTTCTGTCTAAGGAGAGGTTTGGTCATCTAATTGCGCGCTAGTAAGGAGAAATTCTTATTGGAAAGCCCCCTCTTTCCTGGGAACGGCCTGGTTGTCATAAATGTGATTCTGTAATATTATTTGTGAATAATTAATTATTGATTCATATGATAAGAAAATATTTATTTTATGGGGATATAAATGAGGGATATATTTTTGTGGTTAAAAAATGAAGGAGTTAATGTTGAGGTTTTTATCCGTATTTTTGTCGGAATGAAGGTATTAAAAAATCATGGTTTTTGAGATATTTTGCGGGGGTTATAATTTTTAATCCGACCGTTGGATCGTGGTAATTTTTGGATATGTTATACATATATAAGTTGAGTATATGCCCACAAATTTTGAACCGTTAAAAATGAACGTATGATTTATTATGAATTTTACAAGATGACTGGTTCAGAAATTGTTGAATTTTTGGAGTTTATCATTTTGATGGAAAATTCTAGAATTGGTGGGCCCCACTTGTGGTTGGTGAAGAAATGTGCTGAATTATATTTCAAATGTGGTGGGTGGGAATAGTAGCAGGTAAAGCCATCAGGTTGCAGGTCAAACCTACCAAAATTTTCCTATAAATAGAGGGCTAAGTTAGAATTGAAAATCACACCAGAAACATAAGCTTTCTCTCTTTCTCTCTCTATATTATGAAGCATATTTTGTGAGTTTTTAGATACTTGGTGAGTTACTATTCATCAGTGCAAGTTTCCTTCAGCATCATATCCGATATCCAGTCAGAAGTACTGCTCTTTTGAGGTAAGGGATTGTATGGGATTGTGAGGGATAGTAAGGGATAGTAATAGATTTTATTGTGGAATTTTTATCTTTTGTGTCGGGGTTACTATTCATGAGTTACTATTCACGATTTACTATTCATGAGTTACGAATATTACTCTTGAGGTTAAAACAATATGTTAATCATATTATTTTTATAATCATATATAACATTTTTATAACCTGATGTTGAAATTCTCTTTCACTAGAGTGTAAAGATGGGTAGATTATTGGTATGATCATGACTAGGGTTCTCTTTGGCCTGTAGTGCAAAGTTGAATTGTGACTGGTATGATCATGACCATTGAATTTATAAGTGAATATCTTTAGCTTAAGTGCAAAGGTGAATTGATCAACATGGTTATAATTATTGTTTATATAACTTCTGAAATGATTATATATTTCTTTAAGATATGAATATATTTGGCCTGTAGTGCAAATATGAATTGTTGATGAATATCTTTGGCATGTAGTGCAAAGATGGCATGTTGATGAATATCTTTGGCCTGTAGTGCAAAGATGAACTGTTGTTGAATATCTTTGGCCCGTAGTGCAAAGATGGTTTGTTGATGAATATCTTTGGCCCGTAGTGCAAAGATGGATTTGTTAGTATGATTATAAACAGGAACTGTGATTTGGTATAACCATGATCTTTGATGTTTCAGGTAAAGACAGGTGATGAAAATATTCTTCGTCCTGGGTGCGAAGAAAAATTTATAGTCACAATTATGATTATGAGTTATTCATATGATTGTGGAAAGGAACTGTTGATTGATGTTACAGGGATAAAACATTGTTGATGGATTTTTAACATGGAGAAGATAATAGACTTTATAGTCTAATTGACTCTTCTAATGGATTGCTCGTTCCGCTGCAACTATGGTTGAAATTTTTATCATTTACCATATGTTCTAAATCTCTGATTTATTATTGATGAAGGCTATTGATAATTTAATTATCTTTAGTCATGACATTCTTTACTGAGCTAGTTGTGCTCACCCTTTTGCTTCACAATTCCTTTCAGGTAATAAGAGTGTAGCTGGGTCGAGCGAGGGTAACGGGAAAATAGAATGGTGGTCTCTAGCTGTGGATGTTCTCCCGAAGCAGTATAGAAAAGTTCATTTAGTAGTTTTATTTGGTGAATCCAATAGGGTAAGGTGTACCCAACGTTGGAAGGGTGGTTTGCCACTATCATACAAGATGTCTAATGACATACAACCTCGTGTCATCATAAGACAGGGTTGTGCTCATCCACTTGCTGAGTATCTTTACGAGCACTACCTATATAATCTTGGTGTTTGTTTGAAGTATAATTCTCAATTAGAAACAGTGGAGATAATGATAAGTCAAGAGAAGACTCACCATTGGGAAGAATATGATAGTAATCTTCTCGTTTTTCTTTGGGGTCTATTGGGTCAACCAAGGATAATTCTGTGGCCATATGATATCTATCATAACCTAGACGCGTGGCCTCCCATGTACGAAGGTTTCCTTAAGCACTTCCCAAAGATTTTAATTTCTAAAACAGTTTTTGACTATACCTTTATGTAAGGTGTTATTGTGAGGTGATGTTCACGGTTGGGACATGTGTCACATTTGGTATATATTTGTATTCAAACTCACAGCATATGTGTTGTTGTATTTTGCACGACAATTGTTGTAATAAAGTTGTAGTTATTTTCTGTACCATGTATTTGGCGACTCAAAATGGGTTGGATGGAATGGACCTATTTTGGGGTTGTCACAATATATATATATACATATATATATTTACATTTCTGTCAGGCCTGTAGTTTACTTCGTGGCCTTTTACTACTTTCTTTACATTTCGTCCCGCCTGGAGTTTACTTCGTGGCGGTTGATCGTTTTTATTGCTTTATTTACATTTTTGATCCCTCGTGGAGGTGTTTTGTGGTGGTTGATCATGTCTCTATATATATATTTATCGTTTTTATATATTTGTGTTTTCGATCTCCCATGGAGGTGATTCGTGGTGGTTGATCATGTCTTTATATATATATTTACCGCTTTTTTATATTTACATTTTCGATCCCCCATGTAGATACTTCGTGGTGGTTGATCATGTCTATATATATATATATATATATATATATATATATATATATATATATATATATATATATATATATATATATATATTTACAGCTTTTATATATATATAATTGCTTACAGCTTTCATATAAATATATATTTACAGCTTTTATATATATATAATTGCTTACAGCTTTCATATAAATTGATACATCATGTGAGCCTAGGAATCATGTGATCACAGATTCAGTCTACTGAATCTAGAGTCGGTTCCCGTGACGGACATTTTCAGCTGTACATGGCTTGTAAATTATTTATGGTGTTCAAATTTCCTTAGATGGCTCTCATGCCCACAAGGAGTTCGATACTACTATGTATATTATTTTCTCGAAGATGCTTTGCATCTCGAAAATAAAAGCAATCAAGCCGAACATTTAATAAAATGAAAGTATCAAAGGCCTCAATTACTAATGAGCACAAGGGTTTGACAAACCTCTTTTACAAAACATCACTGCTATATCTTGTTAAAACTGAAGTTTATACAAAATTCAAACCTTGTGTATACAGGTGCGAACGAGACATAACACTACTTCCAAATAATTACATATTGACCCACACACACACACATTCCTATAACAGTTTAATTGAAAAGTGGCGGTAATCATGGTAACATGGATGTCGGGAGGTGACTAACACCTTCCCTCCGCATAAGTAAGTCCCCAGACCCTAATGAATCTCGGTTTCACAGACTCGTTTAGCAGTGCCACATCACTGGGGTCAATGTACAAACCTTTCCTCGGTTATGTTGGTACAACCATTTAAAAAACCAACTGGCGACTCTTACAGTCAAATCGTCGACATATAAATGTCGGACCTTTTCACAACTTATTTTTTCAAAAAAATCTCACCTAACATGAGAACACCAAAAGACAAAAATAGAAAAGTGACAATTAAAATCCCGACGTCGACAGGGTGAGCTCAACTAGCCAGTAAGAAATATTATGACTAAGATAATGCAGAATAAATTATCGTTAACCTTCGACAATGTTAAACTGATAAAATATCATAAATATCAAGTTTAACTACAATGGAACAAGGAATCCATTAGAAGAGTCAAGTAGAGCATGAATCTACTATCTTCTATGATTTAAAAAGTTTATCATCTATTTTATCACTGAGACTCAGTTTAATAAATAAACCACATCATCGAGTCATCCCTGCACTACAGGCCAAGGATATTCATTAGTATCACGACCATGAATTATCCATGTACTACGACCAAGGATATTCGTGTTTTCACCCATGTTCATGATCATGCCAACAACTGTCCATCAATGCACTACTGGCTAATGAGGACTTTTACCACATCATTTGTAACATTATGGTTAAGATTATACCGAATAATACCTGGTCATAATCATACCAATCAACAATCCATCAATGCACTACGGGCCAAAGATGATTTTCATAATAATATAAGCATGAGAATGATGACAATGATATAAGAATTTAATTAAATGAAAGCAAATGATAAATTTTAAAGATTTATAATTTAATTTATCCAAAATTCAATAATGTCCAAATTGTCAACATGATATTACTTTGTGGAGTAAAATTCAAGAATAATATTACATTAAAAATGATTTAGACCGAAAACAAATTATTTTTTGTCATGAATAGTATCTCGGGTGAATAGTACTCGAGTGAATTGTACCTTATGAATAGTAATTCGAGAATAGTACCCCGTGAATAGTAACTCGGCATGAAAAGCTTAAAATTTATCAAGAATGCTCATAATAATATTTTCATGAAAAGATATTAGATGAAGCGCAAACTTTAAGGATATTCTACTAATTTCATGGAGTATAGATGCCAAAACTTAACAAAATGAGTATAGAATTTAGAATCTGAAACGAAATAATATTACTTACATACTACAAAGTATGTAAGAAAATATTATTTCATACGAATATTGAACAAAAATAATATCCCTTACCTTAAAAAGAGGAGTATTCCAACTAGTATAGCGGAGATATTCTTGAAGAAAACTTTCACTGTTTTCTACGCTCAAATCTTCATAAAACTCTAAAGAAATACGCTCAATATTATAGAAGAAGAATTCTCTGATTCTGGTGTGATTTTCAATTCTAACTAAGCATAAATAGGAGAATATAAAGGATACTATTTGAATTTTTTTTATCACGGGTGAACATGAGAAAGGAATCACGGGCGTTCGGCGAAAAACTGACTTCACAAAACATTACTGTGCACTGCATAGTAAAATACTATGCAAATAAAATATAATATACTCTATTTTTCATAAAAGACAAAACTTATAATAATAATAATAATAATACACTTACCTTCCATTTACGTATACTCCCCCCCCCCTCACCCCCCATTTCCAAAATCATGTGACAAATATATATATATATATATATATATATATATATATATATATATATATATATATACTTATTAACAACCACCACCCCACATTACCCCTCCCATTTCCTTATCCCTCACACACACGCAACACATATTCACATGCACACACCTGAACACATGCACACATTCATACATACATACATACATATATATATATATATATATATATATACACACACACACACACAATTTATAACTTCTACCGATTATTTTGAAAAATGAATAAGTGGGGGGTCCAAATAATACGCCAAAATTTACAACAAATACTTCATAAAAATCCCCTCAATATTTTAACAACATTTATTCATCCTTATTATAACTCACAATATTAACAACCAGATCGTTCTCAGGAAAGAGGGGGCTTTCCGACAAGGATTTCTCCCTATTGGTGCGCAATTAGGTGACCAAACCCCTTTCCTCGACAGAACTTTCTATACATTGTTAATTATACAGATAATAATATGAATAACTTGTCATCTCAATTATTGATTTAATAATATAAAATATTGACAACAATTGAATCAAATAACGTGAGATACTATGCAGCAATTATTGTAGCAATAATTGAGTATAACTGAGTGGCTTATCACGTAAGCATCAATAATCAATACCGTGTGCTACTATGCAACCACACGTATTAATGTACTTTTAACACCGGGTATTTCAACATTTAATGTAAAACTTTTACGTACTTCAATACCCTTCGGACAGAACTTCGTTCTGAATCCGTTAACGTGCCATTCGATTGGTTTGATTTTCACCCTTTATTCATTTTACGTTTTTAACGCTCTTCGTTCGTTCGTTCGTAATTCGGTCATCCGAACTCGAAACTCGTTCGTTCTTGAGTCCATAACTCACGTTTTCTACGTTCTCTTACTTTCTTATGAAACCCTACACGTTCGAGTTCATTTACACACTTTTTAATTCCCGTTCGTCTTTTACAAAATTTTTGCCATAACTTCGTTATAGCTAAGTTTTATTCCGTTCTTCATGAATATTTCTACCATTCCTAACCAAGCAATAAGTAACTAAATTATATACGATGGTTTTAAACTTATCCATCAACAATAATTATCCTACGATGGTTTTAAATTTGTCTATCAACAACGTTCTTCGTGTTCTTCGCGTGTTCTTCGTTCGTTCTTCATTTTAAACGATATTTTGGATTACGATTTCACTTTTTATTAGAATTTGATGTTATAGAACATCATTCCTTACTTATTTCACCTACTTATTTATATAATCCACTGGGATCGTTCTAATTCATTACGAATCTTATACTTTCTTAAGAAATTTATTTACTAAACTTTAAATTATTATTTCTTCTTTTCTGAATGATTTCAACCATATGAAATTATTCCTAACATCATTTACTTCTTATTCTCATTAAGTTATGTTTTAAACATATAGGCCTTAAAGAGAAATTAAATTCGACTAGGTTTTAGGTTACCTCTTTTCTTTATTTTTCTTCTGCTAGACAAAGCCGGCGATTCGCAAGCTTTTCTATTTCACGATCACCTTTGATCCGATCATTCATACTCATTCTCTTCCTTCTCCATCTTCTCCAAGCTCTAAATCTCTCTCTCTCTCTCTCATGTTATAGGATTTTTAAAATTCCATTTAAATTAAAGTTAGCTTCCTATTTATAGAAAATCCAAAGGTAGGGCAAAATAGTCATTTCGCCCCCCAAACCTCCTTACTGTTCATTACTTAAGTACTAAGTTTACTTGGCCTCCACATTTACTTAGCCATTAAGTCTACTTAGCCCTTAAGTTTTCTTAGCCTTTAAGTTTACTTAGCCCTTAAGCATAAGCACTTTACTTAGCTATTAAGTTTACTTAGTCATTACTTAACTTATCCTTTACTTAGCCATTAAGACTAATCGTATTCTACGCATCTCATTCTCGTATTCTCTTCGTATATAGTTCGTACGATATTCGTATTATATGTCGTAATAATCTTCTTACTATACTCGTATAATAACTAGTATTACACTCGTATTTCTTACGCATAATAACCCTAATTATTATATGAAATCATTAAATTTTCAGAACTCACTTTTCATAACCCTTAGGTTTTAAGTCCACATGCGAAAACTTCATTTTTGCCATAACTGAAATATTATTTAATATTTCATTACGTCTTAGAATTCTATCATTACGCGTTTCTCAGAAATTCAAACTAAATCTCCGAGCAGAAACAGATAAATAGTGCATATTTCGTCTTTTTTTCCGAAAATATTTTTGTTCCCGAAAAATTTTTATTTTTGTCTTGAAAATTCTTGTTAGTTCAATCTAGCTCGTAGCCATAATACACCCGACTTATAATCATTCTAGGTTATAGAACGATTAATAAACACATAGCACATAATATTATTAATAAAAATTCTTTTTATTAATAACTAATTCTTTAAACATAAATTATGGACAACCCGAATTTTCGGATCGTCACATTTACTCTCAAAGATAAGGCTAAGAGTTGGCTCCATTTACTACCACCAGGCTCAATTACTACATGCAACGACCTAGCCCAGAAATTTCTTGCAAAGTTTTTTCAGCCTGTAAAAACAACAAAGTTGAGAAACAATATCTTCTCTTTCGTTCAGCATAACTCAGAATCACTATATGAATAATGGGAGAGATTCAAAGACTCATTGAGAAAATGCCCACATCATGGGATTCCTAAATAGCTTCAGGTGTAGACTTTTTATAACGGATTATTCAGCACAGTGAGATCGAGTATAGATGTTGTAGCTGGTGGAGTTATTATGGCCAATAACTATGATGAGTTGAAACTATGGCATCTAATAAATATTAGTGGCCAACAGCAAGAATAACTCACCTAAGGACAACTTAGGTTTATGAAGTGAATGCGATGACAACGTTATCAGCTCAAGTGACAGCTTAGATTTCTGCTTTTACAAAAAAGATAAATTCACTTGGGGTACAACCAATTCAGAAAATGGAAATAATTTATGAAATATGTGCGGGTAGTTACTTAAGTCATCAATGTGTAATAAATCGTGAGTCAGTCCAGTTTGTTTCTAGTTATAACAGGTAGCATAGTAGTTATCTAAACAGTTGCAATCTATGAGTGAGAAACCACCCAAATTTTTCTTGGAGTAATAATCAGTCACATGCTCAAGCACAAGCTCCAAAGCAATCATATCCACCTTGATTTTGGCCACATCAACAATCCCAATAACATCCACAACCTCAACAACATGATAAGCTATCACAGATGGAAGCATTGTTGGCAAGATTGGCAACTCAGTTTGAAACCACAACGAAAAACCAATCAGCTATAATAAAGAACCTTGAGAACCAAATTGGGAAGATAGCTAGTGCTTTGAATACTAGAACTCAAGGTTCTTTACCTAGTGATACGGAGAAAAACCCGAGGAATGATGGCAATGAACAATGTAAGGCAGTTACACTCAGAAGTGGGAGGGAGTTGTACTATAGATTCAGAAGGACAAAAGAAAATAATTTCTATTGAGGATGGTGAAAAAGAGAGTAGAAATTCGAAAAGTAAAAATGGGGAAAAAGTTGTGAAAAAGCAGTAAGAAGATAAGCAAATAGCATTCGTACCACCTGTGTCGTTTCCTCAAAAATTGTAAAAGAAGAAATTAGATAAGCAATTTTCAAAAATTTTAGAAGTGTTCATAAAGCTGCAAATCAACATTCCATTTGCAGATGCTTTAGAACAAATGCCTAACTATACAAAATTCATGAAAGATATTTTAGCAAGGAAGAGGAAGCTAGGGGAGTTCGAAACTGTAGCATTAACAGAAGAATGTAGAGCAATTCTGTAAAGGAAGTTACCACCGAAGTTGAAGGATCCGAGTAGCTTCCCATACTGTGCACGATTGTACCCCAGTTCATTAACAGATGTTTGTGTGATTTGGGTGCGAGTATTAACTTGATGCCACTTTCGATCTACACTCAGTTGCGACGACCAGCACCAAAGCCGACGAACATCTCTTTACAGCTAACAGATAGATCAGTGACATATCCTAGAGGCATTGTGGAAGATATATTAGTTAAGGTAGAAAAATTCATATTTCTAGCTGACTTCATTGTGTTAGATTATGAAGAAGATACAAACATACCTATTATTCTTGGAAGACCATTTTTAGCCACGGGAAGAACACTGATTGATGTGCATAAGGGAGAGTTAACGATGAGAATCCAAGATGAAGAGGTAACTTTTAATGTTTTCAAGGCTATGAAATTTCCAAAGGAAGAGGAGGAGTGCTTTAGAGTTGATCTGATTGAAGGAATAATTAGGGTGCTATTTATTGAATCAGTGAATGAAGACCGTCTTAAAACCTCATTGGTAAGTGAAAATTTATCTGATGATTCATCTATGGTAGAATGGGTTCAAATGTTAGATTCTGGTCCAAAGTTCACACGATGTATGCAAAAATGTGAACCTTTGGATTATTGGGGAAAGCCAGCTAAAAAGGTGAAATCATCCTTGGAAGAACTGCCCACCTTGGAACTTAGGCCATTGTTTAACCATTTACGTTATGCCTACCTTGGTTCTTCTTTGACTCTACATGTTATAATTTCTGTAGCAGTTAATGAGGTTTAAGAGAAAAAGTGTCTAAGGGTACTTCGGCAGTATAAAATAACTTTTGGGTGGACTTTTGTAGATATCAAGGGGATAAGCCCATCAATTTATATGCATAAATTTTGTTGGAAGATGAAGCGAAACCGACTATTGAATAACAATGAAGACTCAATCCCATTATGAAAAAAGTTGTTAAAAATGAAATCATTAAATGATTGGATGTAGGAATTGTCTACCCTATCTCAGTTAGCTCATGGGTAAGTCCGGCTCGATGTTTGTAGAAAAAAAGGGGGAATAACAGTAATTACGAATGAATATAATGAATTGATCCCTACTCGGACTGTTACGGGTTGGCGAGTTTGTATAGATTATAGAAAGTTGAACAAGGCCACTTGTAAGGACCATTTTCCTCTACCATCATATATCTGATGTTGGATAGGCTTGCAGGACATGAATATAATTGTCTCTTGGATGGATACTCAGGCTACAACTAGATTTCCATTGCACTCGAGGATCAGGAGAATATGACAATCACATGCCCATATGGTACCTTTACCTTTCGTAAAAGGTCTTTAGGATTACGGAATGCGCCGACAACATTTCAACTATGTATGATGGCTATTTTTTCAGATATGGTCGAACAAAATCTCGAGGTATTTATGGATGACTTTTCGATTTTTTTGGATTCGTTTGATTATTACTTAAAAAATCTCAGTCTTGTACTCAAATGGTGTATGGAAACGAATTTGGTGTTAAATTAGGAAAAATGTCATTTTATGGTGCAAGAAGGGACAATCTTAGGCCATAGAGTTTCAGCGAACGGAATCAAAGTCGATAGAGCAAAGATTAACACCATTGAAAACCTTCCACCTCCAGTTTCAATAAAAGGTATTCGAAGTTTCTTGGGACACACAGGTTTCTATAAAAGGTTTGTAAAGGACTTCTCCAAAATCACGAAGCCACTTTGCAATCTTTTGGAGAATGATGTCCCATTTAACTTTGATAAAGTATGCCAAGAAGCCTTTGAGGTTTGAAAGAAGAAAATAGTCACTGCACCTGTAATCATAGCACCAGATTGGAGTATCCTATTTGAATTAATGTGTGAAGCTAGCAATTTTGTAATTGACGCAGTTTTAGGTCAACGTAAGGAGAAAATCTTTCACACCATATATTATGCTAGTAAGACTTTATTGGATGCCCAACTGAACTATACCACTACCGAGAAGGAATTATTAGCAATTGTTTATGCTTTTGATGTGACGAATGTATTGTTTGAGTTGTGATTCTGGGGACAGAATCGTGGTAAGGAGGGAAGGATGTAACAATCCAAGAATTTATTTTTAATTTAAAAT
This sequence comes from Panax notoginseng, assembly GCA_016801055.1. NCBI lineage: Eukaryota > Viridiplantae > Streptophyta > Magnoliopsida > Apiales > Araliaceae > Panax > Panax notoginseng. Next base: position 124,665,214 of record CM029018.1, read on the forward strand.
ATTTATTAAGTTAAATAAATATTTTATTGATTTAATTGGTATTTTATTGATGTGGTTGTTGTTAGTAAATATTTGTGAATTAAATTTATTAGATAATATTCTAATTTAATTTAATTTAATAGTTAGAGAGTTGTAAGATAACATGAGATATTATATCGTTGTTTTAATTTAATAATTTAAAAGATAATATTCTAATTTAATTTAATAGTTAGAGAGTTGTAAGATAACATGAGATGTTATATTGTTGTTTTAATTTAATAATTTAAAAGGGTATGTTAAATTATTAAATAAAATTATAATGAGATTATAATTTTATGATATTTGTTTAAGTGGAAAATTTATTTAAACTTTAGTATGTGTAATTAGTTTATTTAACTAATGTTGGATATGGAATCCAAATAAATAATATGGGATTATAAACTATGATGTAATGATTTATTAAAATAAATTAAATGGATTTACCCAAACAAGGCTTCAAATATTAAGTCTTTATTTTAAGGAGTTTTTGCCAAACAAAGCCTTATGACTTTTGAATTTTGAATTATAATTATAATAAGTAAAATAAATCAAATAATAAATAATATATATTTTATAACTGATGAGCGCTTAAGTTTTGTAACTGCTATATTAAGTATACGTATTATGGCCCTATCAGTTATTTATTTTACGCTTAATTAACTAAGAGTTGGCCTATACTGATACTAAGAAGAGAAAAGAACAGAGAATTTGATAGAGAGATTAGAGAGAGTGAGAGTTCTATGAATTACAAAGAAATCCGTTGGGTGTTAGCAAGAATTATCGAGCAATTGAAGGTATTTCCATAGTCTTAATATTATATATGTATATATATATATATATATATATATATATATATATATATATATATATATATATGTGTGTGTGTGTGTGTGTGTGTGTGTGTGTGTGTGTGTGTGTGTGTGTGTGTGTGTTTTACGACATAAACTTCCAAGTTCAGTAAATTCAATTTTTTGAATTGTTGATATACAACTGATAATTTGTGATTATACGTGTTTGTGATGTTAGAGTTTGTATTTAGACAAGAAATTGTATGCTAATTACGTTTAGGAAGGAAGAAAAGTATTTACAGTGTATGTTTATACATATAGTTTGTGAAAGTGCCAAATTTGGTGGTTAATTTGTAAACTAATCTGTAAATTGAACCTTGAATATGTTAATTCGGTAAGAAACGAAGATAACGTAGTTTGAATGAGTTAATTTGGTGTAAAATTGTGATCACAGTGTGAATTTCTATGAAGGATGTCAAAATGGAGTTTTTGTACAAAAATATGAAATTTAAGGATTTAAATTAGTTGAAGTTGTTGTTTAGTTGTTCTAAGTTAGCATATATGTGAGGAATCATGTTATATAAGTTAGCATATATGTGAGGAATTCGTGTTAGTGGGCTTAGAACATAGTCAAAACTCGCATTCTGCAAAACTGGTACTGGTACCGAGAGCGGGCGCGTTGCCTCTAGGCGTGGGCGTGCTGCTGCGCGGGCGCGCCGGACTCTAAGGTAGTTATGGCGCGGCCCAGTGAAGCCTGCTACTTCTGCAGACTTTGGACACCCATTGTAACTTGGTCTAATGTTATGTTAATGTGAGAAACATGTAATGAAGAGGTTAAAATAGAATCGTATCATGTGGTTAGTAATTCTAAAGTGTAAAATTAGTAAGTTGTGAAAATGATATGTTATTTAATGAATAATGAATAAGTGTTGTGAAATTAACACGTGTGATTCTGAAATGTGTATGTTAAAGTAGAACTTATACTAAAATAACGAGTTTAACTAGAAGTGTGTGTTATATTGGAAAGTGGATGTTAGTATATCTAATAGATATTGTGATTCTAATACTATGTGTAGGTGAACGTGAGTTGTAAATTTATAGCTGACGCACGAGGCAAGTTCCTTACCCTAAACTGTTATTGAGCAAGTTCTTTATTCCTAAATTTTATTTGAGCAAGCTCTAATACTAACTTAATTCGAGCAAGTTTTGAATTCTAATCATTGTTGAATTATTCTACATTGTTTATAGTTAAGCAAGTTTCTTTAGTTCATTCTTTTATAATGAATGCTTCTTGAACTCCAGTCTCTAATATTGAGCTGTCTTATCTTAAATTACTTTGCACAAGTTATTATCATGTTGAGCAAGTTTTGTTTTCAACTTGCTATCAGTTAATGTATGTCCAATAATTCCATTTCTTATTTAATAAGATCATAGCCTTAGCTTATTATTATTCAAGCCAGGTTTATTGTTCCTTCAATACTTATATTTTTAGTTATTTCCAAGCATGAGTTAAATGTATAGTTGGTTCACCTATTCTTAATCATTCTACGTTATGTAGTTATTGATCATTTATAGTGTTATTGAACTTTGATTGATTCAACTAATCCTTTTGTTGATGATCGTTAAACTCTAAATTACCCTTGAAGTTTGTCCAAACCAAACTTTCTTTGGTGCGGACTTGTACTCTAAAACTGAGAATAACAACCCTATTATAAGGGTACGCGATGCGTTTAGATGTTTGTGCACAATACATGGTACGAAGGGTTGATCCCCCTAAGTACGTGGAGTCCTTACAGTATAACTATGTAGGTTAAAGTTGAAATATTATTTGTAACCATGGACATAGTTCGTGGTCTTATGACCCTCAGATATATTTTATATTTTGATTCCGATTTTTGGTTATCATTGATAGAGTACTATTCAGTTTTGATGAGCCTATTCATTGGCAGTTATTATTCTCTTGTTGTTCATTGCTATATCTAGTGAGCATTTGTTTTGCTCACTTTTGCGTAAATATAATTATTGCAGATAAGGTTGAGAAAGTCGATGAACCTACTACAAACAAAGGAAAAGGAAAAATGTACAAGTGATGAAGACTTGTAATTTTATTGGCTTTTATGTTAATGGACTTTATTTAAATGATGTGATGTAACTATTTTTATTTTCGCACTTCATTTATGTTAAAGGTTAGATAACCTGGGAGACTTTTGATTTAATGATGTAACCCTTTAATGGGAGAATTTATGGTTTAAATGTTACCATATTTGGGTAGATAGTATGAATGTATGAAAAGTGAACACCAAGTCTTAGGGGAATGAAGTACCCAGATTTGGGGGTGTCACAAGTTGGTATCAAAGCTTTAGGTTACGAACCTTAGGTGGGAAAAAGCCTTAGGAAGTAACCTTTGAAAAGATAGTGGTGATAAACTCTTATCGAGTTTTAAGAAAAAAAGTAATAAAACACTTATGTGCTTATGTGGTTGTAACCTATGTGCTCGTGAGTGTCGAGTAGTAAATTGAAACTTAAAATTTTGTTATCAAGATGGCTAATGTAGGAGAATCCAGTCAGACTAGGGAGGAAGGATCCCAGATGCCTAGAGAGGAAGAGCCTCGAGATGTTCAGGTGGTTTGGGAACAACTACTGCCACGAGAAACATCTCTGTTGGTCACAGTGGTTGAGCAGGAGGGTTTACCTTTTGAGAATGATGAGATAGAAATGGACGAGGAAGACCCCGTTGAGCTGCCACAATCGAATGAGGATGAGGAGGATGAGGAGGAAGAGATTCCACTAAACTCGATCGTTGCTCGTATGTACGATGAAGTATACGATCGCAATGTGGAACTTCAGGATACCGTCAAGGAGTTGGAAGAGATAGTAGCTGAACAGCAAATCGCAATGGCGTAGAAGGACAACGAGATCCAGGATCGAGATGAACATCTGAATAATGTCGAAGGGAAGCTAATACACACTGAAGGAGAGAATGAACAAATGACAGAGGATATTGCAGAGCTGAAGAACAAGTTGAAAGAAGAATCTATTAAGAGGCAAGAGCCGAAGATGCGTACGAGGAAGCTTATCAACGAGCCGGGATAGCAGAGAGAGGTGCAAGTAAAGAAGATCAAGATGGAAGAGATGAATAGTGTTTTTAACACCGTGATCAATCGAGCTCAAGATCGGGTTATGTGTTATCCGATTCAGTTCGAGACGTTGTCATCGTACATATTAGATCATCGAACAATGTTCCGTATTATGGAAGAGGAGCATCGTAAGGCTATGCAATATTTTAGTAGGACGTCATAAATGTAATTACTATGTGATTAGTGAATAAATAAGATGTAAATCCCTAGTATGATATAACCCATTGGATATGATGATGATAAAGTTATCCTGAAACTTTAGTAGTTCAGGAAAGTGATGTAGAAAGCAAGAATGCTATCATTATTATGTTTTTAAAATATCATGAATGAATAAAAGTTAGTATTTATTCAAGATATTGTGTGTTATGTGGTAATTTTGTGATGTGCAAATTAAGTACATAATACTTAGAAGATTAAGTAATAATCTAATGAGTGTATTTTAACAGAAAATGCCTCCAAGACGTTAACCACGATAGAGGACCCCTGAGGGATCTACCGATAACAACAATGCAGAGGCTAACCCAGTTCAGCAGTTAGTGACGTTACTGACGGGAACATTATAGAATCAACCGCAGAATCAAGCCACAACTTTTAAGGATTTCAAAGCGGTTAGACCACCATAATTCCATGGGTCCCTGATCATGGAGATAGAGAAAGTTTTTGATGTTGCTAGAGTAGGTGAGAATCAGAAGACGGCTTTTGCAACATTTATGTTGAAAGTAGAGGCTAGTTATTGGTGGCACTACTACAAAACAGTAAATAGACAACGCAGAAAAAACTTTGTGGTTTCAGTCAGAAAAACGTCGTGGTTAAGGGTGTCATCTATTTGACACCCTTACACAACGTTTTTAAAACGTTGTAGTTAAGCACAATACACAACGTTTTTTAGGAAAAAAAACGTTGTAGATTTGTTTTCCAAAAATTAGCAGATGCTTAAAAACGTTGTAGAATGTATGATTCCACAACATTTTTTGGATAAAAATGTTGTTGTTTAGTATATCAGACAACGTTTAGGCACATTTACACAACGTTTTAAAAATGTTGTAGATTAAAAAAAAAAGAAAAAAAAAGTTGTGATTCACCTACATTACCAATGCACCTGCAATATGCTAATGCCATGATATACAGCTAAAAGGTCTAAATTCTCATTTAAATTTAAAGCCAAAATGTATCAACCATTCAAAATACATCCCAATAATACCATTCGTTTACAGTTTCAAATTACTACATCCACAAAATATATATCAAACTATCCATACATACATCTCATATTTAACTCTACGTCAAGAAATGCCGCAAAGTCATCACTGCTTGACGAATTTACAGGAGAATCGGTGACAAGACTCATCTGAAAAAATTGAAGCTTGAATCAGTAACAAGACTCACCTGCAACAAGGTATGCCAAAGTTGAAGCTTGAAAAGAACATTTGGTAGTTCATGAAAATTTCCAACAATTGTCCTCTACCTCTTTATTTGCATGTTGATAAACAACCACCTTCTCAGCTACATCTCCGCCCTTAGTTTCCATACTCAACTGCAATCAGCCAAAGAAGAGAATCAAAAAACAAGAAATTTATGGAAGCTGAACCTAAGAAGAGAAACCATTAATAAAGAAAGAGGTGTACGTAACCACATGAAACAACCACATGGATACAAGCAGACAGATTCTGGAGCAACCACATGGATACATATATTCTGTCTAAACAATTAAGGTAAGGGACTAAAATACTTTGACTTACCCCGTTCTCGTCATCATGTGTGCTCACTACCATAACTAATCTTGCATTAATTAAACCATAAACATAAGAATAGAAAAGGTTATATATTCTGTGTTCTTCACCATTTCCACTAATTTAAGAGACCAATAGTAACAAAAGAATGATGGAAAAAGAATAGTTTTAAGTACATTCTAGGCGAAGGCAAATGCATGTAAAACCTTGAGGTGGCTTCTTAATTCATTATCAGAATTGCCATTTGAATATGAGAAACAATTTATCTGGCAAAAGACAAGTAATTCATGTCCATTAAAAAATATAAAATAACACTTATATTGAGTGATACACAGCTTTTATCCAAGACAAAGGACAGGTAGTGCAAACTAACAATCTGGAGTGCATAGGGGCAAAGAGATTTTCTCTGAATATCAAAATATCAAAGTCTGTATCAAAGTCTGCAAACCCCAAACACTAATAAGAAGATGGTCTGCATAACATGATAATTTTGTCTTTCCACTTTGCCTACCAGGCTAAATATTCAATAACTTAGTTCTTGCAAAAGTTCAATAAAGATAAACTCGTAAGATTAACAACAAGCTATGTGACAACATCATACCTGCATTCTTTGAGCTTGTCTATGAGCCCTGGCTCTCAGCCAAGCTGTGTGACAGCTTCAAGGCAAATCTCACCCACTGGGGCAGAGAGTTTGGTTATGGAAACAAAGAAAAAAGGGTCTGCAAAAATGGGTCAAAAGCAGTGCTGGAATTAGAACAGCAGAAGATTAGACATGAAAAAGTTGCTAAGGCTAGAGTATGCCTTCTTTATTTTGACATTTACGTCAGCCTGTGAAATTCGTCACATTACAACACAGCATAATATTAAATCTGCAAACAAGATTAATCTAGAGGAGGCCTAGGAAACATCTCAGCTCATTGCTTATTCCATTATTTAGATAAACAAACACCAAATTAAAACGATTTAAACTTAAATTGATTGGGATTAAATAATAACTCCTCGTCCTCCATATAAATGGAAAATAATGGATCACTCTTCTTCTCCAGCCCTTGCTGCAAAGCAGGAATCAAATCTGCATCTCAAAATAATTAACCTCATTAGGATAAGGAACCATATTAGCACAGGGAAGAAGAGTAATGCAAGGAGCACAACGTTGAGACAATATGATAGGCTTGTTTTCCCTCTCCATTTTGTCGTAATACTCTCTTGCAATTACATTCACTTCCATCTGATCCATGCCCATTTAACATATGTCAGCCTGTTCAGATAAAAGAATTTTTGTATTATTATACAATATAGTCGTACAGAATCTCAACATGTTATAATTACAATATTTCATAGACTGGAATTAAAATTACCTCATGGAAAAATATATCTATACATTGCATGATTATGTATACTATATGAGATGCATAAAATTCTTCTTGCTCGCCAAGACCCATATTCTGAATGTAACTGAGAAAAGTCTACCCATTAAATACATTTGAGTAGCATCAATACACAAATTTTGAAGCAGATCAAATCACAAACCTTTTACCTCTCTATCTTAGAAACCGTGTTCCATTTGGCTATGTTTAATACCAGAGGCCAGTATTCATCTGATCGAGAATCAATTTCTTTGGAAGCCCACAACAACTCTACTTTCCCATCTTCTAGATTAATCCTTAAAGCTTTTAATATCTCAATAAAATATTTCCCAGCAATTTGGATTTTATTCAAATCTCCCCCAATTTTATTGTTTAATTGTGCAAACAAATCTGCAATTCAAATTTTTACTTTGCAAACAACAGAAATCATTGTCTTGACATTAATAGCCTTAACAACACCCTGTACAGTATAAAAAAGAAAATATCAGTTGTAAATAAGCACATCTAAACACAAGTAAATATAAGTACTCTATCAATTTCAAAATATAGGACCAAGTTTGACCATTTCACATTAAATTTACACATTTTCAAATTTAAAATGGTAAACTTTTTAAACACTAACATTTTTCTGATCTTGGTAAACTTTGTTTCTCAAATTCGAAAGAGACTTTCACACACACAACAACAAAAAAGAGCTAATTACTAAATCAATGAGTTTAAAATTTGGACATGCGCTATGTGCATTCTTCCGGAGGGTTCAAATCGGTCAACCGCAATGGGTTGGGGCTTTACAGTTAAGACACTTCGAAGCTCATCCTTTGTAGTACATTCCTCCAAAAAACTTTTATGAAATTCCAGAAAACCTAAATCTACAAAACAAAACTAAGTAAATTAGTTGAAATCCAAATTACTGACCTGAGAGGTTTAACCGCTATCAGTCTCACCAATAAGGATTAGGGTTTGATTAGCTTTACCAACTTTGAAGAACTCCTCTTTCTGCTGCCAAATAGGCAAAGTTTTCCTCTTCTCCAAAATGTCATAGTGTTACTGTTATTCCCGTCAGAGCCGCCTTCGTTGGGTTTAGTGAGCTTCGAGATTGAGCTATCATCCACCACATCGAACAAGCTCACCTTTCCTTTCCTTTATGTTCCCATCTGATCAAATATGATGGCGACGGCCAGAGAGAGACATTGCAGTAGACTCGGTAACTAGGGTTTCGATTTTATGAGCGAAAGACGGCAGAGAAAGACATATAATCCACTCCGTGTTTTAATTTTAACTTTTCATTTAAGCTCTGTGTTTTTTAAATAGGTAACGCTTTTTTAAAAAAATGTTATATATTTAAAATTAAAAATTACCCCTTATAAATAGATAACGTTTTTTCATATGTATTTACAACGTTTTGTTAAAAAAACGTTGTAAAAAAAATACCACAACGTTTTTTATAAAAACGTCATCTTTTAAGTGTTGTCTATTAATGGTTTTGTAGTAGTATGGCAAGCCAATAAAACTTGAGGAGGTCAAGGGGTGATGACTTGTGATAGGTTTAAGGAGATATTTTTCGAGACTTATTTCCCCGAGAGTTCGAAGAATCAGATGGAGGTGCAGTTTCTGAAACTGAAGTAGGGATCAATGACGGTATCAGAGTATGCTGTAAAATTTAACGAATTGGCATGGTTTGCTGTGACGCCCCCAAATTCGAGCATCTTCCAACCCGACAGATGGTGTTATATGGTACTCATAACTATACATTCCTTCTATTACAACAACATCAAAATGTGTGTATCAACGATATTCTTATTACATTGATAAAAATAAATCTCGTTCCCAGGTTCTTAAACCGTTACATTCCTTGTTTGTCGTAATATAATTCATACAACCATACTAATCTATTACAGAATAAACTAATCATTCATCTTCGCCTTGCCTTTATCTTGAGTAGAACCCTCAGTTCGCTCGACCTTAGCTGCAATCATATGATTCAAGCAAGAAGTGAGCATAACTAGCTCATCAAGTTTAATAATATATTATATAAATACCACTTTGAGAATCATATGATTATTCTTCAATAACTGAACAATAGTTACAAAGTACTATAGAACATTGAATATCACTTCCCAATTCATAAAATAATTTTGAAGTACGTATAGTAGCTTAGAAATTCTGAGTAGGTCCATAGACCATGAACATTCTCTTTAGCTTTTATTCATGAAAAGGACATCCCAGCACTAAGTTCGTAAGTCCGATATATCTTACGAGCACATCTAGGTGATCAACTTATAGTACTCTATGTTGATCAACACTCATCCGTTAAACATATTTACATTTAAGTTTTGGCAACCTCGCGTGCCCATCAAATAATCGATGTAAAATACATTTGTTTATTCATACTCAGGCTTACTTTGAATCCGTACCAAACAATTAGCGTAGGATAGCGTTATCAATTCTATATTGAAAGACTCGTAAATAAATCAATCAATCTTTATGATTAGTCTAGCCGAGTTAAAACTGGCATCGACCCATTTCGTAAAACAATTCATGCATCTCGTAACATGAATTACTGAACACGAAGGTTAGACAAGCGTTAAGAAAACTTGCCTTCAGCGTCTTCTATAGAAAAATTACTTTTCTTTTGAGTCTTTACGGTCTCTACAACACATAACCACATAACATATCACATTAGGTCATGAATGAACATACATGGTTCCTATGAATCTTACCCTTCTTCTCAATCTAATCATGTATTGTATTTGTTATTATTGGTTCCGGCTTGCCGTTATAATTTACATCGTTCTTACCAACTTCTTTTTCTTATATGTCTTAAGTTAATTTACTTCATTAATAAAGGTAAATTTGACTTATTAATCTTCCCTATGGCTTACTAACGTTTTAACGTTATTAACCGAAACTCGATCGTCATTGGTTAAGTACACTTATTATAATAGCCCCAGATCCTGATCCCTAATCACCGCAGATATTGTACAATCATTCTACAACTATTACGAAAGATATAAACATAAATTATTTATACATTAAACTTTACACATTAATCCCCAACATTAACTTATACACAATTCATAACTTATTTGACTTACAGTCATTAATATACAATACTGTTACATTTCTAGCTACACATATTATCCAAAGCTGAAGTTATCTTTGACTTTTTCTTGTATCCTACATATTCGTCTTAATCTGCAATGTTTATCATGATATAGCAAATGTGAGCAACAAGTTTACCCATCAAGTTTAAATTTATTTAAGGATATATCATGATTGAAAGAATATGAATAATAGATGGCTAACATTCCACAATATATTTGTGAACTAGCATGAACAAATTTTATAACTGAACGACCAAATCAATAGGAATTGAATGGTCAGTAAAGTACATGAACAATTATAACTGGACTATATGGTAATGAAGGTGATCAGCCTTTCATACCTGATGAACACATGTATTAGTTGCACAGAAAGCTATTCAACAATTCATAGACATGGTAATCAACAATGATTAGCCATAAGCATATTTGAATGAAACAACTCAAGGTCGAGTTTAAGAAAACTTGCACAATAATTAGAAGTTCAAGGTTAGGAACTTGCCTGAATCATCGACTTCTGTTACGCAGTTTATATCACTTTATCCGAAGACCTAACGTTAGTAATATAGATCTCCACATTAGAATAATATCATCACAATATAATACTATTATAAATATTTTTATAAAATAATCCTAAACACATAACAAATAACCATATTTGTCCACAAACTACTTAAGACTCGGTATCAAGTCAAACTATTTCAGTCTGAGTTGAACCCGACACAATTCTAACATCCCGACGGTCTAGTCGGATAATTCTCGAGCCTAATATCACTAAGACTCGGTCTAAACACTTAACAATTAACTTATATAATTTTTTATTCAGTCAAAATATTTTTCATAAGCTCATAATAATTTTTTAAATAATTATTTCCATTTATCATAATTTCTCAATCACTTATTTCGTATTTATATAATATAAATACCACCTTATTCTTTTATCATTAATATTTATTTAATATTATATATTAATGAAAATCATAACATAATATTATAATATATTTATAATATCTCAAAGTATTTTTAATACTTTAATTTCTCATTTAAATTAATTTTTAAACATTTAAATCCATTATCCAGTAATTGACATTAATATTTAAAATATTAATATTTTAATGACAAGATATCAAAAGTTATATTTTATAACTTAAAATATTTTTCTAACACTTAACTCATTTTTACATGATTTTTAAATCATAAATTCTAATTTTCATTAATTTATTTAATATATTCATTAAATAAATCAATTGCCATTAATATTATTTTATTAATAAAATTCATCACAAAATATCAAAAGTTATTAAAAATAACTTAAAATATTTTCTAACACATTATTATAATTTTTCATGATTTTTCAAGTATTAAAATTATTTTTAAATAATTTATTTAATATTATAATTAAATAAATTAAATACCATTAATATTCTAAAAATATTAAATATTTATGAAATATACTCAAAATTATTAAAAACCCATTTGTAGGCTTTAAAATAATTTTTAAGAATTTATTTTGTATTTTTAATAACTAAAAACTATTTTTCTCTAATTATTTATTAAAATAATTAATTTTTAGAAATTAATTGTCACTAAAGGGACCTATAGCGACAGAACCATCACAATAGGTGTTCTTGAGCCTTTAAAGTCAGTGTGCAGGGTGTCCACTTTGACCATCAATAAATCTTAGATCTTTATATTTTTTGGGCAGCTAAAGTGTTAGACATGTAGTATTTGTGTAATACTACACACCCAAACTGGTTTCATGGCCATACAGCAACACATTAGTGAGATACAAGCCCTCAAAGATCTTGTCAGATGCTGTTCTTCATTTCTGGGTTTTCCAGAAATGAAGAACAGTTGCAGGGTACCACTTTTGATGCTATGTAACTTTGATTTTAGGCATTATTTGTGTAATCTAAGAGTTCACACATGTAGTATACATGTCAGGGTTTAATAACATAACTTTATTTCAGTCTAAAAATATCTTAGGTGAGAGATCAAGGCTGGTCAAACGCTTGTCAGAAGCTGTTCTTGACGATTTCTGGGTTTTCCAGATTTTGTCCTAAGCAATTGGCCAATGTTGGCTTCACCAAGAATATCTTTGATTCTATACATGATCTGGGTGATCTAAAGGCATGATTTTGTAGTCCTTATGTCAGACTACATCATCAAAACAATAACATGTCCAAACTATCAAACAGATGCAAGATCAGAGGCTTTGAAAATTTTGTCAGAGCTTTATGGGTTTCTTGGTTTACCCATATTTATAGTTTTCGTGGTCGGTCAACTAACTTTGACCACTTATAACATGGAATCTATACATGATCTGACCCTGATTCCAGTTCTAGATCATAGTCCTAATGTCATAGAACATATCTATAACTTAAAACACACATAACACTTAACAAGTAAAGATCTAAAGGCCCTGACATATGACTGTCATGCCATATTTTTAGGGTTCTTGGTCTGTTTGAAAACTTGATTTTCTAGCTTCTAGATGTAATGGATCTTTGATGTAACATCTTGGATCACTAAATAACATCCCCTAACATAACTTTAACCAACAAACAATAACAAATAACATGAGTCCAATAGATTTGTACAAGGCTAGGGTTTTATACCTTTATGCTTTGATCTTTGATTTTCTGATCCTTGATCTGTTCTTGGAAGGCTAAGAGCTGATCTTGGCTTTGTTTATCACACACTTTCCCTCAGAGTTTCAAAAATTAGAGAGAGAAAAGAGGTTGGATAAGATAAGAAGTAAAGTAAGATTTTTCTTACTTTAAATCTTTTATTTCTTGATTCAATGTATAAGGATTGTGTAGGTGGCATGTATTGGCTGATATGTAATAGATTTTATCACATGGCAATATCAAATGGGATGAGTCACCAAAGATTTGATAAATCTTTTACTTAAATTTTAAGTAAAAGGGCATTTTCGTCGTTTCGCACTCACTAAGGGTAATTTGGTCCTTTCCCCTATAAATTTAAGGGCATTTTGGACATTTCCCTTTTATTCCATAACTTATTACACTTAAGCTTTTATTCTTAACATTTGAGTTCCCGAATTAGGGTTTCGAATTTCCAGAACTGAAATTAGGGTTTTCTGATCTTATCGTTAAGGTTTCTAAACAATCGTTAGAGTTTTCTAACTTAACCATGACATCTTCAACATAACTTTAGGGTTTGCTAACGTTACAACCTATTCGATCAATCCTTGATCCTTATTCACAAACGGTACACATAAAATCTCTAATGTGACTTATCTATCAATGTTTGATCTTATCCACCATTCAGCACACATAGAACCACATACACATATTCTTATAAACTCATACTCTAAACATATATCTCATTATCAGACTAACACTTAGAGTCTACCAAATCATTCAAGTCCTTTTCAAAAAAAAAATTTGAAATCCTTAAAATTTCTTCACAGAATCTTCAAATACATACACTTATTTTCAGTCTAGGTCTATCATATAACCTTTAACCCAGCATTTCAGGATTTTAATAATTATCTAAATTCTCGGATTGTAACATTCACCCCTTCTTCTAAGAATTTTATCCCCTAAATTTAACTTACACCTTATACCATGCAGCTTACGCTTTTCATACCCATCATCACATGCTACCAAATACACCTCTCACAAGAGTAAAAAAATTTTAAATCATAATGAGGAGTCATATAGACTATGAATTTTCATTTTTACAAAGGTTTTATGGAAATTCATCCGCAAACCATCTTATCTTACGGACATAGTGGGTAGCTAGCCCGTTATGCCCTGTACTTATTAAGTATTGCTGGTCTTATCTGTTTCTCGTTATTGCCATAGGCACAAAAATTTTACCTCAGTCTTATCGGATTCCGTACCAAAACAATTTGGTTCGGGAAAATTTTCAAAGAACGCTAAGAATTTTCATAAAAGTTGATCTAGCAGAATCAAATAGCTTAGACCCATATCAATAATCAATTTCAATTGAAATACGAATGTGTATAGCCAAACGCCGTTGGTAAATTAAAATTTTGAAAATATTTAGTTTGAAAATGACGCCATGATGTCGTACTGTATTAACATCCCGTTTGAGGATGCCGTCATCGAGTGACTTTGTCATAACACATCATACAATAGTGGAATAATGATTTTAGATCGAATTCAACACTAAGTATTCCTGTATTTACAACTTCATCAACTTTTTATCATCTCTGCACCAGGTTACATGGTACATAAGTGATAAATAAAATAAATTTTGATATTTCAAATCATTATCGTCTATCCGAAACAAATAGCATAGACAATTCTTTAAATCATTCAAAAATCATTGCAAATATGTTTTATCATCTCAATAGGTAACGAGGTGTCGATGGCCCGATGTCCATGCATACACAATGGTCACCAGGAGTTGAGAATAAAAAATTATTTTCGAAAGCACATAGTGCGTATTTAGCTTGATGTCAAAAATTTCTAGTCTAGCATAGCTAGAAGATTTGGAAAACTTATGTCTCCACTAATGATCAATTGCTTAGACAGTCTATATGTTCCTATTATCCTTAATACTCCATTCACACAAATCTATTCCCAGTTCGTCAAACCACACTCATGAGTTCAGGAACTTTTCACAATCATATGAGTTTAAGAACTTGTCATAGTCAGACCTTTGGCGTCCATTCGCTGAGGGGTTCATAAACATTTCATATAATTATGAGTTACAAACGTATTATAAGTATGAGTTTTAAGAACTCATACTTAACCTTATATTCTCTAACTATATACCCTACCTATCTGTTATACACACCTGAGAAAAGATTCACCTTCTCAACAGGTATATAGCAAACAACGCGACAAAATTTATAGTACATCTGAAATCTCACGTATTCCTAACTTCATTCTCAATAAGAATTTATTTAATCTGTATTCATAATCCTTTCCTGAATCTGTACCAATTCATAGTACAACAGACATACAACAATCTTTGCTGTAAACTTTTCAATCATTCACTTGATCTTTATCCATACTATAACCTTATCAGATCACTGAGTGATCTCATCGTATATAGTACGATTTATTTCTATACTATGATCGTTTTGTTTTACGATCTCCTGTCCCTGTACTTTTAGTCTTTTAGACTCCATCTATTCATCACTACAGTTCACCTTTATTTATCAGAGTTAGGGAACTCCGTATCTTTTATAACTCGTCGAGATTCGTCTTTGATTCTTACCGACTCACTAACTCTATTTGAGTTAGTTCTTATCCTAATCATTACGGTTCTTAGTCTCAGGTATTCCTACCTAAGGTTCATGACCTCAAGCTTTGATACCAAGTGTAATAGCCCCAGATCCCGGTTCCGAATCACCGCGGATCTGGTATAATCATTCTATAACTATTGCGGAAGATATAAACATAAATATTTTGTACATTAAACTTTACACATTAATCCCCAAGGTCGAGTAACCTTAACTTATACACAATTCATAACTTATTTGACTTGCAATGTCATTAATATACAATACTATTACATTTCTAGCTGCACATATTATCCAAAGTTGGACTTGTCTTTGACTTTTCCTTGTATCCTACGTATTCGTCTTAATCTGCAATGTTTATCGTGATATAGCAAGGGTGAGCAACAAATTTACCCAGCAAGCTTAAATTTATTTGAGGATATATCATGATTGAAAGAATATAAATAATAGCAGGCTAACATTCCACAATATATTTGTGAACTAGCATGAACAAAATTTATAACTGAACGACCAAATCAATAGGAATTGAATGGTAAATAAAGTACATGAACAATTATAACTTGACTGTATGGTAATGAAGGTGATCAGCCTTTCATACCTGATGAACACATGCATTATTTGCACAGAAAGCTATTCAACAATTCATAGACATGGTAATCAGCAATGATTAGCCATAAGCATATTCGAATGAAATAACTCGAGGTCGAGTTTAATAAAACTTGCACAATAATTAGAAGTTCAAGATTAAGAACTTGCCTGAATCACCGACTACTACTACGCTGTTTATATCGCTTTATCCGAAGACCTAATGTTAGTAATATAGATCTCCACATTAGAATAATATCATCACAATATAATACTATTATAAATATTTTTGTAAAATAATTCTAAACACATAACACATAACCCTATTAGTCCACAAACTACTTAAGACTCGGTATCAAGTCAAACTATTTCAGTTTGAGTTAAACTTGACACAATTCTAACATCCCGATGGTCTAGTCAGATAATTCTCGAGCCTAATATCACTAAGACTCAATCTAAACACTTAACAATTAACTTAGATAATTTTCTATTCAGTCAAAACATTTTTCATAAGCTCGTAATAATTTTTTAAATAATTAAAAAATTATTACCATTTATCATAATTTTTCAATCACTTATTTCGTATTTATGTAATATAAATACCACCTTATTCTCTTATCATTAATATTTATTTAATATTAAATATTAATGAAAATCATAACATAATATTATAATATATTTATAATATCTCAAAGTATTTTTAATACTTTAATTTCTCATTTAAATGAATTTTTAATCATTTAAATCCATTATCCAGTAATTGACATTAATATTTAAAATATTAATATTTTCATGAAAAAATATCAAAAGTTATATTTTATAACTTAAAATATTTTTCTAACACTTAACTCATTTTTACATAATTTTTAAATCATAAATTCTAATTTTCCATAATTTATTTAATATATTCATTAAATAAATCAATTATCATTAATATCAATTTATTAATGAAATTCATCACAAAATATCAAAAGTTATTAAAAATAACTTAAAATATTTTCTAACACATTATTATAATTTGTCAAGAGTTTTCAACTATTAAAATTATTTTTAAGTAATTTATTTAATATTATAATTAAATAAATTAAATATCATTAATATTCCAAAAATATTAAATATTTATAAAATATACTCAAAATTATTAAAAACCCATTTTTAGGCTTTAAAATAATTTTTAAGAATTTATTTTGTATTTTGAATAATTTAAAACTATTTTTCTCTAATTATTTATTAAAATAATTAATTTTCAGAAATTGATTGTCACTAAAGGGGCCTATAGCGACATAACCGTCGCTATAGGTGTTCTTAAGTGTTCTTGAGCCTTCAAAGTCAGTGTGCAGGGTGTCCACTTTGACCATCAATAAATCTTAAATCTTTATGTTTTTTGGGCAGCTAAAGTGTTAGACATGTAGTATTTATGTAATACTACACACCCAAACTGGTTTCATAGCCATACAACAAAACATCAGTGAGATACAAGCCCTCAAAGATCTTGTCAGAGGCTGTTCTTCATTTCTGGGTTTTCCAGAAATGAAGAACAGTTGCAGGGTACCACTTTTGATGCTATGTAACTTTGATTCTAGGCATTATTTGTGTGATCTAAGAGTTCACACATGTAGTATACATGTCAGGGTTTAATAACATAACTTTATTTCAGTCTAAAAATATCTTAGGTGAGAGATCAGGGCTGGTCAAACGCTTGTCAGAAGCTGTTCTTGACGATTTCTGGGTTTTCCAGATTTCGTCCTAGGCAGTTGGCCAATGTTGGCTTCACCAAGAATATCTTTGATTCTATACATGATCTGGGTGATCTAAAGGCATGATTTTGTAGTCCTTATGTCAGACTACATCATCAAAACAATAACATGTCCAAACTATCAAACAGATGCAAGATCAGAGGCTTTGAAAAGCTTGTCAGAGCTTTATGGGTTTCTAGGTTTACCCAAATTTCCAGTTTTCATGGTCGGTCAACTGACTTTGACCACTTATAACATGGAATCTATACATGATCTGACCCTGATTCCAGTTTCAGATCATAGTCATCATGTCATAGAACATATCTATAACTTAAAACACACATAACACTTAACAAGTAAAGATCTAGAGGCCCTGGCATATGACTGTCATACCATATTTTTCGGGTTCTTGGTCAATTTGAAAACTTGATTTTCTAGCTTCTAGATGTTATGGATCCTTGATGTAACATCTTGTATCACTAAATAACACCCCCTAACATAACTTTAACCAACAAACAACAACAAATAACATGAATCACATAGATTTTTATAAGGCTTGTATTTTATACCTTTATGCTTTGATCTTTGATTTTCTGATCCTTGATCTGTTCTTGGAAGGCTAAGAGCTGATCTTTTCCCTCAAAGTTCCGAAAATTAGAGAGAGAAAAGAGGTTGGATAAGATAGAAGTAAAGTAAGATTTTTCTTACTTTAAATCTTTTATTTCTTGATTCAATGTATAAGGATTGTGTAGGTGGCATGTATTGGCTGATATGGAACAGATTTTATCACTTGGCAATATCAAATGGGATGAGTCACCAAAGATTTGATAAATCTTTTACTTAAATTTTAAGTAAAAGGGCATTTTCTTCATTTCGCACTCACTAAGGGTAATTTGGTTCTTTCCCCTATAAATTTAAGGGCATTTTGGACATTTCTCTTTTATTCCATAACTTATTACACTTAAGCTTTTATTCTTAACATTTGAGTTCCCGAATTAGGGTTTCGAATTCTCAGAACTGAAATTAGGGTTTTCCAATCATATCGTTAAGGTTTCTAAACAGTCGTTAGAGTTTTCTAACTTAACAATGACATCTTCAACATAACTTTAGGGTTTGCTAACGTTACAACCTATTCAATCAATCCTTGATCCTTGTTCACAAACGACACACATAAAATCGCTAATGTGACTTATCTGATCAATGTTTGATCTTATCTACCATTCAGCACACATAGAACCACATACACATATTCTTATGAACTCATACTCTAAACATATATCTCATTATCAGACTAACACTTACTACCAAATCATTCAAGTCCTTTTCCAAAAAAAAATTTTGAAATCCTTAAAATTTCTTCACAGAATCTTCAAATCCATACACTTATTTTCAGTCTAGGTCTATCATATAACCTTTAATCCATCATTTTAGGATTTTAATAATTATCTAAATTCTCGGGTTGTCACACTTATTGCATACCGTTCACGTTCACATTCAATTGACTTACCTCCAACCTTTAGTGTTATACTTAAGGTTTATAACATCCTTAATGATGTTACATTTAGTTAATTAAGGATTTAATTTACTCTTCATTCACTTCTCCTTTACTTTACATTCAAAACATTCTTCTCTATGCTTCACTTAGTGCTGGCGCTGCGGCGCCATCATTTTCTCTACAACTCGAGTTGCAGCACAGGTTTCCAGTACCTAGGACTCAGTCATGGCGCTGCGGTGCCATCTTCTTTTCTATTGGCCGCGTTGCGGCACCACTCTTCAGTGGCTAAGGGGCATTCTCGGCGTTGCGACGCCACTTAATTTGCCCTGACTGGTGCTGCGGCGCCAGTCCTCAGCACCAGAAAAATTTGATAGACAACTTTTTAGGTGAGATTCCTGGGCTCATAACTTCTTCGTTATAAGTTCAAATTGGCTCGTTCAAAAGCCGTTAGTTCACAAATTACATGCTCTAAGTGTTCACGCAAGAATTTTACATTTTCAAATCCGTTAACTCCAAATTCAACTTTTAGTTTATTTTAACGAAAACGATAAACGTTCATAAACGTTCAACGCTCGTTTCTTCGTTCTGAGTCAGAATTCGGTCATTTTAGAGTCTGCAACTCTAGAATGCCAAATGAGACTATACTCCATCGAAAGCCAACGTTTTCGAGCTAAATGTCACAATTCGACTTCCATTCCGAGAATTTCACGAATTCGACGATTATCGTCTAATCGTTTAAATTTCGGTATAACTTCGTTACTTATGATTTCTTCATCATTTCAAATGGATTCATTTCATCATACTAACATCTTAACATACATATTTCATTAACTTATTTACATGATAAGTTATTACTTGTTCTTCATGAGTTTATAACTTATAAAAGTATAAACTTCTTATGATTTTACTTCACATGACTTATCAAAGTTTAAGTCTTCTAACCATCATCCTCACATCTTCTAATCATACAAATTTCATTCATGTAAACATATTACAAGTTCTTCCTTAGTTCATAACTTATATATGAACGAATTGCTTATTCACGGCTTATTAAGACTTAAGTCCTTAGATTATTCATTCTTACTTCTTCTTATCATATATGTTCTACCAGTACTCACTTCTCTAACAATTGAAGAGAAAGAGAATCATAGTTTAGGTTCTTACCCTTGAAGATCACTTGATTAAGCTTTGTTCTTCTTCTTGCTTCTTGAATTATAAAATCTAGCTTTTCTAGCTTTTTCTCTCTAACCAATAAGTACTTATGATGTTGGATGAAATGAAACAACCAACAAATGAGCTAGCATCCTTCTTATTTATAGAAATCACAAACTGAGGGCTTAATGGTCAATAAGCCATTCCACCTCCTTAACTCCACCTTCTTACTATTCATTTCTTAAGCACTAAGTTAACTTGCTCATCACTTATAAGCACTTTACTTAGCCATTAAGTTTACTTAGTCATCACATAACTTATCTCTTACTTAGCCCTTAAGTTTACTTAGTCATCACATAACTTATCTCTTGCTTAGCCACTAAGTATAAGCACTTTACTTAGCCACCACTTGACTTATCCTTTGCTTAACCATTAAGTTTACTTGCTCATCACTTTGGATCACCCATGGTTTGCCCCATGGGTTTTAACTATCTAATAACCCATCGGTTCTTACTTTGGGCTTTTAGCCTAATTAACTTAATTTATGCTTTGGGCTTACATTTAACAAACACTTGGGCTTGTTCATTAATTCATTATGGACTTAACCATTCCTATACTTGGGCTTGTATAATTCCTAACAAATCTTACAAGTCAAATAAATTTGGCTTAAAGCCTTATAACATAAAATTTACGTATAAATCTCGTATTCTAACTCGTATACTTATTCATATGCAACAAATCGTCATTCATACATACTCGTATAATACCTCGTATTATACTCTGTAATGCCCGAGAAAATCGGATTTTTATGAGAATTAAATTTTTATTTGATTTTGTGGATTAAATAAATTTAATTGATTATTCATGTGAGTAAGCTATGTGAAGGTCGTTCTATGACCTAAATATATCGGAACGTCGTAGTATTTTGGCTACGTGAAGGAATTCAAGTGTTTGAATTTTCAAGACAAAAATAAAAGCTTTCCGAGATTTTTTTTAAAAAAAACACTATTGACGCATTTATACTCGAGAATTATTTTTGAATTTTTGAGAAATACGCAATGATAGAATATCGAGGTAAGATGGATTATCCAATAATATTTTAGTTATGGCAAACACATTTTTTCGCATGCGGACTTAAAACCTAACGGTTAGTGAAAGTGATTTCCGAGAAGAAATTTAAATGCGTATAATGAATTAAAGCGATGGTCGTATAATACATAGGTATTGTACGAGGTAATGAATACGAGTATGATACGAAGTATTATACGAGCATGTATGAATGATGGTATGTCGTATATGCTAAATAGTATATGAGTTAGAATACGAGATTAATACGTAGACAATATGTTCTATGGCTTTAAGCCATATGTAATGGACTTGTAGGATTGAATAGGAAATGGTAAAGTCCAATGGGAATTATGATAAGGCCCAATTGTAGGAAGGGATAAGTCCAATATGAATTAATGAACAAGCCCAATGTTAGTTTAATGCAAGCCCAAAGTATAAGTTAAGCTAATTAAGCTAAAACCCTAAAGTAAGAACCGGATCCCTTGATCGATCCAATAGGTAAAGATAAACCATGGGTGACCCAAAGTGGTGGCCAAGTAAAGTACTTGGTGTCTAAGTAAAGTGCTTAAACTTAATGGCTAAGTAAATGTGATTAGCAAGCAAAGTGCTTTTATGTGATGAGCAAGCAAAGGATAAGCTACGTGATTAACAAGTAAGCTTAAGGGCTAAGTAAGTGTGGTGACCAAGTAAGCTTAATGGCTAAGTTAAATAATGACCACGTAAATAATGTGATGAGCAAGTAACTTGATGGCTAAGCTAGGAATAGTAACGTGACGCCCCCAAAATAGGTATACATCACCCATCTTGAGTCGTCAGATATATGGTACAGAATATAAATATAAACTTAATTATACAACCGTCGTGTAATATACGACAATACATAAACTGAGAGTTTTAATAGGAATATTGTCATCTAGACAATATCCACACTCAAAGGAGTCCACATTACATTTATTGTCACACTATGTAACAGAATAGTGAAGACTACTAATGCTATCATCTGGACCGTCACTCCTTTCCCCGACTCGTCCCAACTATATTCTCATTTCCTGAAGAGAACAGTGAAAGAAAGGGTGAGCTCAACTAGCCCAGTAAGAAATATTATGACTAAGATAATGCAGAATAAATTATCAATAGTCTTCAACAATGTTAAACTAATAACATACAATAGACATTAAGTTTAACTGCAGCGGAATAACCAATCCATTAGAAGAGTCAAGTAGAGCATGATATGTACTATCTTCTATGATTTAAAATATTTTCATCAATTTTTATCTCTGAGACTTAGCTTAATAAATAAACCACATCATCTAATCATCTCTGTATTACGGGCCAAGGATATTCATTAAATCATCAACGGTCATGACTATACCGAATAATCCCTAGTCATAATCATACCAAAAACTGTCCATCAATGCACTACAGGCCACTGAGGACTTTCACCACATCATTCGTCACATTACGATCATGATTATACCTAATAATCCCTGGTCATAATCATACCAAGTCCATCTATGCACATAAGCCAAAGATGACTTTCATCACAATATAAGCATGAAAATGATGACAATGATATAAGCATTAATCAAACGAAAATAAGGATAAATATTAAAGACTTTAAATTTATCCAAATATTATCAATCACTTAATACTCATAATCTAATATTATTAATATTATAACAATATTTTAATCACTTCTTAAACTTATAAATAATTTATTTCAATTGTTTATACTTTAACAAATAATGCATTTAATCATTCAAAAATGCCATACTCCTAAGATTTCATCACCAATGATCAAATCTCTTATCAAAAATCTGCATATACCCTATATAGGATTCTCAAGCCATAAAATCCTATTTTTCAATTTTGTTAATTCACATAACATATTTAACTCATAAGTTCATAACTAAACTATTTTCATGAAAAATTACCAAATCAACTTGTTATTTTTCTATCCTTTGTCCAAACATATATACATATATTTCATACACAACAAGTATTTTTTTATAATTTTTCAACTCGCTTAAGTATTTTTCAAAAATCAATTTCTAATTAATTCCTTAAGAAATTAGCTACCCCAAGTTTAACTCCAAAAATTCTCAAATCTTGGCAGGATCTTACACATGTTAATGTGAGCTTTCAGATTAAATTTCATGGTCATCGGAGTTATAGAACTCCGGTTATAGCGTTTTTCGTCGAAAAAACCTAAATATTGAAATAGTCATAACTTGCTCATTTTAAGTCGGAATGAGCTCATTTTTGGACAGGAGGTACTTTATACCATATATTTTCATGTCCCAAAAGGCCGGAATTTTTTTCACAAGCTAAGTGGCCGTAAATGCCCTTTTAAACTTCTGGGCAGTAGCCTTTTTGGTAATTTACAGTTTTTTGACTCCTTTGCTAAAATCAGTCCACACGAAAATCTACATCACATTTTTTAGTGATTCCACTTGGATAAGTTAGAAAACTCATAAATCTAACTCCAGAACTTGACCTTGACCACACTCAAAAATTCAAAATATAATAGGAGATATGGTCAATTGAATTTCATACTTTATTTTTACTAAAATCTGATTTCAACCCTTTGTGATTTCTAAGAAACTTCCATATTTTCACATAATAACCAACATAACTCATCATGACAATGACCTAATAATTCAATAAAATAAGTTCAAGAATAAGTTTTAAAGATTTATAAGTTAATTTATCCTGAACTCAATAATGTCCAAATTGTCAACATGATACTGCTTTGTGGAGAAAAATTCAAGAATGATCAGAAGAATATTTCCACGAAAAGATACTGGATGAAGCGCAAATATCCAGGATATTCCACTAATTTCAAGGAATATAGAAGCCAAAACTTTAACCAACTGAATATAATAAAATGTATGACACTGCATATGGATTTTCACCCGCCATGCGGTAATCCACGTATACAGATCATTTCAACAATTTAATAAGGAATGAATACAAAGGATCATTCACCATACATGTGGTAATCCACATAGACAGATTATTCTAACAGAATAATAAAGAATGGAATAACAGAAGGATTCACCATGCGTGCGATAGACTGCATAGACAGGTTATTCCCAACAAAATAATAAATAATAGAACCAGGTCATGCGTAACGCACAGACAGGATATTCCGACAGAATAATAAACAATGGAACCAGGTCCGGCGTAAACGCATAGACAAGATATTCTGACAGAATAATAAATAATGGAACCAGGTCCGGCGTAAACGCACAGACAGGATATTCCGACAGAATAATAAAGAATGGAATAATAGAAGAATTTCACCATGTATGCAGTACTTCGCATAAACAGGTTATTCCAACATAATAATGAGGCACGAAATAACAGAAGAATTTTACCATGTATACTGTAGTCCACGTATACAGGTTATTCCAACAGAATAATAAGAGTCGAACAACAGAAGTTCTCTTCATGAATATGAATGAAATAATACCCCTTACGAGTAAAACAAATAATATCCCTTACCTTAGAAGAAACTGGATATTGGAAAAGTGAAGTAGCAGAATACTTTTCTTCTTTCTCTCTATAGTTTCTCTCTCTAGAGTTTCAGTGAATTCGTAAGAAATAATGAAGGAATGAGCTTCTATTTATAGAAGATCTGAAAGTGGCTCTTGGTCTTAACGAAGGGTCAAAATGTCTCTTGGTAATATTGAAGAGACAACTACTATTTGTGAATAGGCAATTAACTCTTGAAACACCGAAGGGGCAAATAACTCTTAAAAAACTGAAGGGACAAATAACTCTTGGAAAACTGAAGGGACAAATAACTCTTGGAAAACTGAAGGGACAAGTTACTATTTAAACTTTAAATCATCGATCCATATTGATTTACTATTATAATTTCAACCAACGGTCTGAAAATTAGCACATCTCCTCATAGAATAATATTGTACCCAAAAATGATTTGGACCGAAAAGAAATATATCTTTCGAGTGAATGGTACCCCGTGAATAGTAACTCATGAATAGTAACTCGTCACGAAAAGTGCTCCAAATACATGATTGAACAATATAACCTCCAGACATCAATTATTATCGAAATAAATGTCGATTTCCACTAACTCCAATAATTTTAACACAATGGAACTATCAAATTCATCTTTAATCAACACAAACTTATTCATCATAAATATTATAACTAACAATATTTAACAACCAGGTCGTTCCCAGGAAAGAGGGGGCTTTCTAATATGGATTTTTCCCTATTGGCGCGCAATTAGGTGACCAAACATCTCCTTGACAAAACTTCTAGACATTGTAAATATTGTAATTTAATAATATAAATAACTTTGTCGTCTCAATTATTGATTTAATAATATAACATATTATGCAGATGATAGTGTGACAATAATCGAATCAATAATATGAGAGATTTGATGCAACAATTAGTATAGCAATAATTGAGTATAATTGAGTAACTTCTTACGTAAGTATCAATAATCAATACGGTGTGCTACTATGCAACCACGCGTATTACTGTACTTTTACTACCGGGTAGTTCAACAGTTTTAACGGTAACGCTTTCACCGTTATTTTATAAAAAGATAATTCTGACATTTTCTTACTACGACAATACTTTCGTTGTGGGTTCACCAATGATTGTGCCGTCGTACGATTATTCCTGACAAAAAGAATATTTCCCGATCAAACGAATATTTTATAACAACTTGCATACTTTGTAAAATTTATAAATATCACCCACAACTATAACATTATATCAAATCCACACCATAATATAAAAAAATATTTCGAGAAGTTTAAATCTTTATTCATAAAATTTGGGGTCTCACAATCTCTCCTCCTTATGAAATTTTGCCCTCAAAATTTACATACGTACTTGGTATGCCCAAGAGATGAGGATACCTTGACTTCATTTCAGATTCTAACTCTTGAGGTATAACCTTTGAGTGTTGAATATGATCCTTCTTATCCAAGATTTTAACACGTATCTCCTCATACGTTAAATCTTATGCTATCTCATCTGGTTCTAATTTAATAATGTGGTTCGGGTCATCCACATATTTACGTAACATTGATACGTGAAAAACGTTATGAACACGTGACATACTTAGCGGTAAAACGAGTCTATAGGTCACAGTTCCTACTCGATCCAGGATTTCAAATGGGCAAATAAAATCGAGGGTTGAGATTTCATCTCTTCATCAACTCTTGCTTCTAGAATAACGCCATCTTGAACCTTTTTCTTCACATTCATCAGCTCCGGGTGTGTAGCTTGAGCGACCTTTAACTTTATCAATTAGAGTCGATTCTACTCGTATATTTAATATCACCACGTGGGTCCCTAGAGTCTTTAACTCTATCTTCATCATTTGTAAGTTATACGAAATGGGTTTTTGTACTGGGGTTAATACAAAATTCGTTTTCACGATTTGGAGGTAGGCCAGGAAATTCTTCGAAAATATGTCAGGAAATTTATTAACGATAGAAATATCATTCAAAAATGTGACCCTCATCCCAAGACTTGGATAGTACGTCACATTGGTACCTATTAACTTGCCATCGTCATTCATGACGTCGCCTATAGAAAATCTAGCTTTGGTGCATTCCACACAAGGAAGTCACCAGATAAAGGCTCATGGCTCTTTACTTATGGATTAATATGACAATGATTAACTTTAGTGGTTTGGTTGCTTGAATTCACATAACAGGTTGGTTAGGAATATGAATGTTAACCACCTTACGAAAAGCATGATGAGTAGTTAATCAATCGATTTCTAAAATCACATCAAACGAAAGTATTTTTAAAGAAATAAGATCGACAAGTAACGTGAAAGTGTCGATTTGAATTAAACAAGACTTATAAACAGTGGATGTAATGAAGGTTTCTCCCAATGGAGTTTCAACAGATAAATCAAAGTCTAATTTCTCCGGAGTCAAATTTAAACATTGAACGCAAGCAAGAGAGATAAAATAATGGGTAGAATCGATATCTAATAAGGCATAGACTTCACAAGAGTTTATAAATAACTTACCCATAATAACTTCGTTCGGGTTTCTCGACAAACGCTCTCACTTAAACTACCGAATTTGACTTTGCTATACAGTACATTCCACCCTTAATTGCTTCGTCACATTCCTGATCCATGATTCAAATCATTAACCCCCGATCCATATCGAATTGGGATTGACCGCTTTACACAGGGAAATTCAGAATTCGATGTTGGATTCTCCCAATTGTTGTCCAAAAAGCAAAATCCATTTCATCTATTTCGACTTTATTGGATTGGACGTCTTTTTCGACAATATCAACGCGTCGTGCGGCTTTTACCCACGCATCATCTATTCTCCTTCGTTCAGTTGTTTCTGCTTTCATCAGAACTTTGTTCATGGCATTCTCAGATTCTAGCTCTAATATCTTATACTCTGCCAAAGAGTGCTTCTGGTCAAGCATCGCACATCGGGTAACACAATTTTGAATTGTTGCATCTCTTTGCTCCATAACCGCCTGTCGTTCTTCAGCCTGCTCTTCTAACTCATGAATACGATTTTATAATTCTAAATTTTGATCATAAAATTCTTCTAATAAATTCTCCTCAGGTTCCTCTTCTTCCTCACTCTCAACTGCTACCTCTACAACTAGCTCGGGTGCAACTATTAGTTCTTCACGCACCACGTAGATATCTCTAATTTCTTCTTCTTCTGACATCACATTAACCTGGTTAGTGATTAAAGGTGTCTTAACGGTCTCATGTGCTTCATTACTTATCTCAACATTTTCGGATGCCATTTACAAATACTGCCACAAAACAAGGGTTAATTAACATATCACATATTATCCCTATACTCTGACCGACCAATTAAATACCAAATAAACTTAGGTAGGTCATACTAGCGAAGGAATTCCCCGTCTCCCCCCTCCTAGTTCTTGTCTCACATCTCAGCCATGGATCATATCCCTAAGCTTTGATACCAACTGTGACACCCCCAAAATCGGTATACATCACCCATCTTTAGTCGTCAGATATATGGTACAAAATATAAATACAAACTTAATTATACAACCGTCGTGTAATATACAACAATACATAAACTGAAAGTTTTAATAGGAATATTGTCATCTAGACAATATCCACGCTCAAAGGAGTCCTCATTACATTTATTGTCACACTATTTAATAGAATAGTGAGGACTACTAATGCTATCATCTGGATCGTCACTCCTTTCCCCGACTCGTCCTAGCTATATTCTCATTTCCTGAAGAGAACAGCGAAAGAAAGGGTGAGCTCAACTAGCCCAGTAATAAATATTATGACTAAGATAATGCAGAATAAATTATCAATAGTCTTCAACAATGTTAAACTGATAAAATACAATAGACATCAAGTTTAACTGCAGCGGAATAAGCAATCCATTAGAAGAGTCAAGTAGAGCATGATATCTACTATCTTCTATGATTTAAAATGTTTTCATCAATTTTTATCGTTGAGACTCAGCTTAATAAATAAATCACATCATCTAATCATCTCTGTATTACGGGCCAAGGATATTCATTAAATCATCAACGGTCATGACTATACCGAATAATCCCTGGTCATACTCATACCAAAAACTATTCATCAACGCACTACAGGCCACTGAGGACTTTCACTACACCATTTGTCACATTACGATCATGATTATACCGAATAATCCCTGGTTATAATCATACCAAGTCCATCTATGCACGTAAGCCAAAGATGACTTTCATCACAATATAAGCATGAGAATGATGACAATGATATAAATATTAATCAAACGAAAACAAGGATAAATATTAAAGACTTTAAATTTATCCAAATATTATCAATCACTTAATAAACTCATAATCTAATATTATTAATATTATAACAATATTTTAATCACTTCTTAAACTTATAAACAATTTATTTCTATTGTTTATACTTTAACAAATAATGCATTTAATCATTCAAAAATGTCATACTCCTAAAATTTCATCACCAATGATCAAATCCCTTATCAAAAATCTACATATACCTTATATGGGATTCCCATGTCATAAAATCCTATTTTCTAATTTTGTTACTTCACATAACATATTTAACTCATAGGTACGTAACTAAACCATTTTCATAAAAAATTACCAAATCAACTTGTTATTTTTCTATCCTTTGCCCAAACATACATACATATATTTCATACACAATAAGTATTTTTTTATAATTTTTCAACTCCCTTAAGTATTTTTTTAAAATTAATTTCTAATTAAATCCTTAAGAAATTAGCTACCTCAAGTTTAACTCCAGAAATTCCCAAATCTTGGCAGGATCTTACACATATTAATGTGAGCTTCCAGTTTAAATTTCATGGTCATCGGAGTTATAGAACTTCGGTTATAGCATTTTTTGTCGAAAAAACCTAAATATTTAAATAGTTATAACTTGCTCATTTTATGTCGGAATGAGCTCGTTTTTGGACATGAGGTACTTTATACCATATATTTTCATGTCCCAAAAGGCCGGATTTTATTTCACAAGCTAAGTGGCCGAAAATACCCTTTTAAACTTCTGGGCAGTAGCCTTTTTGGTAATTTACAGTTTTTTACTCATTTGCTAAAATCAGTCCACACGAAAATCTACAACACCTTTTTTAGTGATTCCACTTTGATAAGTTAGAAAACTCATAGATCTAACTCTAGAACTTGACCACACTCAAAAATTCGAAATATAATAGGAGATATGGTCAATTGAATTTCATACTCCATTTTTACCAAAATCTGATTTTCAACCCTTTGTGATTTTTAAGAAACTTCTATGTTTTCACATAATAACCAACATAACTCATCATGACAATGACCTAATAATTTAATAAAATAAGTTCAAGAATAAGTTTTAAAGATTTATAAGTTAATTTATCCTTAAACTCAATAATGTCCAATTTGTCAACATGATACTGCTTTGTGGAGAAAAATTCAAGAATGCTCAGAAGAATATTTTCACGAAAAGATACTAGATGAAGCTCAAATATTAAGAATATTCCACTAATTTCAAAGAATATAGAAGCCAAAACTGTGACCAACTGAGTATAATAGAATGTATGACACTGCAAATGGATTTTTACCTGCCATGCGGTAATCCACGTATACAGATCATTTTCACAATCTAATAAGGAATGAATACAAAGGATCATTCACCATACATGTGGTAATCCACATAGACAGTTATTCCAACAGAATAATAAAGAATGGACTAACAGAAGGATTCACCATGCGTGTGATAGACTGCACAGACAAGTTATTCCCAACAGAATAATAAATAATGGAACCAGGTCATGCATAACGCACAGACAGGATATTATGACAGAATAATAAATAATCGAACCAGGTCTGGCGTAAACGCATAGACATGATATTCTGACAGAATAAAAAATAATAGAACCAGGTCCGGCGTAAACGCACAGACATGATATTCTGACGGAATAATAATAAACAGAATAATAGAAGAATTTTACCATGTGTGCGGTACTTCGCATAAACAGGTTATTCCAACATAATAATGAGGAATGGAATAACAGAATAATTTCACCATGTATACGGTAGTCCACGTATACAGGTTATTCCAACAGAATAATAAGAATGGAATAACAGAAGTTCTATTCATTAATTCTCCTTACGAGTACAACAAATATTATCCCTTACCTTAGAAGAAACTGGATATTAGAAAAGTGAAGTAGCAGAATACTTTTCTTCTTTCTCTCTATAGTTTCTCTCTCTAGAGTTTCAGTGAATTTGTAAGAAATAATGAAGGAATGAGCTTCTATTTATAGAAGAACTGAAAGTGGCTCTTGGTCTCAACGAAGGGTCAAAATGACTCTTGGTAATATTGAAGAGACAACTACTATCTGCGAAGGGGCAATTAACTCTTAAAACACCAAAGGGGCAAATAACTCTTGAAAAACTGAAGGGACAAATAACTCTAGGAAAACTGAAGGGACAAATAACTCTTGAAAAACTGAAGGAACAAATAACTCTTGGAAAACTGAAGGGACAAGTTACTATTTAAACTTTAAATCAACGATCCATATTGATTTACTATTATAATTTCAACCAACGGTCTGAAAATTAGCACATCTCCTCATAGAATAATATTGTACCCAAAAATGATTTGGACTGAAAAGAAATATATCTTTCGAGTGAATAGTACCCTATGAATAGTAACTCGTGAATAGTAACTCGTCATAAAAGTGCTTCGAATACATGATTGAACAATATAACCTCCAGACATCAATTATTATCGAAATAAATGTCAATTTCCACTAACACCAATAATTTTAACATAATGGAACTATCAAATTCATCATTAATCAACATGAACTTATTCATCATAAATATTATAACTCACAATATTTAACAACCAGGTCGTTCTCAGGAAAGAGGGAGCTTTCTAATAAGGATTTCTCCCTATTGGCACGTAATTAGGTGACTAAACCTCTCTTTGACAGAACTTCTAGACATTATAAATATTGCAATTTAATAATATGAATAACTTTGTTGTCTCAATTATTGATTTAATAATATAACATATTATGCAGATGATAGTATGACAATAATCGAATCAATAATATGAGAGATTTGATGCAACAATTACTATAACAATAATTGAGTATAACTGAGTAACTTCTTACGTAAGCATCAATAATCAATACCGTGTGCTACTATGCAACCACGCGTATTACTGTACTTTTACTACCGGGTAGTTCAACAGTTTTAACGGTAATACTTCCGCCATTATTTTATAAAAAGATAATTCTGTCGTTTTCTTACAACGACAATACTTCCGTTGTGGGTTCACCAATGATTGTGCCATCGTACGGATATTCCCGACAAAAAGAATATTCCCCGACCAAACGAATATTTTATAACAACTTTCATACTTTGCAAAATTTGTAAATATCACCCACAACTATAACATTATATCAAATCCACACCATAATATAAAAA
Organism: Panax notoginseng; assembly: GCA_016801055.1. Lineage (NCBI taxonomy): Eukaryota > Viridiplantae > Streptophyta > Magnoliopsida > Apiales > Araliaceae > Panax > Panax notoginseng. Next base: position 124,697,634 of record CM029018.1, read on the forward strand.
AATATTTTGAGAAGTTTAAATCTTTATTCATAAAATTTGGGGTCTCACAAGTAAGGAGGTGGAATGGCTTATTGACCATTAAGCCTTAACTTTGAGATTTCTATAAATAAGAAGCTTGCTAGCTCATTTATTAGTTGTTAGATTTTCCACCAACAACTTATAGCTTATTGAGTAGAGAGAAAAAGCAAGAAAAGTAAGAGCTAGTCTTTCATAATTAAAGAAGCAAGAGGAAGAATAAAGATTAATCAAGTGATCTTCAAGGGTAAGATCCTAAGCCATGAATATCTTTCTCTTCATTTTTTAGAGAAGTGAGTGGTGGTAGAATTTGTATGCTAAGAAGAAGTAGGGATGATGAATCAAAGGACTTAAAGTCTTAATAAGCCGTGAATAATCACGTCGTTCATATGTAAGTTATGAACTATAGAAGAACTTGTAAGAACTTGTAACAAGTTTACATTAATGAAGTTGGTAAGCAAGGATGATGGTTAGAATACTTAAACCATGATAAGTCATGTGAAAAGAAATCATAAGTAGTTTATACTTTTGTAAGTTATAAACTCATAAGGAATAAGTAATAACTTATCATGAATATAAGTTAATGATATATGTATATTAAGATGTTAGTATGATGGAATGAATCCATTTGAAACGGTTTAAAAATCTCAAGTAACGAAGTTATGGCGGAATTCACGAGGTTGGACGATAATCGTCGAATTCGTGAAATTCTTGGAATGGAAGTCGAATTTTGATATTGAGCTCAGAAACATTGGTTTTCGATGGAGTTAAGTCTTATTTGGCATTATAGAGTTGTGGACTCAAAAATGACTGAATTCCAACTTAGAACAAAGAAACGAGCGTTGAACGTTCACGAACGTTTATCATTTTCGTTAAAAATGAACTCATAGGTGAATTTTTAGTTAACGAAGTCGAAAATTTAAAATTCTTGCATGAACACGTAGTGTATGTGATTTGTGAGCTAATATGGCTTTTAAACGAGCCAATTCGGACTGAAAATGATCAAATTTGGAGTCCGAAAAGTTCACAAAGTTTATAAAACTGTTAAAATTTCTGGTGCACAGAGTTGGCGCCGCGGCGCCAACCCAAGGAAAATAGGCGGCGCTGCAGCGCTGAGCAGATAACGCTAGGACTCGCACTGCAACGCCAAGCCTGGACCCTGACCACTGAAGAGTGGCGCTGCAGCGCAGCTTAACAAGAGGAAGCTGGTGCCGCAGTGCCAGCCTTAAGGATTTCATAGTAAGGAGAATTTATAAGTGAAGCAAGAACATTAATTGATTAGTAATGAACTAAAGCTTAATGTAACATCATTAAGGATGTTATAAACCTTAAGTATAACACTAAAGGTTGGAGGTAAGTCAATTGAATGTGAACGTGAATGGTATGCAATAAGTATACTTAACCAATGATGATCGAGTTTTGATTATTAACGTAAGAACGTTAGTAAGCCATAAGTAAGATTAATAAATTGAATTGATCTTTATTAGTGAAGTAAATTCACTTAAGACATAGAAGAGAAAAAAGTTGGTAAAAACGATGTAAATTATAACGGCAAGCCGGAACCAATAATAACAAATCTAATACATGATTAGATTGAGAAGAATGGTAAGATTCATTAAGGATCATGTATGTTCGTTCATGACCTAATGTGGTATGTTATGTGGTTATGTGTTGTAGAGACTGTAAAGACTGAAAGGAAAAGTAAATTTTCTGTAGCAGAAGCTAAAGGCAAGTCTTCTTATCGCTTGTCTAACCTTCGCGTTAGCCAGGTTTTCAGTGATTCATGTTATGAGACGCATGAATTATTTTAAAGAAAGGGTCGATGCCAGTTTTAATTTGGCTAGACTAATTTTGAAAGATTGATTGATTTATTTACAATTCTTTCAATATATAATTGATAACGTTATCCTACACCAATTCTTTGGTACGAATTCAACTTAAGGCTGAGTATGAATAAACAAATGTATTTTACATCGATTATTCGATGGGCACTCGAGGTTGCCAAAACTTAAACGTAAATACGTTTAACGGTTGAGTGTTGATCAACATAGAGTACTATAAGCTGATCACTTAGAAGTGCTCGTAAGTAATGTCAGACTTACGATCTTAGTACCAGATTGTCCTTTTCATGAATGAAAGCTAAAGCGAATGCTCATGGTCTATGGACCTACTCATAATTTCCAAACTACTATATGCACTTCGGAATTGTTTTATGAGATGAGATGTGCTATTCATTATTTCATAGTACTTCATAACTATTGTTCATTTATTGAAGAATAATCATATGATTCTCGAAGTGGTATCTATATAATATATTGTTAGACTTGCTGAGCTAGTTATGCTCACTTCTTGCTTGAATCATATGATTGCAGCTAAGGTCGAGCGAACCGAGGGTTCCAGTAGAGATAATGGCAAGGCGAAGATGAATGATTAGTTCATTTTGTAATAGACAAGTAAGTGTATGTATTATATTATGAAGAACAAAGAATGTATCGATTTCAGAACCTGTGAACGGGATGTAATATTATTAATGTAATAAGAATGTCGTTGATACGCACATTTTGATGTTGTTTCAATAGAATGAATGTACAGTTATGAGTACCGTGTAGCACCATCTGTCGGGTTGAAAGATACCCGTATTTCGGGGCGTCACATACTCGTATTTATTACCACGTACAATACATACGTATTATACTATCATCGCTTTAATTCATTATACGCATTTCAATTCCTTATCAAAAATCACTTTTTCTAACCGTTAGATTTTAAGTCCACATGTGAAAACTTCGTTTGCCATAACTTAATTATTAATGAATATTCCATCTCGTCTTAAAATTCTATCATTACGCGTTTCTCAGAATTTCAAATTCAATTCCCGAGCAGAAACGGATGAATAGTGTTTTTTGGAAAATTTATCGGAAAACTTTTATTTTCATCTTAGAAATTCAAACACTTTAATTCCTTCACGTAGTCAAAATACTACGATATTTCAATAGGATTAGGTTATAGAACGTCATCCATCTTATCATCACATAATTATAACAAATAATATAATTTTATTTATTATATAATTAAATAAAATTATTTTACAATTTACTCCATTTTCTGGGTCGTTACATTTGCGTCATATCAAGTCAACACATATGAGCACAAGGCTAAGAGGTTTGAGTAGGGACTAAAACCCTGGTTGTACAGTAAGGTCTCTATGTTTCAGTTGAAGACATTTACAGCTGTACTGGAGAAGGTAATTCTCGCTGAATGTGGAGGCGAGGCTGTAACAAAGTACAATCAGGAGCAGAGAAAGAAGAAGAGTGAGATTGAAGCTAAGAATGGTGGTGGTAGCGGTGGAAATAGTAATAATAACCTGAAGAGGATGTGGAATGTAAATGTGGGAGCTGGAAACCAGCAAGGTAACCAGCAAAAGAAGAAGTTTGAAGCATGTGCTACATGCGGGAGGTTTCACACGGGTATGTGCTTAAGGGGGAAGCGTGTGTGCTTTAACTGTGGCCAGGAGGGTCACATTGCCCCAAATTACAATCAACCCAAGAAGAATGTTTGCTACACCTGCGGGTCAAAAGATCATTTTGATCGCGAGTGCCCTAAGAAGAAAGTTGGAGAGACAACGGGAAGCAATGGAGGTAGTAGTGGAGGTATATTGACCATTGCTGGACCAACATCATCAAATAAGCCCACAGCCAGAACCTTCAACATAATAGTGCAAGACGCGGTGCAATCAAAAGATGTCATGTCAGGTATTATCCCAATCAATGATATAAATGCATATGTATTATTTGATTTGGGTGCTACTTGCTCGTTTATATCTGATGAATTTGCTAAGAAGTTAGAATTACATAATGAAGAGTTGAATTTCCCTTTACACATAGAAATTGCGAATAGGGAGGTAATTCTTGTTAAATCCGTATTTAAGAATTATAGAGTGAATATTAAGGGGAATATTATTACACTAGATTTAATCCCGATAAAACATGGAGAGTTTGATGTAATATTGGGAATGGATTGGCTATTCAATTATGGAGTGATAATTGATTTCCAAAAGAAATGTGTAAACCATATGACTCCGTAAAGGGTAGTTTTATATGGTAGCAAATCACCTAGACAAACGAGATGTCTGACGATTATGCAGGCCAAGAAGTTGTTGAGTCAGGGCTGTGTAGGGTACCTAGCTTACATAGTCGATACTTAAAAGAAGATGGGTGTGAAACTGGAAGAGATACCAGTGGTTAGGGATTTTGTGGACGTTTTTTTGAAAGATTTTCCAAGACTTTCGCCTGACAGAGAAATCGAGTTCATGATCGACTTAGTGTCAGGAATTGCTCCAATATCGAAGGCCCCGTACAGAATGGCTACGGTAGAGATGAAGGAACTGATGGTACAACTGCAAGAACTGTTAGATACGAAGTATATTCAAGCGAGCGTATCACTGTGGGGAGCACCGGTGTTATTCATGAAGAAGAAAGATGGGTCAATGCATCTTTGTATTAATTATAGGGAATTAAACAAAGTCACTATTAAGAATAAATATCCATTGCCAAGAATAGATGACTTGTTTGATCAATTGAATGGTACTAGATACTTCTCGAAAATAGATTTAAGAAGTGGGTATCATCAATTGAAAGTAAGGAAGGAGGATGTACCGAAGACGACATTCAGAACTCGGTATGAGCATTACGTGTGACGCCCCCAAAATAGGTTCAATCCTCCCAACCTATTCTGAGTCGCCAAATACATGGTACAGAAAACAACTACAACTTTATTATTACAATTGTCATGCAAAATACGACAACACATATACTGTGAGTTTAAATACAAATATTATCTTCTAGACAATATCCATACTCAAATAAGTCCTCATTACAATTATTGATACACTATTTTACAAAATAGTGAGGACTACTAAGACAACTATCTTGAACCATCATTACATACCCCGACTAGTACCCGCTACATTCTCGCATCCTGAGAAGAAAAATTGAACAAAAAGGAAAAGGGTAAGCTCAACTAGCCCAATAAAGAATATTATGACTAAGATAATATAGAACAAATTATCGTTAGTCTTCAATGGGAAAAAATTTAATAGAATACAATAGACAACAAATTTTAAATCAATATTCGCAGCGAAAATAATAATTCATTAGAATAGTTAAGTAGAGGATGAAATCTACAATCATATATGAATTTAAAAGTCTATCACCAATATTTTATCCCTGTAACATCAATCAATAAACATATTGAATCAAATATTCATCTTTGCACTACAGGCCAAAGATATTCATCAGTTGGTCATGTTCATCTCAACACATGTTCATCTTTGCACTACAGGCCAAAGATATTCATCATAAAATTATTAATCTTTCCACTACAGGCCAAATATATTCAGTTATATCATCATTTAGGACTGAGGATGATGAAAAATCTTTTAAAGAAAACGAATCCAGTGAAACAAAAGAATAAATTTTAAGGATTCGTACTTTAAACAATCTAGGTTCAAAAATACTTCATAAATAATCATAGTGGAGTAAAATTCAAGAATGATCAAAACATGGATACAATCAAAGCTAGAATCCATAATAGAAATCTTGGACACAAAAAAGAAAATTTAATTTTTTTATGAATAGTGTCGTATTTGTGAATAGTGTCGTATACGTGAATAGTGCCGTATACGTGAATAGTAACCTCGACACTAAAAGGTAGAAATTTCACAAGAAAAAAAATTATCATGCTTCGTGAATAGTACTTGTAAGACCCCAACTTTTATAAATAAAGAAGAATTTTCTATAAATATCATTTTATGGAGTTAATTTGATATAATATTATAGTTGTGGGTAATATTTATAAATTTTGCAAAGTACGCAAGTTGTTATATAATATTCGATTGGTCGGGGAATATTCGTTTTAACAGGGAATATTCGTACAACGACACAATCATTGGTGGACCCCACAACGGAATTATTGTCGGATTGAGAAAACGACAAAAATATTTTATAACGGCGGAAATTTTACCATTGTTACTGTTGAACTACTCGGTAGTAAAAGTACAGTAATACGTGTGGTTGCATAGTAGCACACAGTATTGATTATTAATGCTTATGTGAGAAGTCACTCAGTTTGATTCAATTATTGTCAGTTAATAATATGAATTATTTAGCGATAATGACGTTTTGTTTTATTCGTATTATTAACGTAATAAAACAGAAACATCTTTTTATATAAAACAGAATACTTTATTAAAGTTATTCTATAAATAGAATATATTATATTTTATTTAAAAGATTTTTCTTTAGATATGGACCGTCAGATTAAAGTAATCAATCTGGACCGTTCATGGATTAGTTACTATGCATTCTATTTTTCTATAAATAGCAGCTCATTCCTTCATTATTTCTTACGAATTCACTGAACTCTAGAGAGAGAAACTATAGAGAGAAACTATAGAGAGAGAGAAGAAGAGCATTCTGCTACTTAACTACTTCCTTATTTCAGCTCGTCTTTAAAACGGTAAGGGGTGTTATTCTTTCTTATTCATGAAGAGAACTGTTGTTATTCCATTTCTTATTATTCTGTTGGAATAACCTGTATACGTGGTCTACCCTATACTTGGTGACATTCTTCTATTATTCTGTTGGAACATCATGTCTGTGTGTTTTACACCGGACCTGGTTCCGTCTTGTTATTATTCTGTTGGAACATCCTGTCTGTGTGTTTTACACCGGACCTGGTTCCGTCTTGTTATTATTCTGTTGGAACATCCTGTCTGTGCGTTTACGCCGGACCTGGTTCCATTATTTATTATTCTGTCGGAATATCCTGTCTGTGCGTTTACGCCGGACCTGGTTCCATTATTTATTATTCTATTGGAATAACCTGTCTGTGCGGTCTATCGCATGCATGGTGATTTCTTTTGTTATTCCATTCTTTATTGTACTCAGTTGGTTAAGTTTTGACTTCTATACTCTATGAATTTTGTGGAATATCCTTGATAATTGCGGTTCATCTAGTATCTATTCATGAAAATATTCTCCTGATCATTCTTGAATTTTACTCCACAAAGTACTATCATGTTGACAATTTGGACGTTGTTAATTCTTAGATAAATTAATTCTTGAACTTATTTTATTGAATTCTTATATCATTGTCATCATCCTCATGTTTATATTCTGTTGAAAGTCATTTGTGGCATGTAGTGCATAGATGGACTTGGTATGATTATGACCAGGGATTATTCGGTGTAATCATGACCGTAATGTTACGAATGATGTGGTAAAAGTCCTCATTGGCCCGTAGTGCATTGATGGACAGTTGTTAGCATGATCATGACCATTAATGAATATACGAATATCCTTGGCCGTAGTGCAGGGGTGATTCGATGATATGGATTATTTTATTAAGCTGAGTCTCAGCGATCACAGTGTTGGAAAATCTTTTAAATCATAAAAGATAGTAGAGTTTATTTTCTACTTGACTCTCTTAATGGATTGCTTGTTCCGCTACAGTTAAACTTGATGTCTATTATATTTTATCAGTTTAACATTGTTGAAGGCTAATGATAATTTATTCTGTATTATCTTAGTCGTAATATTTCTTACTGGGCTAGTTGAGCTCACCCTTTCTTTCACTGTTCTCTTCAGGAAATGAAAACGTAGCTGGGGCAAGTCGGGGAACGGAGTGATGGTCCGAATGATAGTATTAGTTAGTAGTCCTCACTATTTTATGTAATGGTGTGTTAATAAATGTAATGAGGACTCCTTTTGAGTATGAATACTCTCTAGAAGATAATATTTGTATTCAAACTCACAGTTTATGTTTTGTCGTATTGTGCACGACAGTTGTATTAGTAAGTTGTATTTGTATTTTGTACTATGTATCTGACGACCCAAGATGGGTGATGTATACCTAATTTTGGGGGCGTCACAGTTGGTATCAGAGTTTAGGGATATGATCCCTGGCTAAGATGTGAGAATAGAACTAGGAGGGGAGAGACGGGGAATTCCTTCGCTAGTATGACCTACCTAAGTTTATTTGCATGGTATATTAATTGGTCAGTCATAATATAAGGATAATATATGACATATCAATTAACTTTTATTTTGTGGCAGTATCTGAAAATGGCATCTGAGAATGTTGAGAATAGCAATGGAGCACAGACGATTATTGATTCACCACATATCAATAATCAGGATAATGTTCATCAGGAAGGTGACAATCCTCATGCAAACAACAACACTGACCATATGATGAATGATGGAATGTTCAGAGGTTTTATGCAATTCATGCAACAACAGGTGAAAGCGGCTCCTGTCCACAACGTAGGTGGAAATACTGGAAACTCTCAGGCGGTCACCGCTAAACAGTTTAAGGAGCTGGGACCACCGGAGTTTAAGGGAGAACCCAAACCACTTGTAGCTGAAACATGGATAAAGCAGATCACCAAGATATTTGATGTCTTGGGTTGCTCCGAGGAGCAAAAGGTTCCATTTGCCGCCTTTATGTTGCGAGGAGAGGCAGATTACTGGTGGGAATCGATAAAGCGTACTCAACCTGCCGCACTGAAGATGTCTTGGGAGAAGTTCCAAGAGCTGTTTAACGACAAATACTTTCCCGAGAGTATTCGTCACATGAAGGAGGTGGAGTTCATCAAATTGGAGCAGAATAATATGACCGTGTCGCAGTACGAGGCAAAATTTGCGGAGTTATCCCGGTTTGCGTCCCACCTGGTGGATAATGAAGAAAGAATGACGCGGATGTTTTTAAGAGGTTTGAAGCCGGAGATACGTCAACATCTTGTTTCTCATAAATTGTGTTTGTATTCAGATGTTGTAAATAGGGCTCAGTTGGTGGAGCGCGATAACGAGACAACACAACCAAAAGAGAGCAGCCGACAAAATGATAATACTAGTGAGAGCGGTCATCGAAGCGGTGACAACAAGCGTGGAGGGAATCAACAGGCCAGAAATGGTAACCACTTCGGTGGTAATCAGGGCCAAAACAATAAGAATGGGCATTTCAAGAATAGGAGATTCAACAATGATGGAAAGACGTCAGCACCAGCACCTGTCGTTAAGGAAGGAGAACGACCACCTATCATATGTTTCAAATGCGGAGGGGAGGGGCACATCAGTCCAAACTGCGCGATGCCGTCCAAAGCATGTTATAATTGTGGAAGAGAAGGTCATTTAGCCCAATTTTGTCGTTTACCGAAGACAAATTCAGCTAGGATGGAGGCACCAAAGGCCGTCCCAGAAAAGTCAAAACCGGTTGTGCAAGGGAGAGCGTTTGTTGTGAACTCCCAGAGAGCGAGGAACCAGAATGAGGTCATCACGGGTAAGCTTATCATAAACTCTAACGAAATCTATACTTTATTTGATACCAGTTCTACCCATTCTTTTATTTCTCCTACTTGCGCTCATCGATTAAATTTGATTCCGGAGAAATTAGACTTTGACTTAGCAATTGAAACTCCATTGGGAGAAACCTTCATTACATCCACGGTTTATAAGTCTTGTTTGGTTCAAGTTGGTACCCACACATTACCTGTCGATCTTATTTCATTAAAAATACTTGCATTTGACGTGATTCTAGGGATTGATTGGTTAACTACTCATCATGCAAAAATTGATTGTTTTCGTAAGGTTGTTAGCTTTCATATTCCTAATCGACCTATTATGCGAATTCAAGCAACCAAACCATTAAAATCAATCGCTGTCATCTCAAGCCATAAAGCTATTCGTTTATTGAAAAACGGATGTCAAGCTTTCTTAGCTCATGTCACAGATCTAAACAAAAATACGTCAGCTTTGAATGATATTTTTGTTGTTAATAAATTTCCTGACGTATTTCCCGAAGAACTTCCTGGCCTACCCCCAGAGCGTGAAATTGAATTTTGTATCGACCTTGAACCCGGTACAAAACTCATTTCCAAAGCCCCATATCGAATGGCTCCTATTAAACTTCAGGAGTTAAAGACCCAACTGCAGGAATTGTTAGACATTGGTTTTATTCGTCCTACTACTTCTCCTTGGGGTGCTGCTGTTCTGTTCGTGAAGAAGAAAGATGGGAGTATGCGACTTTGTATTGATTATCGGGAGTTGAATCATGTCACCATCAAAAATAGGTACCCATTGCCACGTATTGATGACCTGTTTGACCAGTTGCAAGGAGCACAATTCTTTTCAAAGATCGATCTTCGTTCTGGATATCAGCAGCTGAAGGTTAGAACTGAGGATATTCCAAAGACTGCCTTCAGAACTCGGTATGGGCATTATGAATTCTTAGTTATGTCTTTTGGATTGACTAATGCTCCTGCTGCCTTCATGGATATGATGAACAGGGTATTCAAGGAATATTTGGATCACTTTGTGGTTGTCTTTATCGATGACATCCTTGTTTATTCCAAAAGCCGTGAAGATCATGAGCAACACTTGAGGTTGGTACTCCAAAAGCTTCGTGAATACAAACTTTATGCCAAGTTAAAGAAATGCGAGTTCTGGCTGGAAGAGGTAGCATTCCTTGGGCACGTAGTATCAAGTCGTGGAATATCGGTTGACCCGGCAAAGATTGAAGTTATTCAAAGCTGGGAGCAACCTAAATCAGTGACCGAAGTACGTAGCTTTCTTGGTTTGGCTGGTTATTATCGGAGATTCGTGGAAGGATTTTCTCGAATCGCTACTCCATTAACTCAGCTGACTCGGAAAGATACAAAGTTCGGTTGGAGCGAAGAATGTGAGCAGAGTTTTCAAGAACTTAAGAGGAGACTCATTTCAGCACCTGTTCTAACAATACCATCTGGCTCGGAGGGATTTGTCATCTACAGTGATGCTTCGAGCAAAGGGTTGGGATGCGTTCTCATGCAACATGGAAAAGTCATAGCCTATGCATCAAGACAACTCAAGGAATATGAGAGGAATTATCCTACTCATGATCTAGAGTTGGCAGCTGTTGTCTTTGCACTTTAAATTTGGAGGCATTACTTGTATGGGGAGAAGGTGGAGATCTTTACGGATCATAAAAGCCTCAAATATTTCTTCACTCAAAAGGAACTCAACATGCGACAACGACGTTGGCTTGAACTGTTGAAAGATTATGATCATACCATTCAATATCATCCTGGAAAAGCGAACGTGGTAGCTGACGCATTGAGTAGAAGATCATATGCAAGTACGAGTGCGATATTGTTAACACAAAGACCCATTTTGTGTGATTTGCAAAGGATGGAGATAGAGTTAAAGACTCCAGGGACCCATGTGATGATGACGAATATACGAGTAGAACCGACTTTAATCAATAAAGTTAAAGCTGCTCAAGCTACAGACCTGGAGCTGATGCGTATGAGGAAGAAAGTGCAAGAAGGTGCTATGCCGGAAGCAAGAATCGATGAAGAAGGAATACTTCGAGTCAACTCCAGACTTTGTGTTCCTAACAACCCTGATTTAAAGTATGAAATCATGATGGAGGCGCACAACACACCGTTTGCAATCCATCCTGGAAGTACCAAAATGTATCATGATCTTCGTCATACATTTTGGTGGAGCAATATGAAGAGAGAGATAGCGTTGTTTATCTCAAGGTGTCTAACTTGTCAACGAGTCAAAGCGGAGCATCAAGTACCAAAAGGTCCATTGTAACCACTTGAAATTCCAGAATGGAAGTGGGAGCACATTACCATGGATTTCGTTACCGGTCTTCCTAGGGTTTCTCAAGGTATTGATGCGATTTGGGTCATTGTTGATAGATTGACCAAGTCTGCTCATTTCTTACCGATACGAGAAACTTATACACTTGAACGTCTTGCTCGTATGTACATAAACGAGATTGTAAGACTGCATGGTATGCCAGTATCCATAGTTTCTGACCGAGACCCAAGATTCACTTCACGATTTTGGGTTAGTTTACAAAAAGCTATGGGCACGGAGTTACGATTTAGTTCAGCATATCATCCTCAGACGGACGGACAATCAGAGAGGACTATTCAAACTCTTGAAGATCTATTAAGACTCTGTGTCTTTGACTTCAAGGGAAGTTGGGACAAGTTCTTACCATTGGTGGAGTTTTCCTACAACAATAGTTATCAAGCAAGTATTGGCATGGCTCCATTCGAAGCATTGTATGGAAGAAAATGTCGTTCTCCAGTATGCTGGGATGAGGTGGGTGAAGCAACGTTGTTGGGACCGGAGTTGGTACGTATGACTACAGAAAAGATTCAAACGATCCGACAACGTATAAAAACCTCACAAGATCGACCAAAGAGTTATGCTGATCTTCATCGAAAGGACGTGAAATTTGATGTAGGAGATCATGTGTTCTTACGTGTTGCTCCATGGAAAGGAGTTACAAGATTTGGAAAGAGAGGAAAGCTCAATCCTCGATTCATCGGTCCATTTTTAATCCTCGATCGAGTAGGAACTGTGGCTTATAGACTCGCTTTACCGCCAAGTATGTCTCGTGTTCATAACGTTTTTCACATATCCATGTTACGCAAATATGTGGAAGACCCGAACCACATTATTAAGTTAGAACCGGACGAAATAGCGGAAGATTTGACGTATGAAGAAGTTCCTGTTCAAATCTTGGATAAAAAGGAACATATTCTACGCTCCAAGGTTATACCTCAAGTCAAAGTTTTGTGGAGAAACCACGATGTTGAGGAAATGACTTGGGAGTTAGAATCTGAAATGAAATCAAGGTATCCTTACCTCTTCGACATACCAGGTACGTACCCTAATTTCGAGGGCGAAATTTCATAAGAAGGGGAGGTTGTAAGACCCTAACTTTTATAAATAAAGAAGAATTTTCTATAAATATCATTTTATGGAGTTAATTTGATATAATATTATAGTTGTGGGTAATATTTATAAATTTTGCAAAGTACGCAAGTTGTTATATAATATTCGATTGGTCGGGGAATATTCGTTTTAACAAGGAATATTCGTACAACGACACAATCATTGGTGGACCCCACAACGGAATTATTGTCGGATTGAGAAAACGACAAAAATATTTTATAACGGCGAAAATTTTACCATTGTTACTGTTGAACTACTCAGTAGTAAAAGTACAGTAATACGTGTGGTTGCATAGTAGCACACAGTATTGATTATTAATGCTTATGTGAGAAGTCACTCAGTTTGATTCAATTATTGTCAGTTAATAATATGAATTATTTAGCGATAATGACGTTTTGTTTTATTCGTATTATTAACGTAATAAAACAGAAACATCTTTTTATATAAAACAGAATACTTTATTAAAGTTATTCTATAAATAGAATATATTATATTTTATTTAAAAGATTTTTCTTTAGATATGGACCGTCAGATTAAAGTAATCAATCTGGACCGTTCATGGATTAGTTACTATGCATTCTATTTTTCTATAAATAGCAGCTCATTCCTTCATTATTTCTTACGAATTCACTGAACTCTAGAGAGAGAAACTATAGAGAGAAACTATAGAGAGAGAGAAGAAGAGCATTCTGCTACTTAACTACTTCCTTATTTCAGCTCGTCTTTAAAACGGTAAGGGGTGTTATTCTTTCTTATTCATGAAGAGAACTGTTGTTATTCCATTTCTTATTATTCTGTTGGAATAACCTGTATACGTGGTCTACCCTATACTTGGTGACATTCTTCTATTATTCTGTTGGAACATCATGTCTGTGTGTTTTACACCGGACCTGGTTCCGTCTTGTTATTATTCTGTTGGAACATCCTGTCTGTGTGTTTTACACCGGACCTGGTTCCGTCTTGTTATTATTCTGTTGGAACATCCTGTCTGTGCGTTTACGCCGGACCTGGTTCCATTATTTATTATTCTGTCGGAATATCCTGTCTGTGCGTTTACGCCGGACCTGGTTCCATTATTTATTATTCTGTCGGAATATCCTGTCTGTGCGTTTACGCCGGACCTGGTTCCATTATTTATTATTCTGTTGGAATAACCTGTCTGTGCGGTCTATCGCATGCATGGTGATTTCTTTTGTTATTCCATTCTTTATTGTACTCAGTTGGTTAAGTTTTGACTTCTATACTCCATGAATTTTGTGGAATATCCTTGATAATTGCGGTTCATCTAGTATCTATTCATGAAAATATTCTCCTGATCATTCTTGAATTTTACTCCACAAAGTAGTATCATGTTGACAATTTGGACGTTGTTAATTCTTGGATAAATTAATTCTTGAACTTATTTTATTGAATTCTTATATCATTGTCATCATCCTCATGTTTATATTCTGTTGAAAGTCATCTGTGGCCTGTAGTGCATAGATGGACTTGGTATGATTATGACCAGGGATTATTCGGTGTAATCATGACCGTAATGTTACGAATGATGTGGTAAAAGTCCTCATTGGCCCGTAGTGCATTGATGGACAGTTGTTAGCATGATCATGACCATTACTGAATATACGAATATCCTTGGCCGTAGTGCAGGGGTGATTCGATGGTGTGGATTATTTTATTAAGCTGAGTCTCAGCGATCACAGTGTTGGAAAATCTTTTAAATCATAAAAGATAGTAGAGTTTATTTTCTACTTGACTCTCTTAATGGATTGCTTGTTCCGCTACAGTTAAACTTGATGTCTATTATATTTTATCAGTTTAACATTGTTGAAGGCTAATGATAATTTATTCTGTATTATCTTAGTCGTAATATTTCTTACTGGGCTAGTTGAGCTCACCCTTTCTTTCACTGTTCTCTTCAGGAAATGAAAACGTAGCTGGGGCAAGTCGGGGAACGGAGTGATGGTCCGAATGATAGTATTAGTTAGTAGTCCTCACTATTTTATGTAATGGTGTGTTAATAAATGTAATGAGGACTCCTTTTGAGTATGAATACTCTCTAGAAGATAATATTTGTATTCAAACTCACAGTTTATGTTTTGTCGTATTGTACACGACAGTTGTATTAGTAAGTTGTATTTGTATTTTGTACTATGTATCTGACGACCCAAGATGGGTGATGTATACCTAATTTTGGGGGCGTCATAGTACTCGTGAATAGTAACTCGTGAATAGTAACTGATAAATAGTAACTCATGAATAGTAAACCCGACATGAAAAGATAAGAATTTTACAAGAAAAATCTTACCAATATTTCGGTATAATGATATTGAAAGAAATAATATCATTGATAAAAAAATAGCATCCCTTACCTCAGAAAGATAGTACTTCTGACTGGAAAACTAGATATAATGTTGAAGGAACTTGCACCGTATAGCAACACTCAAAGTATCAAAATACTCACAAGAATACGCTCGATAATACAGAGAGAGAAGATTTCAGTTTCTGGTGTGATTTTTAATTTTAACCTAAGCACCCTATTTATAAAAAAATGCTTAGAACACCAAAGTAGAAAATTTAATAAAATATTAATATATAATTAAATTTTCTTACGCCCACTTTGAATTCTCTAGCTTCAGCACTTTGCACATGTTTAATGAGGCCACAAATTATAAAAAATGTTTTTATTAACAAAAATAAATAAAACTTTCAAAAATCAATTATTACGGAACTTCAGAACTTCAATAATTTATAATAAATAGCCCTTTTGTCAGAAAAATTTGGACCTTATGTTCTTTCCATAAAAAATTCCATTCTCTACAACTTTACAGAAGAAAAGTTTTCCAAATTCTAAACAAAAATTGACCGAAATCCACAAACGGGCGATTTTACAAGTTATAATCAAATTTCAGTAAAGAAATGTGGTCCACCGACACACAAAACATGTGTTAATCCTTTAATGCAACAAAAATACTCTTCCTTCTCATATACTCATATATCCCACATTCATTGTAAAAATATCACCGTTATTATATTATTAAAATATAATAATATATTTAAATGAATTATTTTATCAGAAAAAGATAAAATATTAATTTTTAACAATTGTCACATTAAAAATTTTCTCCATCTATATCCACATAAAATCAATATTTTTCTCATCATATAAATTAATAATTAATTATTCACAAATAATATTATAGAATCACAATACTGACAACTAGGTCGTTCCCAGGAAAGAGGGGGCTTTCCAATAAGGATTTCTCCTTACTGGCGCGCAATTAGGTTACCAAACCTCTCCTTAAATATAACTTTGTAGACATTTCGAATAATGTTATCTAATAATATTATTAAGATAATATGAATTATTGCTTCGATAATAGAAAATACTGTGTAATGACAATTATTGAAACAACAGTAATATAAAATATCAACGCAATAATTATTGAATCAATAAAATAAAATACTGAACAATAATTACTGTAACAATTATTGACTAGTGCCTTCTTACATAAGAATCAATAATTGGTACAATACCGTGTGCTACTATTCAACAACGCATATTATTGTGTTTTAACCACCGGGTATTCCAACAGTATTAACGGTAACAACTACGCCGTTATTTATAAATAACTTATACTTGTCGTTTTCTTCATCCAATCGCTTTCCGTTATGGGGCCCATAAAATGTTGCGCCGTCGTACGAATATTCCCCCACAACAATAATATTCCACGACCAAACGAATATTCCCCGACAACAATGAATATTTTATAACCACTTGCTTATTTAAAAAATATTTGCGCATTTTACCCATAACTAACTACATTAATCAAATAAACCCTTACTATTTCAAAATAATAAATAAAGGAAATTCCATTTTATTAAAAAAAAATCGGGGTCTTACAACCTCCCCTCCTTGTGAAATTTCATCCTCGAAATTGACGTACGTACCTGGTGTTTCGAAAAGGTGCGGATACCTCACTTTCCTTTCTGTTTCCAACTCCCAGGTCATTTCTTCAATAGCATGGTTCCTCCACAAAATCTTAACTTGCGGTATGACCTTTTTGTGTAGGACATGCTCCTTCCTATCCAATATCTTGACAGGTACCTCCTCGTACATTAAATCTTCGGCTATTTCGTCTGGTTCTAACTCAATAACGTGGTTCGGGTCGTCCACATAATTTCGTAACTTCGATACGTGAAAAACGTTATGAACCCGCGACATACTTGGCGGTAAAACGAGTCTATAGGCCACAGTTCCTATTCGATCGAGGACTTCAAATTGACTAATAAATCGAAGGTTTGAGCTTTCCTCACATCACCGATTCTCGCTTTTGGAATAACAACTTCTTGCACCACCTTCTTCATATTCATCAGCTCCGGTGTGTAGCTTGAGCGATTTTAACTTTATCGATTAAAGTCGATTTTACTCGTATATTATCACGTGATCCATAGAGTCTTTAACTCTATCTCTATCATTTATAAGTCATACGAAATGGGTCTTTTTGTTAAAAACATCGCACTCGTAACCACATACGATTTTCTACTCAACACGTCAGCTACCACGTTCGTTTTTCCAGGATGGTATGGTCATAACAGGTGCCAAAATAAGTCTCCTTTTGAGTTTTTTGAAGCTCTTCCCACATTCCTTGCTCCATTCGAATTTTGTATCTCTATGAGTCAGTTGAGTTAATGGAGTAGCTATTCGAGAAAATATTTCCACGAATCTCCGATAATAACTAACTAAGCCTAGAAAGCTACGTATTTCGATTATTGACTTAGGTTGCTCTCAACTATGACTCATATCCCAATCAAGGATAGTACGTCAGAATGGTATCCATCACACAAATATGGCGTCCCCTACGGAGAGTCTGGCTTCGGTGCATTCCACAAAGGAAGTCACCAGATAGAGGCTCGGGTACCAAATTCTATAGTTGAATTTTTAACTCCTGAAGTTCAATAGGAGCCATTCGATATGAGATTTTAGAAATGGGTTTTGTATTGGGTTCAAAGTCGATACAAAATTCAATATCACACTTTGGGAGTAAGCCAAGAAATTCTTCAGGAAATACATCAAGAAATTTACTAACAATAAAAATATCATTCAAATCTGACGTATTTTTGTTCAAGTCCATAACATGGGCTAAGAAAACTTGACATCCGTTTTTCAATAAATGAATGACTTTATGGCTTGATATGAAAGTGTTTGACTTCAATGGTTTGGTTGCTTGAATTCGAATAACAGGTTGCTTAGGAATATGAAAACTAACAACCTTACGAAAGCAATCAATTTTGGCATGATGAGTAGTTAATCAATCAATCCCTAAAATCACATCAAAAGCAAGTATCTTTAAAGAAATAAGGACAACAGGTAATGTGATGGTGCCAACTTGGATCAAACAAGATTTATAAACAGTGGATGTAACGATAGTTTCTCCTAACGGGGTTTCAACAGATAAGTCAAAGTCTAATTTTCTCCGGAGTCAAGTTTAAACGTTGAGTATAAGTAGGAGAGATAAATGAATGGGTAGAACCGGTATCTAATAAGGTATAAACTTCGCAATAATTTATAACTAACTAACCCGTGCTAACTTCGTTCAGGTTCCTCGCATTCTGACCAGTCACGACAAACGCTTTTCCTGAAACCACCGACTATGTTTTGTCTGTATCCGCCTTTGGTGCCACCGTCCCATCTGGACTTGATTTCGCTATAGGACAAAATCGAGCTATGTGACCGTCTTTTCCATAACTAAAATATACCTTGGAAGGCTGTGAACAGTTTGGACTTGTATGTCCCTCATCTCCGCATTTGTAGAATCTAATTGGCGGTTTTTCTCCTCCCCTAGAATTTGTTGCCGGTGCTGGTGCTGCTGCCGACATCCTCCCATCATCGTTAAATCTTCTCTTCAAGAAATTTTCACTTGAGTTATTTCTTTTATTATCTTGGCCATGATTACCACCGAAGTGGTTACCATTTCTGGCACGATAATTTCCTCCACGATGGTTATCCTTGTTCTGATGATCGTTGCCATCGCTACGATTGTCATCGAGTTGTAGGTCGTTATTCTTCGATTGAGCTGACTCATTATTGCGCTCCAATAACTGAGCCCTATTCACAACATCTGAATATAGAGAAAATTTATGAGAAATGAGATATTGACGTATGTCGGGTTTCAAACCTCTCAAAAATATCCGCGTCATACGTTCCTCATTCTCAACCAAATGAGGGTGCAAACCTGGATAACTCCGCGAACTTCGCCTCGTACTGGGACACCGTCATGTTGTTCTCTTCTAGTCTAATAAACTCTACTTCCTTCATATGACGAATACTTTCAAGAAAGTACTTGTCATTGAACAGTTTCTAAAATGTTTCCCAAGACATGCTGAGTGCGACTGACTGGGTACGGTTCACAGATTTCTACCAGTAATCTGCCTCGTTACGAAACATAAAAGTGGCGAATAGAACCTTCTGTTCCTCCGTGCATCCCAAGATATCGAATATCTTGGTAATTTGCTTGACCCACGTCTCCGCCTTAATCGGATCCGGCTTTCCCCAAAATTCTGGTGGTCCCAACTCTTTGAACTATTTAGCTGTGACAAACCGTGCGTTGCTATCATTTCCACCTGTATTTTGTACACGAGTCTCCCTCGTCTGATTTTGCATGAACTGCAAAAAGCTTCTAAATATCCCATCGCTCATCGTCTGATCAGTGGTGTTGCTCACAAGTGGAACATTATCAGCCTGTTGCACATTCTCATCATTGGTGAGCAAAGGTGTCTCCACGATCTCATTTACTCCACTGTTAACATTCTCAGTCGACATTCTCAATTACTGCCATAAAACAAAGGTTAATTAAAGAAATTAACATATCACATAATATCCCTATATTTTGACCAACCAATAAATAAGCTTAGGTAGGACACACTAATGAAGGATTTACTCGTCTCTCCCCTTCTAGTTCTATAACCCGATCTCCGCCAGAGACCATATCCCTAAGCTCTGATACCAACTGTGACACCCCCAAAATAGGTTCAATCCACCCAACCTATTCTGAGTCACCAAATAGATGGTACAAAAATAACTATAACTTTATTATTACAATTGTCGTCCAAAATACGACAACACATATACTATGAGTTTAAATACAAATATTATCTTCTAGACAATATCCACACTCAAATAAGTCCTCATTACAATTATTGATACACTATTTTACAAAATAGTGAGGATTACTAAAACAACTATCTTGAACCATCATTCCATACCACGACTAGTACCGGCTACATTCTTGCCTCCTGAGAAGAAAAATTGAACAAAAAAGAAAAGGGTGAGCTCAACTAGCTCAATAAAGAATATTATGACAAAGATAATATATAACAAATCATCGTTAGTCTTCAACAGAGAAAAATTTAATAGAATACAATAGACAACAAATTTTAAATCAATATTCACAGCGAAAATAATAATTCATTAGAAGAGTTAAGTAGATGATGAAATCTACTATCATCTAAGAATTTAAAAGTCCATCACCAATATTTTATCCCTGTAAAATCAATCAATAAACATCTTGAATTAAGTATTCATCTTTGCACTACAGGCCAAAAATATTCATCAGTTGGTCATGTTCATCTCAACACCTGTTCATCTTTGCACTACATGCCAAAGATATTCATCATAAAATCATTAATCTTTGCACTACAGGCCAACGATATTCAGTTTTATCATCATTTAGGACTGAGGATGATGAAAAATCTTTTAAAGAAAACGAATCCAGTGAAACAAAAGAATAAATTTTAAGGATTCGTACTTTAAACAATCCAGATTCAAAAATACTTCATAAATAATCATAGTGGAGTAAAATTCAAGAATGATCAAAACATGGATACAATCAAAGCTAGTATCCATAATAGATATCTTGGACACAGAAAAGAAAATTTAATTTTTCTATGAATAGTGTCGTATTTGTGAATAGTACCGTATACGTGAATAGTGTCGTATACATGAATAGTAACCTCGACACTAAAAGGTAGAAATTTCACAAGAAAAAAAATCATCATGCTTCGTGAATAGTACTCGTGAATAGTAACTCATGAATAGTAACTCATGAATAGTAATCCCGACATGAAAAGATAAGAATTTTACAAGAAAAATCATACCAATATTTCGGTATAATGATATTGAAAGAAATAATATCATTGATAAAAAAATAACATCCCTTACCTCAGAAAGACAGTACTTCTGACTGGAAAACTGGATATAGGGCTGAAGGAACTTGCACCGTATAGCAACACTCAAAGTATCAAAATGCTCACAAGAATACACTCGATAATATAGAGAGAGAAGATTTCAGTTTCTGGTGTAATTTTCAATTCTAACCTAAGCACCCTATTTATAGGAAAATGCTTAGAACACCAAAGCAGAAAATTTAATAAAATATTAATATATAATTAAATTTTCTTACGCCCACTTTGAATTCTGTAGCTTCAGCACTTTGCACATGTTTAATGAGGCCACAAAGTATAAAAAATGTTTTTATTAATAAAAATAAATAAAACTTCCAAAAATCAATTATTACCGAACTTCAGAACTTCAATAATTCATAATAAATAGCCCATTTGTCAGAAAAATTCGAACCTCATGTCTTTTTCATAGGAAATTCCATTCTTTACAACTTTGTAGAAGAAAATTTTTCCAAATTCTAAACAAAAATTGACCGAAATCCATAAACGGGCGATTTTACAAGCTATAATCAAATTTCAGTCAAGAAATGGGGTCCACCGACACACAAAATATGTGTTAATCATTTAATGCAACAAAAAAACTCTTCCTCCTCATATACTCATATATCCCACATTCATTGTAAAAATATCACCATTATTATATTATTAAAATATAATAATATATTTAAATGAATTATTTTATCAGAAAAAGATAAAATATTAATTTTTAACAATTGTCACATTAAAAAATTTCTCCATCTATATCCACATAAAATCAATATTTTCCTCATCATATAAATCAATAATTAATTATTCACAAATAATATTACAGAATCACAATACTGACAACCATGCCGTTCCCAAGAAAGAGGGGGCTTTCCCATAAGGATTTCTCCTTACTGGCGCGCAATTAGCTGACCAAACCTCTCCGTAGACATAACTTTCTAGACATTACCAATAATGTTATCTAATAATATTATTCAGATAATATGAATTATTGCTTCGATAATAAAAAATATTGTGTAGTAACAATTGTTGAAACAACAGTAATATAAAATATCAACTGAACAATTATTGAATCAATAAAATAAAATACTGAACAGTAATTACTGTAACAATTATTGAGTAGTGCCTTCTTACGTAAGAATCAATAATTGGTGCAATACCGTGTACTACTGTATAACAACGCGTATTACTGTGTTTTAACCACCGGGTATTCCAACAGTATTAACGGTAACAACTACGCCGTTATTTATAAATAACTTATACTTGTCATTTTCTTCATCCAATCGCTTTCAGTTATGGGGCCCACAAAAGGCTGCACCGTCGTACGAATATTCTCCGACAACAATAATATTCCACGACCAAACGAATATTCCCCGACAACAATGAATATTTTATAATCACTTGCTTATTTAAAAAATATTTACGCATTTTACCCATAATTAACCACATTAATCAAATAAACCCTTACTATTTCAAAATAATAAATAAAGAAAATTCTATTTTTTTAAAAAAAATTCGGGGTCTTACATTACGAGTTTTTGGTAATGTCTTTTGGTTTGACCAACGCCCCTGCTGCATTCATGGATGTGATGAACAGGGTGTTTAAACCATTTTTAGACAAGTTTGTGGTGGTACGTATCGATGATATTTTGGTGTACTCCAAATCTCAAGAAGAACACGTGAAACATTTACGTTTGACGCTGGAGACACACTAAGAAAAGAAAAGTTGTACGCAAAATTCTCAAAATTTGAATTTTGGATGGAACGTGTACAATTTGTCGGCCATGTAATTGATAAAGATGGGATTTCAGCGGATCCATCATATGTCGAAGCTGTGATAAATTAGGAACAACCAAGAACTCTATCGGAGGTAAGAAGTTTCTTGGGATTGGCAGGTTATTACAAACGGTTTATTCAGAATTTTTCCAAGATTGCCACTCCGTTGACAAATTTAACGAGAAAAGCTGTAAAATTTGTTTGGACGAAAAAGTGTGAAGAAAGTTTTAAATAATTAAAGAAGAAGCTCAGTGTGGCACCTGTGTTGTCATTACCTGATAATACAGGAAACTTTGTGGTGTATAGTGATGCCTCACATAAAGGATTAGGTTGTGTCCTTATGTAGAACGGTAAAGTCATTGCGTATGCATCAATGCAATTGAAGGACTATGATAAAGGGTATCTGACTCATGATTTAGAGTTGGCTGCGGTGGTATTTGCCCTGAAGATATGGAGACACTATCTCTATGGAGAAAAATGTGAGATATGCACAGACCATAAAAGTCAAAAGTAAATTTTCACACAAAAGGACCTAAACATACGTCAAATGAGATGGATGGAATTAATAAAAGATTATAATTGCGAGATCTTTTATCATCTAGGCAAAGCAAACGTGGTTTCAGATGCCTTGAGTAGGAAGGGTAGTGAGAAGTTGATGTTGTTAACCAACCAGGAGGAGCTCATTTCAGCAATGGCAAGATTAGAGCTGGAAAATAAAATTTCCAAAGGAAGCTGATGAACGACTATTCCAGATAGAAGCTAGTCCAACGTTGGTAGATAAGATAAAGAATGCTCAACTACAAGATGAAGAATGCAGAAAAATAAAGGAAAGTATGGTTGATTGTAGTGAAATGAAGTACATGGTTGATATCGAAGGAGTGCTGAGATTTGAGGAACGAATTTGGGTTCCAACAGTACCGGATATTAAAGAAGAAATCTTGATAGAAGCTTATAATTCAAGATATTCGATTCATCCTGGAAGTACGAAAATGTATCAAGATTTGCGACGACATTTCTGGTGGCCGAATATGAAAAGAGATGTTGTAGAATGTGTTACGAAATGCTTGACGTGTCAGAGAGTAAAAGCAGAACATCAGAGGCCAAGCGGATTTCTTCAACCATTGGAAATACCGGAATGGAAGTGGGAGCATATCACAATGGATTTCGTGGTAGCTCTTTCAACGACTCAGAAAGGATACGATGTGATATGGGTGATAGTGGATAGATTAACAAAATCAACACACTTTTTTCCAATAAAGATTAGATTTAATCTCGATCAGCTGGAAAAAATGTATGTAAATGAGATCATCTCAAGACACGGAGTTCCAATATCAATTGTATTAGATAGAGATTCGAGGTTTACGTCAAACTTCTGGAAGAAACTACAAGAATGAATGGAAACACAACTAAAACTGAGTATGGCATACCATCCGCAAACTGATGGTCAAAGTGAACGGACAATCCAGACGTTAGAAGATATGCTTAGAGCGTGCATCATGGATTTCAAAGGAAAATGGGATGATCATCTACCATTGGTAGAATTTGCATACAACAATAATTACCACGCAAGCATTGGCATGCCGCCATACGAGGCATTATACGGCAGGAAATGCAGAACTCCACTATCTTGGGATGAAATTGGTGAACGTCAACTGTTAGGACCGGAACTAGTACAACAGACCGCTGAAGTTATCAAACTAGTCAGAGTAAGACTGGTAGCTGCTCAAGATAGATAGAAGAAATATGCTGATTAACACATACAAGATCGTAAATTTGACGTAAGAAATTACGTTTTCCTGAACGTTTCTCCTTGGAAGGGAAAAATTCATTTTGGCACTAAAGGAAAGCTAAGACCATGGTTTATTGGACCATTCGAGATACTGCAAAGTGTGGGAGAAGTGGCTTACGAGGTAGTTTTACATCCAGAATTAGAACATGTTCACAATATTTTTCATGTGTCGGTGTTGCGATCGTATAAACCCAATTACATACATGTGATCGAGTATGAACCGTTACAATTCAGTAAAGATTTATCTTATGAAGAGGTTCCTATCCAGATATTCGACAAGAAAGAACAAGTGCTCAGGAATAAGGTGATACCTTCTATGAAGCTGATATGGAGAAGCCACAATATCGAAGAGGCTACGTGGGAACTCGAAGATGAAATAATGAAAAACTATCATGAGTTATTTGTTTAATCTGTATTTTCGATTTTGGGGACAGAATCTTTGTAAGGAGAGAAGAATGTGGCGAATGTATTGTTTGAGTTGTGATTCTAGGGACAATCCAAGAAGGGAATGATGTAACAATCCAAGATTTTATTTATAATTTAAAATATTTATTAAGTTAAATAAATATTTTATTGATGTAATTATTATTTTATTGATGTGATTGTTGTTAGTAAATATTTATGAATTAAATTTATTAGATAATATTCTAATTTAATTTAATTTAATAGTTAGGGAGTTGTAAGATAACATGAGATGTTATATTATTGTTTTAATTTAATAATTTAAAAGGTAATATTCTAATTTAATTTAATTTAATATTTAGAGAGTTGTAAGATAACATGAGATGTTATATTGTTGTTTTAATTTAATAATTTAAAAGGGTATGTTAAATAATTAAATACAATTATAATGAGATTATAATTTTGTGATATTTGTTTAAGTGGAAAATTTATTTAAACTTTAGTATGTGTAATTAGTTTATTTAACTAATGTTAATATGGGATTATAAACTATGATTTAATGATTTATTAAAATAAATTAAATGAATTTACCCAAACAAGGCTTAAAATATTAAGTCTTTATTTTAAAGAGTTTTTGCCAAACAAAACCTTATGACTTTTGAATTTTGAATTATAATTATAATAAGTAAAATAAATAAAATAATAAATAATATATATTTTATAACTGATGTGCGCTTAAGTTTTGTAAATACTATATTAAGTATACGTATTATGGCCCTATCAGTTATTTGTTTTATGCTTAACTAAGAGTTGGCCTATACTGATACTAAGAAGAGAAAAGAACAGATAATTTGAGAGAGAGAGAGAGTGAGAGTTCTGTGAATTACAAAGAAATTCGTTGGGTGTTAGCAAGAATTATTGAGCAATTGAAGGTATTTTCATAGTTTTAATATTATATATATATATACACACACATATGTGTGTGTATATATATATATATATATATATATATATATATATATGTGTGTGTGTGTGTGTGTGTGTATGTGTGTGTTTGTGTGTGTGTGTTTTACGGCATAAACTTCCAAGTTCTGTAAATTCAATTTGTTAAATTATTGATATACAACTGATAATTTGTGATTATACGTGTTTGTGATGTTAGAGTTTTTATTTAGATAAGAAATTGTATGCTAATTACGTTTAGGAAGGAAGAAGA
The DNA here is from genome assembly GCA_016801055.1 of Panax notoginseng. Lineage (NCBI taxonomy): Eukaryota > Viridiplantae > Streptophyta > Magnoliopsida > Apiales > Araliaceae > Panax > Panax notoginseng. The sequence continues at coordinate 124,723,852 of CM029018.1, forward strand.
GTATTTACAGTGTATGTTTATACATATGGCTTGTGAAAGTACCAAATTCGGTGGTTAATTTGTAAACTAATCTGTAAATTGAAACTTGAATATGTTAATTCGGTAAGAAATGAAGAGAACGTAGTTTGATTGAGTTAATTTGGTGTAGAATTGTGATCATAGTATAAATTTCTATGAAGGATGTCAAAATGGAGTTTTTGTACAAAAACATGAAATTTAAGGATTTAAATTAGTTGAAGTTGTTGTTTAGCTGTTCTAAGTTAGCATATATGTGAGGAATTATGTTATATGAGTTCTATGTCAATTGGGTGTGCTTAATTTACTGTTTTATGGATGAAATTCGTGTTAGTTGGCTTAGAACATAGTCAAAACTCGCGTTCTACAAAACTGGTACAGGTGCCGAGCACGGGCGCGCCAAAGTCTAAGGTAGTTATGGCACGGCCGCGCCAGTAGTCAGTCAGACCCAGTGAAGTCTGCTACTTCTGCAGACTTTGGACACCCATTGTAACTTGGTCTAATGTTATGTTAATGTGAGAAACATGTAATGAAGAGGTTAAAACATAATTGTATCATGTGGTTAGTAATTCTAAAGTGTAAAATTAGTAAGTTGTGAAAATGATAAGTTATTTAATGAATAATGAATAAGTGTTGTGAAATTAACACTTGTGATTCTGAAATGTGTATGGTAAAGTAGGACTTGTACTAAAATAACAAGTTTAACTAGAAGTGAGTGTTATATTGGAAAGTGGATGCTAGTATATCTAATAGATATTGTGATTCTAATACTATGTGTAGGTAAACGAGAGTTGTAAATTTATAGCTTATGCACGGGAGAAGTTCCTTACCCTAAATTGTTATTGAGCAAGTTCTTTGTTCCTAAATTTTATTAGAGCAAGCTCTAATCCTAACTTAATTCGAGCAATTTTTGAATTCTAATCGTTGTTGAATTATTCTAACTTGTTTATATTTAAGCAAGTTTCTTTAGTTCATTCTTTTATAGTGAATGCTTCTTGAACTCTAGTCTCTAATATTGAGTTGTCTTATCTTAAATTACTTTGCACAGGTTATTATCATGTTGAGCAAGTTTTGTTTTCAGCTTGCTATCAGTTAATGTATGTCCAGTAATTCCATTTCTTATTTAATAAGATCATAGCCTTAGCTTATTATTATTCAATCAAGGTTTATTGTTCCTTCAATACTTATGTTTTTGGTTATTTCCAGGGATGAGTTAAATGTATAGTTGGTTCACCTATTCTTAATCATTCCACATTAGGTAGTTATTTATCATTTATAGTGTTATTGAACTTTGATTGATTGAACTAATCCTTTAGTTGATGATTGTTAAACTCTAAATTACCCTTGAAGTTTATCCAAACCAAACTTTCTTTGGTGCGAGCTTGTACTCTAAAACTGAGATGAACAACCCTATTATAAGGGTACGCGATGCGTTTAGATGTTTGTGCACAATACATG